>CAJHZI010000382.1:1132500-1490000 GCA_905160935.1 Enchytraeus crypticus | reverse complement strand
GCTATGAGAACAAAGCAGGGCATGCAAATTCCACTTAAGCGTCCACAAGCCATTGATAGTTCTAGGCGAAGAAGTACGAAGTATTGAAGAATTTGTAACTACAAACACACTCAGATTTTTCACCATTCTTGGAATTCCATACAGTTGGTTGGAAATAGAGCCGCGATTATGGAACGACAACAGTGACTATTTGGATTCTCAAAAGATTGTGTCAGGATTGAGTGTCGTGAATGATAAGGCAGGGAGAGGAGTGGCGCTTATTCAAGACTATAATCTAATCTTAACAAAGCAAGAGATACAGAAGCAAGCTTTACTCCAGGTTGTGTCAGCGCATCGTCGGCAGTTTCCAGATTCTAAGAAGGGAACAGTCACAAAGTTTTAAGTACTGATCTTAACCTAATTTCTAATTAAACCTTTATCATGATTAATACTATTATTATTATTAATAATAATAATATTATTATTATTATTATTACTTCAATAAGAGTGTAAGTTGCTTCTGACTGAATCATTATGTTGTATCATTTGATGTTTTATTAAAGTGAAGCCTACCAATGCTTTCAGCTACACAAATATCTGTTATAATTTTGGGCTGCAATAGCATTACAGCATGAGAAACTTCATTGCTTCTGCGGCACCCCTAAATGATGGAATAAAGTGGAGATTTTTTGCACAAGGGATCACAGTAATAAGTGGAACATAACCAGGGGCTGTCCCGCTAATTTCTGGAAAAAAAAATTTTCAGCACCACCCTAATATATATATATATACATTATATATATATATATATACAGTATATATATATATATATATATATATACATTATATATATATATATATATATATCTATTATATATATATATATATATATATATATATATTATATATACTATTATATATAGATATATATATATAATATATATATACCTATATAGCCTATATATAATATATAAATGTATAATAATATTTATATACTGTATATTATATATATATAGCCTATATACACATGTGTATATATATATATATATATATATACACACACACACATATATATAGATATATATATATATACATCTATTTATATATATAATTATATATATAATATATATATATATATATATATATATATGTATATATATATATATATATATATATATATATATATATATATATTTTTTTTTTAAAAAAGAGCTCCAATGGAGTTGCAAAAAACGTAACTACCTACTGAGGTAAGAATTTGTAACATTTCAAGCAAGTTGATATCAGAAGAACTATATTTAGGCAAAGGTTGATCTTGTAGAGATCTCAAAAGCTAACAGACTTAACGTAAATGTCTAAAATGCTAGCTGAGTAATATTATACTTAATTCTCTGAAACAGAGCCGGTGTGGATTACTAAGAATAGAAATGAGCGGGCCAAGTGAATCAATATTGTATGTTATTGTGCTAAATAAGTAAATACAATGTGACTAAAGATGATCTGTGAGATGTCGTCATAAGAAGGAACGATAGCAACAAATAAAAACGGTAAAAAAGCAACGGAATATCCTAAAAGATTAGCACAGAAAATAAACAAAAATATGAATGGAAAATGTCTTAATTAGATGCGATAATTAATAAATTTATATAATATACATATATTATATACATATATGTATATAGATGAATGATGACGAATTAATTAATTTTAGCATCTAATTAAGACATTTTACATTCATATTTTTGTTAATTTACTGTGATAATCTTTTAGGATATTGCGTTGTTTTTACCTGTATGGTGGAGGGTTAAGACAGAATTTTATTTATTAAATTGACTGAAGCTTTCTCAGACGAATTTGTTACGTATTTAAAATTGAAAATAATAACAAAAGTAATAAAAGCAAATAAGGCATTATACTAAAAGTTACTAATATATAGTTTATGAATTATATTTTAACTATTAGTTCAACATATGCGGTTCAACAGTTCAATCATAACCAGTTCTACTGTTCAACCATAAGCAGTTCAACTGTTCAACCATAAGCAGTTCAACTGTTCAACAATAAGCAGTTCAACTGTTCAACCATAAGCAGTTCAACTGTTCAACCATAAGCAGTTCAACAGTTCAACCATAAGCAATTCAACTGTTCAACCATAAGCCGTTCTACTGTTCAACCATAAGCAGTTCAACAGTTCAATCATAAGCAGTTCAATTGTTCAACCATAAGCAGTTCAACTGTTCAATCATATGCAGTTCTACTCTTCAACCATAAGCCATTCTACTGTTCAACCATAAGCAGTTCAACAGTTCAATCATAAGCAGTTCAACTGTTCAACCATAAGCAGTTCAACAGTTCAACCATAAGCAGTTCAACTGTTCAACCATAAGCAGTTCAACAGTTCAACCATAAGTAGTTCAACAGTTCAACCATAAGTAGTTCAACAGTTGTAAAATATGAGTAGCTAAAACAATTCTCTAATCACATTTCAGTCCATAACTCTCAGTTCTAAATATTTTTAATTTAAAAAATGAACCAATGAACAACCTGCATCTGCTCCCGCTGAACAGCGTACTGCAGATAATTAAGTTTAAACTCCTGCACTGCACTAGAGTTCTTCAGTTTTAATATCTGCAACAGATATTCACGATAAAATATAGTTAATTGAAACTCCATTAAGTTCTAGCTATTATTTAAAAATGCTTGGATTAACAACTCCTAGAGAGATGAATCGATAGTTAGGATTTAATTTTATTTTTGCACAAATTTCTAACAAAAATTCAGATATTTAAGCCCAAGAAAATTAGACAGTAGATTTGACATCTAAATGCTAAAATTAGATTCCTTAATAATTTTTACTTCACGGGTTAATATTGGGATATTTAAAAAAGTATAATTGTAAATAAAAGGGCTATGCTCAAGATATATATATATATATATATATATATATATATATATATATATATATATATATATGAATGATGCTACGGCCCTAAGATATGGCATGAAGATTAATATAAAAAAGACCAAGGTTATGAGAGTGTCCAATAATAAAGGTGAAGTTAATATCACAATAAATGGTACGAAATTGGAACAGGTAAAGAGTTTCAAATATTTGGGTCATACTATAACGATGATGGGAAATGTGAGACGGAAATATGCAGTAGGATTGCACAAGCAAAGCGGCCTTTGGTAGTAGAAAAGAACTATTAACAAAAAGTCTAAAGAAAGACACGAAGATATTGATAGTGAAAACTTTGGTTTGGACCACGCTATTGTATGGATGTGAAACATGGACCTTAAGGTAGGAAGATATTAGGAAACTAGAGGTATAGGAAATGTGGATTTAGAGAAGAATGGAGAGGATTAGCTGGACTCAAAAGGTTACAAATGAGGAAGTCCTGGAGAGAGTAGGCACAGATAGACAGTTGATAAATGTATTAAGAAATAGGAAGAAGAGATGGATAGGACACATTCTAAGGGGGAAGGTCTATTAAAAGAGGTCATAGAAGGTAGAATGGAAGGAAAAAGAGGCAGGGCAGGCCGAGATTAGGTATGTTAGATGATTTAAAGACCCACTCATATGTGGAAATGAAGAGGAAGGCGGAAGACAGAGAAGAGTGGAGGCGTTATGTACCATGGACCTGCCAGTAGGCGGTGCACTAAGAGATATATATATACACATATATATATATATATATAATATATATATAGTGCACTGCCTACTGGCAGGTCCATGGTACATAACGCCTCCACAATTCTCTGTCTTCCGCCTTCCTCTTCATTTCCACATATAAGTGGGTATTAGTGGTATACAATATATATATATATATATAGATATATATATATATATATATTATATTATATAGATTATATATATATATATAATATATATATATATGAGTGGTATACAATATATCTATATATATATATATAATATATATATATATATATATATACATGTATATATATTATATATAATATTTATATATACACATAGATATATATATACATACATATACACACACACATATATATATATATATATATATATATATATATATATATATATATGTGTGTGTGTATATATATATATATATATTATATATATTTATACATGTATGTATATCATAGATAGAGATAGAATTTAATTTGATAAGGCTCAGAATCTGACATGGTATGTGTACACAGCGACCTCTAAGTGCCCACCGACGTAGACAAGTGTCAGTGTGTAGTGTCAGTGTGCAGTGTCAGTGTGCAATGTCAGTGTGCAATGTCAGTGTGCAGTGTCAGTGTGCAATGTCAGTGTGCAGTGTCAGTGTGCAATGTCAGTGTGCAATGTCAGTGTGCAGTGTCAGTGTGCAATATCAGTGTGCAGTGTCAGTGTGCAGTGTCAGTGTGCAGTGTCAGTGTGCAGTGTCAGTGTGCAGTGTCTGTGTGCAGTGTCAGTGTGGATTGAATAAGAGTAGTTTGCCTAGAGAATTATGTAGAAATTTTGAAGCTCCAAATCGTTGACGAGTAAACAAATATTCAACTATCTAAAAGCAAAGTCAAAGTGCTTTAAGCATATGCCACAAAATCTCCTTAACAACACCAATTAGAAATGTATTATCGTCAATGACAACATCGAACACTTTAATTTTTCAATCAAGTACACTAGAATCAGGGCATAGGACATTGAAAACCTTCATAACAGCTTCTGCATAAGCTGCCTCTAATATACAATTGCAGTAACCCGTTGGTCTCTATTAAATTTCTCTCGACGTCATTCAATCCTACAAACCTCATTCATCAATATTGATTCTCTCTCTTGCAGTTTCTTGATCTGATGTAGAGCATCCTCTAGCACTCCAAAGCTTGAACCAGTGAAATTCATCAGAGAATTCAGAAATTCTAAACATTGCAAGCAAATTCGTTCAGTATTGCTACAAATAGCATTTGAACAATAGATATGAAATATCTATTGCGTCGTATAAGTTACAAAAATAAGCCTATTTTAATCTTTGGTATTGATAAATACATGTAATGCCGTGCATGCAGTAAGGCAGTGCGTGCATTTAGTGTAATCTAAATATTACCTTTGATCTTTTGCTTTGTTAAGTAACACTAGATTAAAAGATTCCTAGCCAGAGCAATGGCATTACTATGATTATGATGCAGTTTAGTTATAACTAAATAGCATCACAATCGCTTAAAACATTCAAGTTAACCTGGGTATATAATAATAGTAATAGTAATATTAATATTAATAAAATATTAATAGGCCTAATAATAACAATAATAATAATAATAATAATTTTAGGGGCAGACACTTGCGAATCTCACATTTATGCATAACAGTAATTACACTGTTAAGCATAATTCTAAAATTGTTCTTAATACAGTATTAATGTATTAAATAATAATAAATTAAATATTTTCAGGAAAACCATCCAGAGAGTACGATGTAATGAGTTAAACGTCAGTTTTGGTATATGAAGAAATTCTATAACTCCAGAAATCTCCAGAGTCATTCGAATACAATACTCAAGTCATTTTAATATCGATACAGAGTAAAGGTCGGTAAAAATCAATAAAGTAAATCTATTTTTTATTTTAACCTGTTTTAAATTTGAGTTGACGAACTTCAGCGAAACAGCAAGCAGCTATTAACAGAGAACTAATTGAGAACACAAAGAGTAAAGGAATAGCGGCAGCACGAGCTCTCTGGAAACAGACTGAGTCATTCTCTTTATCGTACGGTGGTCTCACACCGGTCACCAAGGTAGGGATGTAGAGAGGATTTTCTCGCTGCCTGTTAGCAACAACCCAACAAGACACATTGTGTTAAACAATAACGGTTTATGAAAAAGGCAACAGTATCGTAGCTTTAAGCAACTGTACAATTTTATATTTCTAACGTGAATCAGTACGGCTATATAATAAAACTACAAAAAATATAAATTTTTCTATCTCAGTATGCTCTTGGTGGAAGTATGACATCGGGTTGCTCCTCTACTACTCTCTACTTCCTGGTAGAAGCCAGGAAGTAGAGTCGGCCAGTCTTCTTACTGGCGGGAGCCAGTGGCGTTGTCTGTAAGATATTTGACTACGGATCATATGGGATTACATACTCACGTCTTTGTCTTCATTTAGATTCTTTCTCATCACTCTCACCTTTTCAATCTGCCTATCGTAAATTCTTCTCAACTGAAACTGCACTAACCATGATCAACAATGATATCTGTCTAGCAATGGACGCTCAACACGTATATGCCCTAGTTCTTTTTGATCTCTCTGCTGCTTTTGACACTATAAACCACAATATACTCGTTTCTAGACTCAATTCTGGCTTCGGAATCTCTGACAAGGCTCATGGCCTCCTATCCTCATACCTCTCACAGCGTACCCAATCTGTAATTATTGAAAACACTTTATCATCATCCTGCACACTTCCTTGTGGAGTCCCTCAGAGTTCTGTGCTTGGTCCCCTCCTTTTCACCTTATATACTACCCCCTTAAGTCACTTGCTAACTGATTCGATGCTGAAATTTCACTTTTATGCTGATGACACCCAGATTTATGTCTCGTTCTCTAATCCTGATTCTCCTGATACTCTGTCCAAGCTGACATCTACCCTTGATCTAGTTCACTCCTGGTTTTGCGCCAATCGTCTTGTTGTCAATCCTTCAAAAACGGAATACCTTCTCATCGGCACCCTACAGCAGCGTCATAAAATAACTACCTCAACCATTACATTTAAAGATATCCCCTTAATTCCCACAGTTTCTGCACGTAACCTTAGTGTAATTTTTTTATTCAAATCTTAACTTCAAAACACATATTTCAGCAGTCTGTCATTCTTCTTTTTTCCATATCCGGCAATTACGTCAAATTCGAAAGTCCCTTTATATTAATTCCGCCACTGTATTAGATAATGCGCTTGTCCATTCTAAACTGGATTACTGTAACTCCCTACTGAATGATCTCCCAAAGACCTCTCTAATTCGTCTCCAACACGTTCAAAATTCTCTTTCTCGAGTCGTCTGTAATGTAAAAATACTCAAATCCCACACCTCTTCTCTTCTTAAGAAACTGCACTAGCTACCAGTATCAGAACGAATAAAATTCAAGATAGCTTCCTTGACCTTCAAAAGTTTAAATTATGGTAAACCATCCTATCTATCTGATCTTTTATCCATCTATCAACCTTCTCGTAGTCTTCGTTCCTCTATGTGAAAACCTTCTCACTGTACTAAATATTAAATCTGCCATGGCCAGACGCTCCTACATGTTTTCTGCTCCGACAATATGGAACTCTCTGCCACAAGACCTTCGATCTTGTAATTGTATTGGTACTTCCTTGGCAAGCTAAAAACCCATCTCTTTCCGCCATAGGTCTCAATTATGACCCGCTTGCCTTGGATCTTGGACTTCCACTGTTTTGATCTCGCTTTCTCTTGTGGTCTCTGTGTACTCAGTCGTCATCGTGTGGTGCTTTGGCGCCTGTTTGTGTAGTGTATGCAAGAGAAGTCCCTGACATTGCCTTATGGCGAGGAACCGGACGATAAATTCTTATTGATTGATTGATTGATCAGTATGTGCGGGGTTCAAATCCTGGGCTCTCCCGTCACTGATATCGCTTTCGAGTGAGGAAACTGACGTTAACATAAGCTTTACCAGCTTTTCCCTCTCTAAATCAATATATGTATGTATTATAATATCATTCAAAATTGGAAGTACAAGACTTCGTCTAATTACTTCTATTACTTCCATTAGATCAGTTACACACAAATATGCACACTTAAAACAGTTCTGATCTAGCTTCATTAATAATTCTTAGCGAGATAGCACCTGATTAGAACCTAAGCACCACAAACTTGAAATAATCCTTGAAAACTCATCGTTAGCTCTTCTTAACTACTAGTTAATAATTACGGCCATAAGAATTGATTTATCTTTTCACAAAACCTTGCAATTACAAATTAAATTACAAAACCGAATATTATGTCAGCGAATGCGCTAAAGAAAATTTTGTATGGAGTAATACAGAAACGTTTTTATTATTTGTACAAGTATAACAGTCAAATTCTCAGATTCTATAAGTGAAATGCTCTGATAATCTGCAGCAAATAAACTAACTGATACTAACAATGAATAATTTTAACAATGTCTTCTTGATTACGATCACTTGTTTCAGTGTTTCAATTTATTATTATTATAATAAATTATAATAATATAATATATATTATAATATTATTTTGTTTTTATTTTTTTATTCATTTATTTGTTTCATAAAAATAAATTAACCTATGCTGAGACAATGAAGTTATGGAGAATTGAGAAGTTGATGCTGGCGCTGCACAACCATTCTGTCTATGTTGCAATCCAACCGATGAAAAGTTCCCTCTTGATATCGGAGGCAGAGGAGGCGTTTCTTCTACCATAGCAGATTTTTCTTCAATCGACGCATAGGTTTCGTTTTGATTTAACAAATATCTACAAAACATATATAATATTTAGCAAACCAATTGTCAAAGGCATGAAAATATTGATGTTCAATAAAATATCGGTCAGGAAAACATATGTCCTCTTTGGAGTTCAGAATTTCGTAGGATATTTGGATATTATTATGTCAATCTGGACCTCCTTGGCTAGCAGATATCATTGGATGATCATATTTGGCATTAAACTAGCAAATAAATCTATCGTTAAACCAGGAAAAAGAGTGATTCCACAAAAATGTTGTGGTTAATAAACTACCACATTTAACAAGAAAAGATTCAATAAAAATTTTCATGAAACATTCAATAGTAATTGTTCTTTTAATTCACAAGGTTAGCTAAAGAATATGGCATGTTTGAGTTGCACAATATAAGTTTATATTTAATTTAAAATGTTTGCCTATATATATTGCATCTTAGATTCAACACAATGAGATGTGACTGTGAGATAAGTAGTTGAATATTAATGGCTAAAAAGAACTACAATTTAGAATGTCAAAGATATTCAGAAGTCATAAATTATCTATAGATCCACCAAAAAAAGACTTTTTTCTGTTATATCAAATCTATATCATTATAGGGAAGTGAATGTAGGAGAATTTCTTCTGCAATGGAAAAGGCAGCTGAAAGGTGGCTCTACCAAAGAAGTTTTACAAAGAATGATGACTAGTCGTGATCTCTTGAACCGAATACGGGCCCAGAAAATGACGCATTTCGAGGATACTATGAAGAACAAAATCATTGAGAAAAACTATATCTGCAGTAATAATAGACGGCAGAGGATGACATTCATTAAGAATCACAGCAAGTGGATGCAGATAACGGAAACAGAAATGATATGAAATGCTAAGAGGAACAATGAATAGCGACATATGAAGGAATATGACTGTAACGGCCCAGGATTGAAACAGGCCCGGCACTTGAAGAAGATGAAGCGTCCTAGATTAGGCCTACTGTAGAATAAATTCTTATTGTATTAAATTCTGCTACTAACTTTATATTTCACTATAAAAATTAGGCTTTCAAAAATGCTTTTGTTTATTATTTTACATATATATCATTCCCTCAATATATTGTGTTCAGCCAAATGGCAGGTGCAAAGCACACTTTTCTAGCCATAGTCAGCTCCATGTTTCCAAGAGAATACTCAATTGATCGAAAAGTTATTCCCTTTGGAAATGTTCTGCCTAATCCAAACCTTAATGGAGCCTTAATCTTGATAAAGATAAATGACTCAGAACTGTCATATAGGCCAATATGTACAGTACACTGCATAGCATATGATGAACAAATGAGTTTCTAATGAATATTTTCATCATAATAGAAGCTGAGCTAGAGTAAATTATTCATAAATTCTTAATTTCTGAGCAACTTTTTCTCTGTAGTCTAATTTCAAGGCGTATGCATATTGAAAAATCATCTAAGATCTATTGCCACTTAAGAGGGGCAGATTTCACACTTTCCAACAACAGTAAGAAAAACATCAAATTAAATATCAATAGACTCTAATATTAATACGATTATGGCTATCTAAGTCAAACAACCACCAATAGGACTATGGCTGGAGTCAGTATACACTAAATCAACTAAAAGATTAAGGCTAGAATCACAAAGTCTCCAATAACGTTCTGGCTAGAGTTAATTAGCCGCCAATAAGATTATGACTACAGTCAGTAAAATAAGATTATGGCTAAATTCAGTAAATCAACAAAAAGATTATTGCTAGAATCTATTCTGCCGCCCACGACTACTAGCCAGCGACCGGTCTTGCCGTCGACACAAATGTAATAGACATAAAAGCTTTCTCAGCACAACAAACTACCCTATGAAACAAAATACTCAATCGAATCCAAAAGACACACACAGATTTTACAAAATATATACAAAATATTTAACTCCCAGGAAATCATAACACGTCAAATAGTTACGAAGCCCTCAATACACACTTTCTTTCAGATATATCCACGGAAGCTGGAGAGCCTGTTAGGACATTATTAGCACATCCAGGTCGTTCAACGTCTAGCTGTTCACTCATCGAATTAATGCCAGGCTTAGACAAAGGTGTATGTACAACGTTTATTTCTTCATTTATCATTTTGTTAGGTGGAGAAGACGATTTCTGAGAGGAGGCAGATTCATTCATCCATGCCCTTGTATCATCATCTAAGCAGACAAATGATAAATTATCACTAAGGGCATATATATATATATATATATATATATATATATATATATATATATATATATATATATATATATACACTGTATATATACAGACTGCATCAAAAAAACATGACCCCCTACAGAAAATGTTCTATAACTTTGGTTATATATATTTACATACAGGGTGAGTAAAAAAGTGATAACACCTGCAAAAAGTTTGAATATCTCAGGCTATTGTTAATATTTTCAAATCAAACTTGTACAATTTACTGAAGGACTAATTTTTGACGAATTTGCCAATTTTCATCCATTTTAATACATAGATTGGCCAGTTGTGAAAGTTTCAGCAGAGCAAAAGTTAAGGAAATGAAGGACTTTGGAAGAACAGGGGTAAATGAAAGATGGTGTCAGCTAAAGGAGGCTATTAAAATAGGTGCAAAAGAAGTTTATGGCTTTCTTAAAGAAAATACAGCTAAAAAAACCTTGGATCACAAGCGAGATGCTAGACAAAATGGATGAAAGGAGGAAATGGAAAAGTATAGATACCAGTCATGGCCGAAGGAAATATAGAAGATAGAAGCTTAAACAGTGAACTTAGAAGAATTACAGATAAAGCAAAAGATCATTGGTGGAGTGAAAAGTGTGATGATTTAGCAGACTATGACAGAAGAGGGAGGTCGGATCTATTATACCAGTAAGTCAGGATATTAACAAGAACCGATAAGAAAAAGAAAGGAGATGCAAAGAATATTAGTATAATGGGTAAAGATGGAGAATTAAAGACAAAGTTAAAAGAAGTAAAAGAAAGAAGGAGAGAAAATTTTAGATTGTCCAAATATACGTATATGTAGTGACAATGGGGTAATTGCTTGGGCTCAGGAAGCTAGATATCTTGGTATAGTCATTGAAAACAGAAGACGATTTAAGGTATCCTTTACACATGTTAAATGTAAGTTTTATGCAGCTTTCAATACACTATATCCTATGTTAGGCAGATTGTCTGATATAAATGTCACTATTCATTTAATAGAATCAATAGCTGTGCCTAGTCTGTTATATGCTCTTGAAGCGCTAAATTTAAATAAATCGGAAATTAAGAGCTTAGAATTTACTTTCAATAAGGCTTTATTTAAACTATTTCAGGTATCTAGTATGAATGATTTGCTGTTTTGCATGAATATATTTAACATCCATGGAATAAAAGATAAATATCAGTTAAGAAAAGACAGATTTATGTCAACGCTGAAGACAATAAATATTATCAATTCATGCAATTTGGTTCATTAACAGTGCTCCCTACATGAAATTTATGTATTTATTCGTTGTTTTTCTCATATGTGTTGTAATGTGCACCATGTTAGTTTGTCACTTTTGTACTGATTTGCTACCTTTTGGTGAAATAAAGATTGATATATATATATATATATATATATATATATATATATATATATTAGTATAATGGGTAAAGATGGGGAATTGAAGACAGAGCTGGCAGAAGTGAAAGAAAGATGGAGAGAATATGTAGAGGAATTGTATGATATGGCTGGGAAACCAGTTCATGAGGATTTTAAAATAGAAGAAGAAAGTATCATAGAAAATGATAAAAGGGGCCCTGATTTAACGAAGGAGAAAATTTATTCTGCAATTAACAGTATGAAGAAGGGCAAGGCAGCCGGAATAGATGAAATCCCAGCAGAATTCTTGATAATGTTGGAAGGAGAAACACTCAATAAGTTAATGGAGGTATGGAAGTGTACAATAAAGGTATTTGGCCAGACGACTTTACCAAGTCAGTGATGATCCCAATTCCAAAAAAAGCCAATGCTGTGGAGTGTTCGGATTATAGAACAATCAGCTTAATACCTCATGCATCGAAGATCTTATTAAAGATAGTAAATAATCGCATTCAGTCGAAAGCAGAGAAGATACTGAGCAAGACACAATTTGGTTTTAGGAAAGAGGAAAGGATGTGGCACAAGAGAAGCAATAGGGGTAATGCGGGTTCTTGCGAAAGAAGCTTAGAATATGGAAATTATGTTTTTGTATGCATTGTAGACTTTGAGAAGGCCTTTGACAGGATTGATTGGATAATGACGATGAATATCTTAAAAAGAATAGGAATTGACTGGAGAGATAGAAGACTAATTTTGAACTTGTACATTAATCAAAAAGCAGTAATCAAAATTCAACAAGAATACTCAGAAGAAGGTGAAATAGGACGTGGAGTAAGACAAGGTTCTGGCATTTCGCCGCTGCTGTTTAACATTTACGCTGAGGCAATGATGGATGAAGCCATGGAAGACTTGTAAGAAGTAATAAAAGTAGGAGGGAATTTGTTACAAGATGTAGGATTTGCAGATGACCAAGGAATGGTAGCGGGTAGCGAGATTGGATTGCAGAAGATAATGGATAGGCTGAATGATACGGCTTTGAGATATGGCATGAAGATTAATATAAAAAAGACCAAGGTTATGAGAGTGTCAAATAATAAAGGTGAAGTTAATATTACAATAAATGGTACGAAATTGGAACAGGTAAGGAGTTTCAAATATTTGGGTCATACTATAACCGATGACGGGAAATGTGAGACAGAAATATGCAGTAGGATTGCATAAGCAAAAGCGGCCTTTGGTAGTAGAAAAGAACTATTAACAAAAAGTCTCAAGAAAGACACAAAGATAAAGATAGTGAAAACTTTGGTTTGGACCACGCTAAATTGTATGGATGTGAAACATGGACCCTAAGGAAGGAAGATATTAGGAAACTGGAGGCATTGGAAATGTGGATTTGGAGAATAATGGAGAGGATTAGCTGGACGGAAAAGGTTACAAAGGATGAAGTCCTGGAGAGAGTTGGCACAGATAGACAGTCGATAAATGTATTAAGAAATAGGAAGAAGAGATGGATAGGACACATTCTAAGGGGGGAAGGTTTGTTAAAGAGGTCATAGAAGGTAGAATGGAAGGAAATAGAGGCAGGGGCAGGCTGACTAAGATTAGGTATGTTAGATGATTTAAAGACCCACTCATATGTGGAAATGAAGGGGAAGGCGGAAGACAGAGAAGATTGGAGGCTTTATGTACCATGGATCTGCCAGTAGGCAGTGCTCTAAGAGAGAGAGATTCTAAAATTACAAAAATAAACTAAGCCACTTTACTTCAGTAAAGTGAATCTCTAATAATTCAGTTAGCCTCTCTCTAATTAAAACTTTTCAATGCATTAATATTATTGTAAAATACTGTAACAAAATATTAAAATATTTTGAAAATGAAATAGTTTCTACGACAGTGAAAAAAAAAAGTTTTTTAATAAAGCAAGATTTGAAACTAACAATATTTATTTTCAATATTTATTTTTAATAAAATACTGAAACAAAAATACAGAAAATAAAGTATAGCATTTAAAACGCAATTTTAAAAACTGCATCAAGTCACCTGAATCGAATGTCTTCCTATCAGTTTCGTTAGACTCCAGTTCTGAGAAATTTTCTGGCGTTTGATCTTCTCTATCCGAACCACTATGTGCGAAATCGATGATTACCAGATAGCCGTCACAATCACGAGACAGTCTCTGAGGATTACTTTCAGCCATAACAAAGATAAGTGCAGTGAAGAGTTTCTAAAGTCTATTATATTTTAATGAATTAATAAGATCAATAGTCTGTTTTTGAATATTTATTAGAATTTAAATTGTATAATTAAATAAACAGTTTCATTTCAGCATCTTTGATACTGAAACTTATTTAGTAGATTTTAATTTTTAACCTGATGGAAAATTTTACTGGAAGAATTTAATTTAGGAGAGAAGAGAAATATCTGAGAAGTAATTCAGACAAGACTGGACAATTCGTTGCTTAATTCATAATTAAAAGTGATATTCACAGCTAAGCTATTAATATGTCAATGCTGCTGATTTTCATCATAACCCATTTTTCTTGGGAGTATTACTTTATAAACTACTTTAGCAGATAGTAACAAGTACTAACAACAAGAGTACTAGCGTACAAACTAGAGTACTAGCATAACTAGAGTGTAACTGTCATCAATGACAACATTCAGCACTGGGGAATCATACCCAGTAAAAGACATCAAGGCCAAACAACAGTGCAATACCAATATTCAGAAAACCAGTGCAAAGATGAGGAATTAAAGATAAGGAGGTTTATATTGGTTGCAAATCAAGGACACTAAAAAGATGAGATTCAAAAAAGAAGGCCTCTAGGCTCTAGCTATCTGAAAAGGTAGTTAGGAAAAGGCTGCAAAGCTGATGTTAGCATCAGCTTGATAGGTGATGTTAGGTGGAACTCTTTGAGTGAGGAGGTTATGAATGCGGTGTCGGTGAATAGTTTTAAAAATAAGCTGGATGTTGTAATCATGTATGATTGGGGATTAAAATAAGCCCTTGGCTTTCTTCCCTTGTTCCTGTTACCTAAGTTTGACTAATGATTGAATAACGAAAGATGGTAGCAGTTCTGGTAAGTTCTGGTAAATCAATTTCATCTCTCAAAAGCAATATCACAAACGGGAGAGCCCATGATTCCAACTCCGCACATACTGAGCTGCGGTCGGATATCTTACTGACATCAGTTTCACATCGCCACTGGTTGGAGCCAGAGGCGATGTGGAACCGTTCATAGGAAAACAGAGACTGATGCAATAAAAGAGAAGACATACGAGGCATGTGGATAGAAAAATTGAATTCCAGATCAGTGGAACAGCAAGCTGGAAAGAAGGATTAGTCTAGAATCACGTTCTAGCTTCGTAAACTGCTAGTTTTACAAAATAGCAGGTGCAGAGAGAGAAAGCGAGAGAGAGAGAGAGAAAGAGAGAGAGAGCAATTGAGAAAGAGGGAGAGGGGAAGAGAGAGAGAGAGAGAGAGAGAGAGAGAGAGAGAGAGAGAGAGAGGTAAGATAAATAAGGAAGAAAGAGCTATCAGCTAATCTGACCGTAGATCAGTATGTGTGGGTTCGAATCCGGGGCTCGCCCATCACTGATATCTTTTAAAAAATGTTTAAAAAATTTAAATTTTGTGTTTTAAAAATGGTGTTATATGAGTATTTTACATAAAATTTCTACATCAATGTGATAATGTCATAACCAATCTATAGAAATTGAGAACATTTATTACTCAAATATATACAAAGGTAATAACTTTATTTAATTTTTAAGTAAAGCACAACTAACAAATTAAGAAGTTAATAAGTTGAATGTTTGTACACAATAGTTGACAAAGATCAGGGCAAAAGATGGGCCAGCACATCCTGGGAAACCCCGACCATAATAATATTAATATTATGTAAAAATCATATCAATTATTGAATAAGAAGTTGAATTGTAATAAATATCGCTGTCGTATGTATAAAAATGGACGCCCTGTTGTAACTGAGAGTATATGCTATAATCTGAAGGAAAAAGTTTGTTTGAATAATATACGCAAAGGCTATATGATCTGTAATGCTTTTATATAGAATGAGCGAATCGTGGGATATTCTTCATAGAAAAATAGAACTAGCATTTGTTGTCTATAAAACGGTGATAATCTTGATTTGCTGGACTCGGAGATGATTAAGCTCAGTTTTTGGAGTCCGATGAAGTATTTGACCTTTTTACCCCTATCTTCAGATTAAATTACCGGTTTCTTCACTGAAGAAACCGGTAATTCAGTTTTCAGTTTGAAGTCTTAGTTTTCCGTGAAACACACCTAATTTCCATGAACATAACCAAAACTTCACAGGCCTTTCTTTTTATCTTTCATATTCGTGAACTTTGTCAAAGACGTCTTATCTGTCATATGATACTTCTGCTAGGATAGATTCAGCTCTTGCATGTGCAGTCCAATCCGACTACTGCAACTCCATGCTTTTAATTAAATCTTAGTGGCTATGAGATTAATTGTTTGCACTCGGTTCATAGCTCCCTTGCACGTTCTGCTTTTTATAGTTCCAAGCTCTCGCTTGTAGGATTAAGAGAGTATCAATGTTTACAAATTACAAGGCTCTTCAATAACACCTCACCATGCCTAAGCTAAGTTATATGTCTTGCTTTATAAAAGTGATGCAGCCTACAATAGATTCATCTTCTAAGTTTATTGCTTTTGTGAGACCTAGCATACCTTCACTTTGTAAGTTGTCTTATTGCTGTTTCCTGCACGATGCTGTGCTGATCTGTGATATTATATCATTAACTCTTTGAAGTACTTTCAAATCACGGCAGCCTTTGCTTTCCCGTGAAGAGTTTCAGAAGCAGTTAAATACATATTTTTTTGATGTCTCTTTTCCACCTACTGACGAAGAGTTGCTATCAGCACATGAACCTCATTTTCTTTAGTTCCCTCTATGGACTGGTTTTCTGGATTTTTGAATTGTGCACCTTTTTGGACCATTTTGCTCATTGACTTGGGTTTTGTTAAGTAGTGTTCGATGTTGTCATTGACAGCAGTATTACATTCATATTGCTTTTGATGATAATAGAAAGTAATGGCGGATTATAATGAACGGAATGACTGAAACATCTCCTTAATACATGATATACAATAGAATTGTCATTCATGATGATAGCTATCAATTTTAATGCCACATATTTAGTATGGTTGATGGCGTATCCTCAACTATTCACTGGTTCTGTGAATTTTCAAGATTTTGTTAGAGTGTAGAATCTTTGACCTTTGGGAGGCCTTCTACTATAGGCTTGTGATTGTTGCAGTATTGCAGTATTGCAGTAGTGATCGCTGGCTGGTGCCAGTGGCGATATCGGTAAGATATTCGACCGTGGATCAGTAGGTGCTGGGTTCAGATTCTGGACTCGCCCGTCACTGACATCGCTTTCGATTGAGTAAACTGACATTAGCTTTATCATAAAGGAGTATCATGTGAACTAGAAATATAGCTAATTATATTACATCTGATATAAAATTTGTGTGTATATTTCAGATTGTGGATTTGCTATATTTATTAGATTTTTAAGTAATTAATGGCTGCTAAATCTCGCCCAGGTCGAGTCGAGAGTGATATTGAGAAGTACAGAGGTGAAGCAAATTGGTCTCGTGTTCTCGACCTCTCGCGTCAACTATCACAGAAAACTGCTAATCACGGTATGCATTGTATTTTGTGAATATGCTTGGGTATGTATTGTGTTTTTGTGAATATGATTTAAAATAGCTTTCTGATGATGTTAATAATATCTATTTTTGACCTTGAAACTAAATAAATATTGTATGTTTGTAAGGGCACAAATATGAATAAATGAAACTAATAAAACTTATAGAGTAATTGAACAAATGAAATATGAAGGTTGTTATCTCAACAGAAATTAAGCTGTATTAAATAGCAACAGTAAGAAAAATCTAGATAGCTAGATTTCTTCTATACTACTGAATACTGTAGAGTCTATGATAATCATACAATTATTCTACATGTTATAATGAATATGCACTCCATTAATGGTCAAAAACTGTGGCAAAATTAAATCAAAGTAGCAATGACTTTTTATAATATTATTTAGGAGTAAACTAAATCACAAATTGAATGAAAGAAAGTCAACTTAAAATTCAAAATTGTATTCTAAATTATGTAGAATATCTGGCCAATTGTTTTGGAGTACATATATTAAAACACTGTATAAGTTTGCATAAGCATGTTATTACTCAAGAAATGAATTTAATATTAAATAATTTATCTATTTATTGCATAAGTTTATGAAGTCATACAATTTTATTATTTTACAGCTATTAAATTGCTAACTTTTGATAGTTAAGTATTGACTATGTACATGATATAGGTAGACAATTATATATACTATAGAATATGAGCCAGTAAATATGCATGCAGTAAATATTAAAATCTTTCAATTTCCTTATAGAGAGATCTTAAATACTGGAGAACGTTGCAATAAATGTTGCAGTATCTATAATTCTAACGGTTCGTTTGTGTAGGAGAAACAATTAATTATTTGAGTACAGTAGCAGATGCACTCTTCCGCACAGTGTTGTTTTAAGTTAAATAAAGATAGATAAAATTACAACAAGGAGCCACCAGCTGTTTTGGGAGCATTCTAAATTTGACTTTCTAAGAGTATGCAATGATTTATAAACTTTAAGTTACACAAGTAAAACTTGTCGGGGCCTATAAACTTCAAATCAGTTATAAGACCTATCAATTACATAAATCTGCTTCAACGATCTTTATATTGTCAGTCAAAATTATATATGACCAATCTTTAATAATTTGTACTGTCTGGTAAACTTAGTTAGTTGACAGTTTTTTTCTGGACCTTGTTTTTGCTCGCAGGCTTGATTTTGTCTCAATGGTGCTCGATGTTGTCTTTGCTGACTGTAGCACTCTAATTGTTGTTGTTATTATTATTTATTTTTCAGAAACCCTTGTGAAGTTCTTGCAGCTAGAGTGCCAGGTGGAGCGCTGTCTGCTGGAAAAACCTCCAACTGATGAAAATGTCGATGAAGTTAAGGTTCAGCTGAGACCAGCAGTTGTTAGTCTGCATGAGTTACTGGCTGGCAACCCTCAGGTATCGTTGGACTGTACTACAGCTTTAATAAATGCTGTAATTCTTCAATTAGTCTGAAGTCCCTAACATTATTTTTGTAGAATTTTACTTATACTGTCTTAGTCCACTGCCTACTCCATGGACTTTCTGCAGTCCATGTTATTTAAAGCCTTAATTCTTAATAACATAACATAACATAACGGCACACTAGGTCAGGAAGCACAGATGCTTGTTTAAGACCCATTTCCTCCTTCTCTCCATGGTTATTAGTAATCGTTGCCTTTTGATGAAATAAATTCTTACTTTTTAATAAAGTCATACAATTACAGGGTAGTCCAAAATAACTGCAACTGCTTTGAATGCTAATAACTTTTTTTTAAAATTATCCGAGCTTCCTACTTAATTCACTAAATTAAAGATAATTATCTTTGCTATGAATCTGTTAAATATCTAAAAGATATTGTCTCGAATGTTTGAGAAATTGCCATTAATCGCCGAACTGTAATTTTCATGTATACGGTCACTTGTATGAAAGTAAACAGGGCCAGAGTTCATTTAACGTAGAACTGGCCATCTAATAGTGAGCGCTGATTTTATCCCGGTTTATTATTCCATCTGGGGTTGTCTTCAGCAACAGGTCTATCGTGAACCGATACGCGACATTGAACATTAAAACAAGTCATTGTTCTCCGGTGGGCTGAGATCACTCAGACAGTGGACTCGGCCCAAACAATTAATTGCACTGGCTAAGGAAAATCTAAAAATAAATAAATTGCCAAATGCAACTAAAATACCCACAAAATCTTTACATTATTTCTATTGAACTACTAAAAGGAAAGCTACCAGTGCATCATTGTGCTGTCAAGTCTTGCACTTCAGCATTTTGTATCAAGACAAATTAGTTTATTATTACTGACCAATTTAGTAACAATAATAAATGATAACACTATTCATAGTTTTAAATAATACCAGCATCTAGTTGATCTGTGATCTCAACAAGTGAATGCAGTTATTTGGGCACATGGTGGAAACATTGAACATTTGTTCAACTAATTATATATTCATTTAGGATATTCTAAAAACTGCGATACTGGATTTTGAATTAGTTAAGGTCTTAATGCATAATGATGAATTATTGATTTTCATAGTTTCAGTTTTCATGCAACGTCTTTGAAAATTAGCTATTGGCGATTAATGGCAATTTCTCAAACATCTTTGACAATATCTCTTAGATATTTAACAGATTCATAGCAAAGATAATTATCTTTAATGTATTTTATTAAATAGAAAGCTCAGATAAAAATTGTTACAGCTATTAACCTCAATGTAGCTGCATTTATTCTGACCATCCTGTAGTAGGCACATTCATTAGGTTAAGTTTAAGCCAAAGCTTAAGTTTTGAGCCAAAGTTTTGGCTCAAAACTTATTAAACGCTCTAACTTACTTATTTTGAAGAACTTTTATTTTGTACGTATAGTGTATGTTGTGTTTTTTGTAATTTTTGCCTGTTTCTAATCTGACAGGCTAATATGAAGCAAGAGATTTTACTGTTACTTGGGAAAATTCATTATGCAATTGGAGAATACGAAACTGCCCTAGAAAGGTTCAATGAACTTCAACTGGATACTATATCTGTTGGTGAAGCTTCGAGCAGAAAACTGAAACTTATCGGTGAAGCTTTTGCAATTAAAGGTAAGCTTTCAATTTACATTAAAATATTATCTAAACCTAAAGGTTTTAATATTATCTAAAGGTGTTTGCATAGTTTATTAAATTTACACATTTTGTTTAATATTCGAGTGTAAAGCATATTCATTAAAATATGCTGGACTTTGCTTTTTGTTATTGGCTTTTCTGCACTTGTACTTTTTATTGTTTCTTGTCATGGGTTGTTTATATTCTCAGTTTCTTTTTCTTTTTAACTCTCTTAACTTCTCTCTTCAATTGAATCTTCTCTAGAAGGCAAAGGTTTCTATAATCATGATCTATGCTCTGCAGGTATTAGGGGAACTCAGTTAATTTAGCAATTTATTTGTAACATCTATGCTGTGTGCACTGGTTTTGAGTATTATTTGTAGACTGTATTGAATTTCTGTCTATGCATCGTGCTCTCTACTTCATTCTGTAACCTCTACGTCTTCTCTGACATTGATGTCGTCACGGACATGGAGAATTGGAGATGTCCTAAGATGATGAATCAGACGTTTAACTTAACCTGTTCTTATTTTGATTGCTCATTTGTAGGATTATGTCTGGAGAAAATGCCGCCGATATCATCCAGCAGATATCGACAGGCGGAGAGAGAGCAGAAGATCATTGAATGTTTTGAGCGATCTGGTGATATATCTTTAGTACAGCTGCAGGAGCGACTAGAGAAAGGTCCAAGCAAGCTGGCTGCAGCCAGTGGTGTGCCTGCAGGCAGCGGCTCAACGGCTGCTGGCTCTGGGGCCATCTGGGCCGTCTCTGTGGACACCGACACCGTGGGAGTGGGTCCCATCGTGGAAACAGCCATTCAGAGATCTCCTATACTGTACATACGAAATGGGTAAGCTTTGAGATTGTTCGCGTAACTATAGATTTCTCTTAAAAACTCGTAGGTATCGTTACTGTTGGGCATTAAAAACAGGATCATGTGTTTTCTAAGATATCAAAATATAACATATATTTTAATATTAAAGATATTAAAATTGCAAAATTTTATCACTAATATTTTTGAAATAGCTTCCATTTTCTGTAACAATATCAGTAAAATTGCATTGGTTTTACTTCTTCAAGTTCAGCGTTAGTTTCCTTGATTTATTCTATCCTTCTTCTTCTTTAAGTGCCGTGCCTGTTCCAAGCCTGGGCGGTCATGGTCATATTCCTCCATATGTCTCTGTTCCTTGTTGCTCTGATCATCTCTGTTTCAGTTAACTGCATCCATTTGCTAAGACTCTTAATAAACGTCATTCGTTGTCGACCCTTGAATCTTTTTCCTTCTATTATTCCTGTCACTACGGTATTTTCAACTATTTTGTTCCGCATAATGTGTCCGAAAAATTTCATCTGTTGTCGTCGTATTCAGTTCAAGAGGTCACGACAAGTTGACATTCTTTGTAGAACATCTTCATTTTTAATGTGGTCTTTATAAGATATACGCAGCATTCTTCTATAGAACCACATCTCTGTTGCCTCAAGTTTCGATTCCATTACAGAAGAGATTGTCCAAACTTCACTTCCATATAACAATATTGGTTGAATGTAGCATTGAAGAAGTCTTTTTTTGGTATCAATTGATAATTCATGGCTTCTAAAAATCTTTGACATTCTGTTATATGCCTCCTTAGCCATGGCTATTCTTCTGTTTATTTCCTTGTCACATTTCCCATTTTGATGAATAAGTGACCCTAAATATATGACTGATTCGACTTGTTTGACATTTTGACCTCTTACATTGATTAAGCATGGCTGTGGCATTTTTAGTTTGCTAACTGTCATGCATTCTGTTTTCTTCATATTTATAGATAATCCACTAGCCTCACTATGATATGTTACAATATCCAACATTTCTTGAAGTTTGTCTCGCGAGTCGGCAATAAGAACTATGTCATCAGCATAACGAATATTATTAAGATTGTATCCTCCAATTACTAATCCTTTTATTTCTCTGATATTCCTCATTATATTTTCACTATATAAGTTAAAAAGATCTGGTGACATTACACAGCCTTGCCTTACTCCTCTCTTAATTTTGCAAAAGCTACTGTACTCGTTCTCATATCTCATTGCAGCTTCTTGATTATAAATTCCTAACACTTCTTATGTCTTTGCCATCTATATCCAATTCATGAAGAAGATCAATCAATTTGCTGTGTCTAACTTTGTCAAAAGCTTTGGTATAATCAATGAAACAAAGGAATAGATCCTTATTTAATTCTATGGCTCTTTCACACAGAATTCTTAGAACGAAAATAGCATTCCTTGTACCGGAATCATCCATAAAACCATATTGCACGGGATTTATTTCAGGTCTAATTTTATTTCTCATTCTCATTAGCAGAATTCTTAAATAGATTTTAATGACTACACTCATTAGACTTATAGTTCTGTGCAGTTCACATTCTACCGCACCAGGTTTCTTCGGTAATGCAATAAATATCGATCTCAATAGATCTTTAGGAAATTCGCCATTGTCATAAATGTCGTTTGCTATTGACGTGATCTCTTTTACGCTAAATTCTTCCGTGGCTTGAATCATTTCTGCTGTTATGTTATCTGGTCCGCTTGCTTTGTTTCTTTTTAATTTCCTAATGGCATATCTAACTTCGTCTTCTAAGATTTTAGGACCTGCTATTTCTTTAGTTATTTCTGGAAGCTCCATTCGATTATCTTTAAAAGGTCATCGATATACTCTGACCATCTATCAAGTATATCTTTCTTTGTCATGAGAATATCTCCATTCTTAGCCTTGATGCATTTACTATGTGAGCAATTAGATTTCCGATTAGTTATTTCATTTATCTCTTTGTACATTTTTCTTGTGTCTGTAAATTTCATCTTTTCAATCTCATCACATCTTTTGTTTAACCACTCTTCCTTTTCATGTTTGCAAAGTTTCTTTATTGCATTGTTCGAATCTCTATACTCCATACTTTCTCTATCTTTAATCTTTTGTCGTTCTTTCATTAATTGTAAAATGTTCTGATTTATCCATTTAGTTTTCCTTTGCATATTCTTTTCTGGGATGATTTCATTTGCTGTTACTACTAATGCATTTTTGAAATTATCCCATTTGTTGTTGATGTTATTCAGACCATCATTTTCTGCCAATACTTGGAATCTATTTTGAACTTATACTTTATATCTATATTGAATAGTTTGATCTTTTATTAGAGTGGAGAAATCTTGTACTAATGTTCTCTCTTTTCTTTCAATCTTTTTTAATTTTATAAGTATATTGCAAATTACTGGAATATGGTCCGAGTCACAATCTGCACCTGGATAAGTTTTGCAATTTCTGATTGAATTACGAAATCTTTCGTTGATAGTTATGTAATCGATTTGATTTCTTATTTTATCTCCAGGACTCTTCCAAGTATATCTTCTCCTTTTGTGCTGTTTGTACCATGTGTTAGCTATTATTTGATTGTGGCTTTGGCACCCATTAATGAATCTTTCTCCTCGTTCATTCCTCTTGCCGAGGCCATATTTTCCAACTATATTTCCATATTGCTCTTCTCCAACTTTGGCATTCATATCTCCCATTATAATTAAGATTTCTTGGCTTTTGCATTGTGATTTTGCTGTTTCTAAATCGTCATAAAATCGCTCGATTTCTTCTTCCTCACATTGGGCTGTGGGGGCATATACCTGAACAATATTCATTACGAAATGGCGTGTTCTGATTTTCAACAACATCATTCGATCCGAAATAGCCCAATGGCCATCAATACATTTTGATGTGATGCTATCTGTTATTATAGCCACTCCATTAATATGTTGAACACCACCTGAATAATACATCGTAAAACCATCCTGATTAACCCTGCCTGATCCAATCCATCTTGTTTCACACATACCCATGATGTTCACTTTGAGTCTCTTCATTTCTTGAATTATGTTACTGTATTTTCCTGCCTGGTACAGCGTTCGTACATTCCATGTACCTAAGCGTGTGTATCTTTCTATTTTATTACATTTACCTACTTGGTTACTTGATTTATCCAATTCCGAGACAGCCGTTGGATGCCGGTCCAGTTTCCCCTGTCTTACACAAGATTCTGTACCGAGCGAGGTGTCCCACCTGTATTCAGTGTGTACCCCCTTAACGCCGTTGGTATTATTTTTATTTCCTTTGACCATGATAAACTATATCAAATACAGCGGTGGGCGATTAATCCTTCCGCCAGGTATTTTTTCGAGACACCATCTCTATCCAGCTGGCCGTTGACTTTAATAAAAAAAGTTCGTCCGCCCAATTTCTGATGGCTGGTCATCATAGCCTTTTACTCTCCCGAGTCATCCACAAGGCAGTGGAGATTGTTTAGGTAACATATTGTCTAGTTTGGAAAAACTATAATAATAAACCATCGCAAAATTCCGAAGATGAACAACTCGATATTTGGCGCAGTCACTAAAAATAGTTAGAGGCACGAAATAATATGAATACGGATATAAAAGTTAATGTATATCCAAAGTGAACGTTATTTTTTTGTAAATATATTCATTCTATCCACTTCATCGTTAATACTGTGTGATATTCCAGAATTTCATACTTGCTTGAAAGGCTTTGCTCTTGATTGCCTGCAAATTTGTCTTAAAGTTCATTTGTACTAAGTGTTCTCTGGCAATGCCAGTTCTGTGACTTATTATCACCTGCTGAAATATATAGAACATTCTTTTACAGCAGTATTTCTTGTCAAATAAACGTTTACGGTAAATTTATTTTTTTAATAACTTTCATTAGAAGTGATTCAAGTAAATTTTGTTTGTTAAAAATTGTTAAGAGCAAACAATCATTCAATATATAAGCTAAGTGTATTTTTGCAGTTTGAACTGCTTTGATGATCTAAAGTTCTCTACTATCAATCTCTTTATACTGATTCTTATTCTTCTCGTCAGCCTCTGATTAGGCGGTATTTATCGAGCGTCTTTTATCTCTTTTTCCTTCATGTTTTCATTAGTTGTAGTCCATACATAAACCTGCTTTCGTGGAAAGGTTTCTAGATTTTGGTTTATGCTATATAGTGAATCTTAATTTCATTACGTATCTAATTAGCTTTGACTTCTTCATGACTGATAATTTCTTTTGAAAATGCGTACATTTTTTATTGTACAACTTAATAGCTCTTTACTTGTCCGCACGCAGCATCTGTCAATAAACTAACAAAGTTATTAAATCTTTAGTTATTAGTCGTGGTGCATATGAATAATATTGGCCTTTGAGTCAATAGGAATGTCAGTTTACATATTAGGAATAATATTTTATATAATTATAATTTAAATTTCTTGCATTTCCATAGTAAGAGTATTCCATAGTTCCATATAAATATTCCATTGTTTAGTATTAAATGTTATGTCTACGTTAAATCTTGATATTCGATTTAAAATTTTAAATCAAATCGCTGACATCGCTTTCGAGTGAGGAAACTGACGTTAACATTAGCCTTATCTGCTTTTAAAGATATATTGCCTAATTTCAAAATGAAAATAAATTGTAATATTAATTAATTTTAACATTTATTTTAATATTTATTTATTTTTTATTTAGGATTGTTGAGATTTTTGAAAAATAAATATAATGTTCATAAAAAGAGTTTACTCATAGATGGCATTGGTCATTATCATTGATCATTATCATTATCATTGATCATTATAGAAATAACACTTTGTAATTATAGGACAAATTAGTTTAAAATGAAAAGTTAACTCAAATTTTGGAAAACAAATTAGACAGTTTGTAACCCGTCACCTTGATAGAGAGTGTAGTTAAACTGAACTAGGAAGTAAAGTTTCCTGTTTTTGTTATTTTATTATTGCCTACTTGATATAAAATAGGCCTATTTAAGTTTGTTTATATTTTTGCATATAATTTTTGTCCAAATTTTCAACTTCTTCAAAATTTGTCAACATTTTTGTGATTAATGCCTATATTGTAATAATTGGTAGCGTTGCATTTTAACTTAATCATTTGCTCTAACCTCAACTAATCTCTATAACTACATCTGTGTAATTTGCAGAAGATTCAAACTTGTGTTTATTAAACTGTCTAGTTAGTGGCTTACTTTTTTGGTATGCCGTGGACGTGGATGTAGTTAAATTGAGTTAAATCAGAGATAGTCACAGCCATCTCTTATTTAGTCTTTGCAATAAAATTCACACTTGTCAGTTTCGTGAGAACTACACGACTAGGATTGTGGTGTTTTAGTTTATTAAATCAGGCGCAGGACAATGATACAGAGGAAGAAGAATCTGTTATGCAGAGGTTTGTCTGCGGAGTTATCCGATAAATGTTGTCCGCAGAGTTAGCTAGTGGTTGGTGTTGTTTGTAGATTCTTAAGAAAAAATTGATGTTGTTTTTTTGTAGTAATTCAATTGTAAAACACGGCGACAGACATAAAAATGGTGGGTGTGTGTCTGGGAGTTATTGTTTTACTGTTAACTACTTAACTGTAAAAGAATATTTAATTTTAACTGTTATTCTTTGTCATGTTATGCTATTTCAAAATCATTTTAAAATATAAAGGATTTTAATTTACTCGCGTTCCCTCTCCCTGAGAATAGCCTAATCTAGTCTTTTTCCTGGAATATAGTTTTGTACTAATGATTGATAGGTTGATATATAGGTTGATTGATAGAATATAGTTTTGTACTAATGATTGATAGGTTGATTGATAGACTATTGTTTTTACTGATGAGGTTATTGGTGTTTATACTCACAACGAATTTGTATTTTTGAAGTCAGTAGATCTAGATTAGCCTTCTAAGAATGCGTAATTATTTTTGGTTCTTTGTTTTTATACTATAACTGAAATTTATTTACTGAGTTCAGAGTGAGTTAACATTTTGATTAATTGTGTAAACTTTAAGTGAATCATAGATGTGAATACAGTCTGATATTTACAATACTGTTGTCCTAAGAACTGATTCTACATAAAACTGTTACAAAGCTAATAGGCCTACTGCTATGTAAAATCTGAAGTCTTAGGATTTACATCGTTGTTATCGTATTTAACTGATAAGCTGAATGTTATGGGTTCGAGCCTCTCTTAAATTATTCTCCACGAATATCGCTTTGAGACGGACCCTGGTAATAAATAAAGCAAAACTCGGCATAAAATATTATATTCTGTGCAAGGCTGCTAAGGAGATAAAATAAAAACTGATGCAGTAATTCATGTCCAGTTCTTGGAATACTCGCTGTGATGAGAGACTAATTTGTTAGATGTTCTTTATGAGCGTACTTATTTTGGGCTAAACAAAGTGTGTGGAGGTTATTAAAAGTGTGTTTAGTACACTTTGTTCACAATCGCTATAGTTTACAAGTTTTCTTTGTTTTATTTGCTTTCTTTATTTTGCAAGCTGTCTTTGTTTTGTAAACATTTTTCGCAGCAGTTTATATTTTAGACTTTGCTGTGAATTCTAGTATTACTAGGCTTATAGTGGAGATTGTTATGACATGTGTTGTCCTCGAGTTGTGTTGTAGATATCTAAAGTAAGGGTCTCTGTATTTTCTGTCTTCAGATTTTGCTTCTACTGATCGTGCCATACCTATTTTGTTATTATATAAGTAGTAATGCATTCGATTCATGTGACGATTAATCATATTATCCTTGTTATATATCGCCTTCGATCAGTTTGATGAAGTCGTGGTTGCTGCTTGAAAAATTATTGTGATTTTGATGCGCAGCGATGTTGCCTTTTGTCGTTTTAATCCGATTGCTATATCTTTGGATTCTTTTAAACATTTTCAAAATCACTAGTTTCGAAGTTCGAGCTGCACATATTTCACTGTATATATAAGTAGGGTATTGAAAACTAATAGGCCCTTACAGTAAATATAATTATTGATATTTTTAACGGTATACTTACTTAATCTTCTTCTTGGCGTATATCGCACTCGTTCAACCATCGTTTAGACATCACTTGATTGTTGACTACGTTACGAGTTGTTGTTAAAACGAGTATGGCCGAGATTCTTTAATTAACTGTGAAGATAACCTTTCAAATTAGCCGTTGTAGTTCTACTTAATAAACTGATGATAATCTTTTTATCGCTGTGTTGCTATTTGAGATAGCTTATGGTAGCATCTAAGTTGATTATTTCTAATTTAATTTTCCAGCGGTCCCTTCTGTATCACACTAGCTCAAGTTAAGGAAAGTCGACCCTAGGAAAAATGAAAGTATAAGAAGTTACGGTTAAATAATAATATTTGTAGGATTACTGAGAAAATCGTTGTTGAAAAATGTTATAATTGTCTGCTTTTAATTATACTGTGTATCTGATTTTTTGAAACACTTCTCTTTTCTCACCTAAAAACTTTAATTATATTCTTTGAAATGTTTAAGAATATTTCAGTCTATATCTCTTTTGCCAGGCAGATGCTCCTTCATGTTTTCTGCTCCAACAATATGGAACTCTCTACCATAAGATCCTCGACTTTGTAATTGTATGAACACATGGACGTGCACTGTTTTGATTTCGCTTGCTCTTTTAGTCTTTGTATTCTCAATCGTCATCGTTTGGTGTTTTGTCGTTTGTTTGTACAGAGTTTGCAAAAGAACCTACATTGCCTTATGGCGAGGAATCGGACGTTATATTCTTGTTGATTGAATTCTGATTGATTTAAATAATTAAGGTAATAGGAGATGTGTTGTTTCCAGAGAACTGAACAAATGCATTGGGAGATTCAGGGAGTTGTTGAGAGCCGTGGAAACCAGAGCTATACAGGGATTGAGGCAGGTCTGTTAGTTTACTTATCTTTGATATTTTGCTAATCTCGTATTAATAGTAAAGCAAAGCTTTCACTGGTAATGAAACGTCCATCTGTGCAGCTAGCGAGGACATCAGGGTCACCTCTGGAGCGGCTTATACACTGTCACTTTGTTCTCTTGGGTAGTCAGTGTACTATATACATGTAGTTAGTGCTAAAAGAAAAAAATTATTGGTAAATAGGATACTGTGTCAGTTAGCTGACTGAACATTTTCTGTTGCTTCAGATCAACTCATCTGTTAATTGATTAATTGCTAACTGTGATTGATTGAAGACTCTAGGTCATGATTTGATTGATTGATTGCTAGCTGTGATTGATTGAAGACTCTAGCTCGTCACTTGATTGATTGATTGCTAGCTGTGATTGATTGAAGACTCTAGCTCGTCAGTTGGCTGAAGTGCTACTAAGAGGTGTGTGCCTCAACTCATATGTACCCGTTGACCTCGCAGAACCTCGTGATGACAAGAATCAACCGCCGCTTAAGCCTAAGAAATACAGCGGAGATGGGTTTGTATCAACCAGTTGTCTAGTGTGTGTTGAGACAGTGGAGATGGGTTTGTATCAACCAATTGTCTAGTGTGTGTTGAGACAGCGGAGATGGGTTTGTATCAACCAATTGTCTAGTGTGTGTTGAGACAGCGGAGATGGGTTTGTATCAACCCATTGTCTGGTGTGTGTTGAGACAGCGGAGATGGGTTTGTATCAACCAATTGTCTAGTGTGTGTTGAGACAGCGGAGATGGGTTTGTATCAACCCATTGTCTGGTGTGTGTTGAGACAGCGGAGATGGGTTTGTATCAACCAATTGTCAAGTGTGTGTTGAGACAGCGGAGATGGGTTTCACAAATACTTTCACAAAGACTTTCTAGATATTTCACAAATGAGAACAAAATAACGTTTGTGAAAATTTATTGTACACATGCAACGTTATACCAGTCGTGAAGTAAACTACTCTCAAACATGAATTTAAGCCTGGATCTATACAGGAATTTTTAACAACACTTCTGGCAGGTAAACTACTTAAAATGTAGAACCTACACTTCAAAGTATCATTAAAATTCAGACTGAAATATAAAACTAATTTTAAATTAAAAGTAAAACTAGCTAATGTGATGTTGAAAACAGATTTAACTAAAGTAGAACTTTGCCCTAACATTGAGTTGCATATGATATATCGTGAAAATGAGAAACTTACTTATTACAATGAAACCTACTATAGCCAGGAATACTTCTTATTAGAGGTTTAACGTCACTTTCATATCTATACGACGAGTGGCGAAGTAGACGACAATAAGCACATAGGTTGATGTGGAACTCTACATCTCTACACACCTAGAGAATGTCTAAACACATAAACACATTGCAGATATCAAAATGTAGAATGTTCATTTTTAACTGTTTGTGTATTATTGTGTAGATTGTTTGTACCTAAAAATGCAATGGAGGAAATTCTGCTTTTGCTTCTTATTTCAGAAACAATAGTAAGTATAATCTGTGTGTGCCCGTTTTTGTGTTCTTGATTTGTTGTTTTAGTAGCTTTATTATTTGAAACGCTCCATTAATCAGCGTTAGTCTCTTGGTATATTGGATGAAGTTTAACCTTTCTGTGACAAAAGTTTAGAATTTGTAGAAATTGTTTCGTTCTTTAACTCTTGTGATAGTTCGGCATCAGTAAATACTGATGAAATTGAGTAATAGGTTAAAACAAATAATAGAAATATTTAACTAGGACTTCTTTATAAATAATAAAACTAAGAATAAACTTTTAATGTCTTATTAAAGCGCGATGACTGGTAAATACATGCAATACACATACATACAATACCCATTCATTGAAAATGCTTTACAAAGTATGACTTTTTAAAAAGTTAGAAATCAATATCTGTAATATTTATTATTTGTAATATTTATTATTAGAAACTTGTGGCTTTGGATTAGGAAGACATTGAACCACTATAGAAGTTTTTGGAAGTCATCTTATATAATCTTTTGTTAAGGTTAAAAGTAAATATTCACTGTAGGTTATATATAATTTTTTATTATTCTTTGCACATATGCGTGTTTATATGTCCATGTTTAATTTTGTACAAATATTGTTTTACTAATCTTTTCTTTTTGCACAAATAAAATCAATAAATAAAACCTTTGATTGGCTGTAATTGACACACTTTCTGGTAAGAAAGGTAGTCCATAATTTGCTAGTTATAATATTAATAATAATTCGATTTATTAAGTAACTATGCATCGTAATGAATGTTAATTATGTTATGTTAGGCGACGCGCGAAGCAGTCTTGAACAGATCGCCGGAGTTAACCGATGCCAGACTTCACACGTTTCATAACACAACAGCTGTCTATGATCTACTAACAATGGCTCTAGTGAAGCGAGCTCAGTTCACTATGCTATCTGAGGTATGTATTATGATCTGCTAACAATAGCTCTAGTGAAACGAGCTCAGTTCACTATGCTTTCTGAGGTATGTGTTATGATCTACTAACAATGGCTCTAGTGAAACCTGCTCAGTTCACTATGCTATCTGAGGAAGGTATTATGATCTACTAGCAGTGGCTCTAGTGAAACGTGCTCAGTTCACTATGCTATCTGAGGAAGGTATTATGATCTACTAGCAGTGGCTCTAGTGAAACGTGCTCAGTTCTATGCTATCAGTTCACTATGCTAGCTGGGGAAGGTATTATGATCTACTAGCAGTGGCTCTAGTGAAACGTGCTCAGTTCACTATGCTATCTGGGGAAGGTATTATGATCTACTAGCAGTGGCTCTAGTGAAACGTGCTCAGTTCACTATGCTATCTGGGGAAGGTATTATGATCTACTGGCAGTGGCTCTAGTGAAACGTGCTCAGTTCACTATGCTATCTGGGGAAGGTATTATGATCTACTAGCAGTGGCTCTAGTGAAACGTGCTCAGTTCACTATGCTATCTGGGGAAGGTATTATGATCTACTAGCAGTGGCTCTATTGAAGCACCGCGATCTGGTAATCATGATAATAATAATAACAACAACAATAATTAGAGTGCTACTGTCGTCCTTGACTACATCGAGCACTATGAATCAAAAACAAGCCGGTGAAGCTCCAAAACCTTGCAAATTCCAAAATCTAGATAACCAGTACAAAGATAAGGGAATTAATGAAAAGAGGTTTACTTGCCAAGGAGGTTTAAGTGCTAAGTCATTATGCTATCTGAGGTGTGTACTATGATCTACTAACAATTGTTCTATTGAAACGCCTTCTGTTCACTATGGTAGTTTTGAGCTTTGTAGGCCTATATGGTTTAAAGTTATGTGAAAATGGGCATTGGATAAAGCCGAGTTTAAAGTCGGTTTTGCTCTTGAAAGAAAATCGATGAGACCTGAGATTTGAATTATGATAGTTTCAAGTAATTTTTGTGGACATTAAACCTTTATTATTATTATTATTACTCTTTTTATACAATTTTGTAGCAATTTCTTATTTCTTGAGCATAGGCTCTTAACAACTGAATGCCCTGGATCTTAGTGCTATGTCGCCTTTTACGCCGTTATGTAACCATACGAACAAAAGCCCGTTAAGTATGATACGATTGTTAAACGATTGTCTAAAATAATTGTTGTAGACATTTGAGCGTGCGATGAGATTTTCATTCGATGAATTTCACATCTGGTATCAGTTTGCTCTTTCGCTTATCTGCTCCGAAAAGGTATTGACTATAAGACTGACTACTGTACTACTAGTGATTATGTAATTAAAAATTAATTTCTGTTAATTAGAGACATTTCTGATGACTGGATCCTGATGCTAAATACTAAACATCCATGTTGTCCTATGATGTTAGTTCAAATTATTTCCAATATTTCTCTTTCGCTCTCTCTATCTTGCCTTCTCTCTCATTCTTTCTCTGTCAGTGAACGGCAAGTTCATAGTTGTTAATATTTTCAAATAAATTTATCATCTATTTTATGAGTAAAACATTTTGTTATAATGATATTAATTATTAATTTTATGTTGTTATTTTCATTGCAGTATTCACGGGCATATGTGGTACTAAAGGAGTGCATGCGGCTGAATCCAAGTAATCCCATTGTTTACCTGCAAGCTACGAAGTTGGCTTACGAGTTTCTGGGCTTGGTAATTAATTTCATGTTTAGTCGTAATTTTCATCCTCATCATCTCTTCCTTTGATAAAGTATTAAGTATTTTGGTGTTGGGTATTAAATACTAGCAATTACTTTTAGCAAAGTATATTTGTCTGTCACTTTAAAATGTGTTGTATTAATTGCTTCTGTGTAGTATAATTGACTAGTTGTAGTAAATGTATTTGTGTCTAGATTTTTATGTTTAATCTTTGGCTTTGGTGATATATGCACTGATATGACGTCTCTGACATCTTCCCTGGATGAGGAAACGGGCGTTAAATCTTTATTATTGTTATTATTATTATTATTATTATATGAGTGTAAAAAAATTGTAGTATAAATTCTAAATGATGTAAACTATCTCTCTCTCTTAGTGCACTGCCTACTGGCAGGTCCATGGTACATAACGCCTCCACTCTTCTCTGTCTTCCGCCTTCCTCTTCATTTCCACATATGAGTGGGTCTTTAAATCATCTAACATACCTAATCTTGGCCTGCCCCTGCCTCTTTTTCCTTCCATTCTACCTTCTATGACCTCTTTTAATAGACCTTCCCCCCTTAGAATGTGGCCTATCCTTCTCTTCTTCCTATTTCTTAATACATTTATCAACTGTCTATCTGTGCCAACTCTCTCCAGGACTTCCTCATTTGTAACCTTTTTGAGTCCAGCTAATCCTCTCCACTCTTCTCCAATCCACATTTCCAATGCCTCCAGTTTCCTAATATCTTCCTTCCTTAAGGTCCATGTTTCACATCCATACAATAGCGTGGTCCAAACCAAAGTTTTCACTATCTTTATCGTTGTGTCCTTTTTTAGACTTTTTGTTAATAGTTCTTTTCTACTACCAAAGGCCGCTTTTGCTTGTGCGATCCTACTGCATATTTCTGTCTCACATTTCCCATCATCGGTTATAGTATGACCCAAATATTTGAAACTCCTTACCTGTTCCAATTTCGTACCATTTATTGTAATATTAACTTCACCTTTATTATTTGACACTCTTATATCCTTGGTCTTTTTTATATTGATCTTCATGCCATATCTCAAAGCCGTATCATTCAGCCTATCCATTATCTTCTGCAATCCAATCTCGCTACCCGCTACCATTCCTTGGTCATCTGCAAACCCTACATCTTGTAACAAATTCCCTCCTACTTTTATTACTTCTTACAAGTCTTCCATGGCTTCATCCATCATTGCCTCAGCGTAAATGTTAAACAGCAGCGGCGAAATGCCAGAACCTTGTCTTACTCCATGTCCTATTTCACCTTCTTCTGAGTATTCTTGTTGGATTTTGATTACTGCTACTTGATTCATGTACAAGTTCAAAATTAGTCTTCTATCTCTCCAGTCAATTCCTATTCCTAGTTAAGATATTCATCGTCATTATCCAATCAATCCTGTCAAAGGCCTTCTCAAAGTCTACAATGCATACAAAAACATAATTTCCATATTCTAAGCTTCTTTCGCAAGAACCCGCATTACCCCTATTGCTTCTCTTGTGCCACATCCTTTCCTAAAACCAAATTGTGTCTTGCTCAGTATCTTCTCTGCTTTCGACTGAATGCGATTATTTACTATCTTTAATAAGATCTTCGATGCATGAGGTATTAAGCTGATTGTTCTATAATCCGAACACTCCACAGCATTGGCTTTTTTTGGAATTGGGATCATCACTGACTTGGTAAAGTCGTCTGGCCAAATACCTTTATTGTACACTTTCATACCTCCATTAACTTATTGAGTGTTTCTCCTTCCAACATTTTTAAGAATTCTGCAGGATTCCATCTATTCCGGCTGCCTTCCCCTTCTTCATACTGTTAATTTCAGAATAAATTTCCTCCTTCATTAAATCGGGGCCCCTTTTATCGTCTTCTATGATATTCTCTTCTATTTTAAAATCCTCTTGAACTGGTTTCCCAGCCTTATCATACAATTCCTCTACATATTCTCTCCATCTTTCTTTTACTTCTTCCAGCTCTGTCTTCAATTCCCCATCTTTACCCATTATACTAATGTTCTTTGCATCTCCTTTCTTTTTCTTTTCGGTTCTTGTTAATATCCTGACTTCCTGGTATAATAGATCCGACCTCCCTCTTCTATCATATTCTGCTAAATCATCACACTTTTCACTCCACCAATGATCTTTTGCTTTGTCTGTAATTCTTCTAAGTTCACTGTTTAAGCTTCTATATTTCCTTTTCAGACCACAACCTAGTAATGGCAAAAGTAGGGCTTCAGCTGAAGAAAATACTTAAGAAGAAAAGCAGTAAGAGATGGAATTTGAACGGATTGAACGAGAAAAGAAGTCAGTTTCAGGAAGCAGTGGAAAGAAAAGTTAAGGAAATGAAGGACTATGAAAGAGCAGGGGTAAATGAAAGATGGTGTCAGCTAAAGGAAGCTATTAAAATAGGTGCAAAAGAAGTTTGTGGCTTTCTTAAAGCTAATACAGCTAAAAAACCTTGGATCACAAGCGAGATGCTAGACAAAATGTATAAAAGGAGGAAATGGAAAAGTATTGACACCAGTCTTGGCCGAAGGAAATATAGAAGATGATGTACTATATCTCTGACGTAATCCTTGTAAGAGGAAATGGACGGTATACCTTTGGTATTATATATTTTTTGGGGGGGGGTTCTTTTTTAAAGTCTTGGTCTTCACTCCGAAATTCCGTGTCTCCAAAAGTACCACGGAAACAAACTGCATTGTAACTCTGCAGAGCCATTGACAAACGTTGCCACAGAAAAGATTACTCATGTAGATTTCCAGTAAAAGCAGTAGGCCTAGTCCTATTGCCTTTCACATCGATGAAGTCTGTGCCTGCAGAATTTATGGATCCCAGGTTCTCAAAGGTTATGGGTACAAATATATATTTGCAAGATAATTCATTTGCAAGATATATTTTACGAGTTTCCTGCTTATTATTATTATTATTATTATTATTATTGCTTATAAATTAAATCTAACTTAACAATTTGTAAGACTTATTGAAGTGTTAATATTATAAGTATCTCTGATACTATGATATTTATTATTATTATTATTGTTGTTATTATTATTATTATACGTACAACGTCAGAAGGGCATTCGGTTGGTGAGCGCATAGGCTCCAGAAATATCTGCAATATTTCCTAAAACGAATGTAAAAGTTCATCACCCCTCAGAGCGTGCTGGAGAAGGTCTATTCTTATCCCGACCCTAGCCAAACTTGGATTCAAGGGAAGATGATGATGATGGTGATGACTATACTTCTGCTGCTATTTACAGACGGATGAAGGCATAGAATTCTGCGAGAAGTTGGTAGAGTTAGGCGAGGCAGTCTGCCCTTACAGGGCTCGGGCTTATCTCATGTTAGGCATTGGTTATAGTCTGAAGGCCGATGAGGTCTTACTTCAAGCTCAGAGGCAAACATTTCAACGAAAGGCTGTCGATGCTTTTAACAAGGCAGTTGAACAGGATCCTAACGACTATCTAGCACATTTTCACCTGGCTCTACAGATGGCGCTCCGCAGACAGGTGATTAATTCTTGCTATGACTCTCTCTCATATTGCACTGCCTACTGGCAGGTCCATGGTATATAACGCCTCCACTCTTAAACCGTAAAAATCCCGTTTTCTCCGATATGGAAAATTGTACAAATAATACATGTATTTCGCATACTCTGTTTTGGTGATATGTAAATATTATTTAGTTTTTACTTTGTGAGATACTTTGGTACTTCATCAGTTACAACTATTTTTACAATTAGGATTTTTATGGCACTTTCATTACCTGATTGTTCTCTAAGATTTTTCCCTCAGTTGATTGTTTTTACTACTTAATTAATTTTCTATATTGATTTGTAGTTGTTAATATTGTTGTTATATTTTTTGTTCATGATTAATTGTACTTCTAATATGCACATAAGAAGAGTAAACGCTTATTAAGATCATACAAATTAAAATTGTTATCTAGTTCAGATCTTTTGCATTCTAAGAGTTTCATTTTATTCAGTTAATTATGATTTAGCCCTTATCGCTATCAGACTCTCTATGTAACATCGAGAATGTTAACACATTCTGTATGTATTGATCAGTATGTGCAGGGTTCACATCCTGGGCTCGCCCGTCACTGACATCGCTTTCGACTGAGAAACTGACATTAACATTAGCTTTACCAGCTTTAACATCAAAAATGAGCTCTTTTAGTTAAATATCACTTAATTTGTTGATTTATTTGTTAAGATTGAATTAGTTTTTTAATGCTGAATGAGTGTTTAATCGAATGCAGATGATTATAAAGTAGCAAAGATAGTAAACAACATTGAAGATGCTGAGATTTTAAAGTATGATATAAAAATATTACAGAACTGGTCTAGGGATTGGCTAATGGAGTACAATGCTGAGAAATGAAGAGTTATGCATATAGGGAACAATAATTTAGAAATTGAGTGTACATTGAACAATGTAAAACTAAAATCCACAAACAGTGAGAGGGATTTAGGAGTCTTTGTGGATAGCTCTTTTAAATTTAGTGAAAATTGTAATAAAGTTGTAAATAGTGCTAATTGTGTATTAAGAATGATTAAAAGAACAATTGCATGTAGAAATAAAGATATTGTGGCAAGGCTATATAAGGCTCTTGTACGGCCCAAACTTGAATACTGCGTTCAGGCTTGGTGCCCATATCTTAAGAAAGATATCGATAAATTAGAAAGGGTACAAGCCAGAGCAACAAGGCTGGTATTTGACTGTCAAAAACTTAGTTATGAGAATAGATTAAAATTCGTAGGATTAACCTCTTTAAGTGAGAGAAGAACTAGAGGAGATTTAATAGAAGTTTTTAAGATACTCAAAGGCTTCAGCAAAGTTAACCATAGTATTTGGTTTAATTTATCAAACAACAGAAACACAAGGGGACATATGTATAAACTTAGTAAATCTAGAAGTAGACTAGATTTAAAGAAATTTTTCTTTAGTCAGAGAGATATAAATGCTTGGAATAGTTTGGCAAGCGAAGTTGTGGAAGCGGAATCAGTGAATGCTTTTAAAAATAAATATGATAAACATAAGAACATGTAAATAAGATGCTAATTACATGTTCAGTGTTATACAGAGGCTATGTATAAATTTGACATGTTGACATGAAGTCTGTATGTGTTGATTTTTTTTCAAGGCTTAGTTGGGCACTGGCTCTTTTTGGTAAATGTACTTGTATAATGTAGTTTTCAGTTTTATATTGAGCTGTGTGTTATTAATATAAATTGGTTTTTAGTTAAGAGCCTGATGAATCTTAAACAAGCATATAATTGCTTAATGACTCTGTAATGTCATGTTATGTTATGTTATGAGTAGTTTTTTGATTTATACAATGTAAGGGTGTAGAGCGATCATGTGAAAGTTATTTGATTGATGGATGTATTAAATTGTTGACGGTCCTATTGACTTACAGATTGAATGATTCAATTAATTTAACAACTGGAGTCTGGATTTACTGTATTTTATACGGCATGACTTTGCAGATCAGTGAAGCAATCAAACACGTTAGACAAGCCATTCAGCTTCATTCAGATCATCACAATTCTCATCATCTCCTGGCGTTGTTGTTGTCGGCCCAGAAGCAATACAGCGAGGCCCTGATTGTCGTTGAAGCAGCCCTGGGCGAATATCCGCAGAGCTTTCGGTTTCTTTCTACTTGTCATATCCAATATGCTATGCGTTTCTATGAATAATTGTATTAGTTAAATTGAATATGGCTTCGCGTGACTTTTCAAGTCGTTTTGTAGAATTATTTATATGTGGCTAGTATATTATTTCAATTGTAATATTTAATTTAATTAGAGCTTTACATAAATTAATTCTGATAAAAATAGTAGAGATAGGAATTTTATGAATTTCCAGAGTTCGGATTCACTTCGGTTCTTTGAAAATGAAAGTTTCGGTTCGGGTTCGGTTAGCAGTTGACAATTTGAGAGTTCGGTTCGGTTCGTTGAAAATGAAAGTTTGGTTCGGTTCGGGTTCGGTTCTAACAAGGGTTCGGTTCGGGTTCGGCTTACTTTCCAACTCGCAAGAGTTCGATTCGAGTTCGAAATGGTTTGGTTTGGATAATGTTGCAGTTGTTTAACTTTACTTGTAATAATCATGGTTATGGCAAACATGTTTAAAATGGTTTATGGTAAATATGTTTAAAAATTCATTAAGTCATAATAGCTGCCACATTTGTTCACCTGGGTAAAAATATAACAATGAAAAAGGGAGAGAAGTGGTATTTATTCCTGTACATTACTTAAAATATTGTAATTTGACCTACAAATGTTCATAATATAGATAATTAGCTTTATTATTGTATCTGACATATTCTCCTTGATTATAGCGAGCAAATAGAATGCTTCATCAATTTTTAAGTTTTTTTTGTCACTATAGGCCTACTAATTAATTTATAATTAAGTGTAAATGTCTTGGCTAAAATTTGATCCAATATTTCAGAGATAAAGTGCAATTTAGTAACATAAAAATATCAAATAAAGATGATTTGGTAAACACGTGTACTTTCATAGAAAAGTGATCATAATATAGACCGTTTGCTATCAACTGACCAGTAATAAGCTTCATAATTTACCTTAGGGTTTCAAATTTTTAACTCTGAGATCAATTATGAAGTTACGAAAATAGTTTTAAAATTATTGCATTGCTATGGTGCAAAATTATTTACTCCAGACAGTCTTAACACATATAGAATGTCATATACAATTATTTGTAAATCTGGCTACAAAAATATTAAGGTAGCGACACTAAAATTAGAAAATATTCGTAATTTGAATTTAACAAGAACAAATCCACCTAGATTGAGTCAAGCATTTTCAGATTTTTATGGCATACTCTCATCACTTTTGTCTCTTTGATGTTAATCTTCATTCCATATTTCAATGTCGTTTCATTCAGATTATCCATTATCTTCTGTAGGCCCGTCTCGCTTCCCGCTACCATTCCTTTATACCGCTACCTTTTTAAAATATGTGTCGGAACCAGCCTTACCTGAATATATGTTGTTAGATACTGTAAGACATGTAAATGCAAAAACTGATATATATACAGTTTTTGTATTGTTCTTACTATCTTTATTTAATGTCAGGCTGGTGAAAAAGAAAGGAACTACAAGAGTTTGGTTCTGTTCGGTTTGGACGAAGTCTGGGTTCGGTTCGGGTTCGGTCAGAGTCTGGGTTCGAGTTCGGTTCGGTTCGGTCAAAATTCTAGATTTTAAGGTTCGGTTTGGGTTCGGTTCGATTCCCATATCTAAAAAATAGTTGAGGTTATATATGCGCGACCAGTATGGTAATTCCAAAAAATTTACAGTTGAATTTTGAGCGGGAAAAACTTTGAGAAAAACTTCATTTGAGTTCCAACGTCGATTGCATATATATAATCTGTACTAACGGGATGGATTTATGAAATAAAAGTAATATAAAAGTTAACATATGAAAATGGACATGTAAGCGCCTATCTGAAAGTGAAAGTAACTGATATATAATATGTCTCTGAAGCTACTTGACAGCACGTTGATAAGAATTCTCTGTGTAGGATGTCGTCACTAGGTGCTGATAGGATGTGTAGAATGCAGTCACTAGGTGCTGGTAGTATATGTAGGATGCAGTCACTAGGTGCTGGTAGTATGTGTAGGATGCAGTCATTAGGTGCTGATAGTATGTGTAGGATGCAGTCACTAGGTGCTGATAGTATGTGTAGGATGCAGTCACTAGGTGCTGGTAGTATGTGTAGGATGCAGTCACTGAGTGCTGGTAGTATGTGTAGGATGCAGTCACTAGGTGCTGATAGTATGTGTAGAATGCAGTCACTAGGTGTTGGTAGTATGTATAGGATGCAGTCACTAGGTGCTGGTAGTATGTGTAGGACGCAGTCACTAGGTGCTGGTAGTATGTGTAGTATGTGTAGGATGCAGTCACTAGGTGCTGGTAGTATGTGTAGGATGCAGTCACTGTGTGCTGGTAGTATGTGTAGGATGTCGTCACTAGGTGCTGATAGGATGTGTAGAATGCAGTCACTAGGTGCTGGTAGTATATGTAGGATGCAGTCACTAGGTGCTGGTAGTATGTGTAGGATGCAGTCATTAGGTGCTGATAGTATGTGTAGGATGCAGTCACTAGGTGCTGGTAGTATGTGTAGGATGCAGTCATTAGGTGCTGATAGTATATGTAGGATGCAGTCACTGGGTGCTGGTAGTATGTGTAGGATGCAGTCACTAGGTGCTGATAGTATGTTTAGAATGCAGTCACTAGGTGCTGGTAGTATGTGTAGGATGCAGTCACTAGGTGCTGGTAGTATGTGTAGGATGCAGTCACTGGGTGCTGGTAGTATGTGTAGGATGCAGTCACTAGGTGCTGGTAGTATGTGTAGGATGCAGTCACTGGGTGCTGGTAGTATGTGTAGTATGTGTAGGATGCAGTCACTAGGTGCTGGTAGTATGTGTAGGATGCAGTCACTGGGTGCTGGTAGTATGTGTAGGATGCAGTCACTAGGTGCTGGCAGTATGTGTGAGATGCAGTCACTAGGTGCTGATAGTGTGTGTATGATGCAGTCACTAGGTGCTGGTAGTATGTGTAGGACGCAGCCACTAGGTACTGGTAGTATGTATAGGACGCAGTCACTAGGTGCTGGTAGTATGTGTAGGATGTAGTCACTAGGTGCTGGTAGTATGTGTAGGACGCAGTCACTAGGTGCTGGTGGTATGTGTAGGATGCAGTCACTGTGTGCTGATAGTACGTGTAGGATGTAGTCACTAGGTGCTGGTAGTATGTATTTGATAGTAAATATCACATCATGTTGATTTAAATTCTCTACTATGTAGTATGCTGTTCACGAAGTGTAAGCTTTTGACTCGTGTATCAACCCATGAAGCCGCTCTGCAGACCTGTAGGCATATGCTTCAGCTGTGGAAAGATCTCTATGAGAACTCTCTCGACAGGTTTCTTCTACTGTTATATTTCTGTGTATCTTGCGAGATTATGAACTACAGTAAACCTTGGCTAGTGCTTAAGAAGGTCTTTAGTAGCACAATGATATTCCTCTCATCCTTGAAGTATACCATTCTTGGTTTAATGAGAAGTTTAAAATCAATTCTTTAATATAAATTTATAATCAGTAATGAATTAATGGTTAGGACTAAACGGCTGGATGTTAATCTTTCAAAAACTGAATACCTTCTCATCTGCACCCCACAACAGCGTAATAAAATAACTAGCTCAACCATAACATTAACAAATATCCCCTTAATACCCACAAATTCTGCACGCAAGCTTTGTGTAATTTTTGATTCAAATCTTAACTTTAAAACATATATTTCAGCAGTCTGTCGTTCTTATTTTTTCCATATCTGTCAATTACGTCAAATTCGAAAGTACCTTGATATCAATTCTGCCACTGTATTAGCTAATGCGCTTATCCATTCTAAACATGATTACTATAACCCCCTGCTGATTCATCTACCGAAAATCTCTCTAATTCGTATCCAAAACCTACAAAGTTCTCTTTCTCGAGTCGTCTGTATTGTAAAAATATTCAAATCTAACACTTCTTCTCTTCTTAAGAAACTGCACTGGCTTACAGTCTCTGAGCGAATAAAATTCAAGATAGCTTCCTTGACTTTCAAAAGTTTAAATTATGGTAAACCATCTTATCTATCTGTTCTTTTATCAATCTATTAATCCTCTCGTAGTCTTCGTTCCTCTACTAAAAACTTTCTCACTGCACCAAACATTAAATCTGCCATGGGCAGACACTGCTTCATGTTTTCTGCTCCGAAATTATGGAACTCTCTGCCACATGATCTTCGATCTTGTAATTGTATTGGTACTTTCCTTGGCAAACTAAAAACCCATCTCTTTCCGCCATAGGTCTAAAGTTTGACCCGCTTGCCATGGATCTTGGACTTGCACTGTTTTGATCTCGCTTTTTCGTGTGTTCTCTCTCTACTCAGTCGTCATCGTGTGGTGCTTTGGCGCCTGTTTGTGTAGAGTCTACGTGACACGTCTCTGACGCTCGCTTATGGCGAGGAACCGGACGTTAAATTCTTATTGATTGATTGATTGATTGATTTCTTATTTCTATTTTCTTCTAATCTCCCTTTTTAGTAATTTCTGGCTACGCCTCTGCTACTTGAATATAATGATAATTATGAGATTTCGTGTAGTTCAGTAAATCATAACGACTGGATTATTTGCCTAGTATTGTTGTGAATCAATCAGTGAATCACGAGGAACTGGACTACTTGAGAGGATTACAACGGATCACAGAAGTCTGCTTCATCTCCAGCTTGAGGTCAGCGACAGGGACTCTGGTTTGTGCGCTCAGCCTCTAGCCTACAAATAGAATTCTCTTTTTAGTTTTCTGCAGAATTTCAAGTCCAAGTTAACTTTCCAACTATAGTGTACAGTAGCGCTCACCTAAAATATTACAATGGTTTAAAAAAATTCAATTAGCTTCTTGCTTCACGAAAGTATGGCTTCTGATCTGTTTTAAATTGCAGTGTTCTGTACCTGCTTAGTTTTCCCTCTTGCGAAACTTGAAGGTATACCTTTTCTATTCCTACTATGGCCTTTAGAGAACTCAGAGAAGGTTAAAGCCTAATTTAGAGTCAATTTCTTGCTCGATTGCATGTCAGTAACGAGAAGAAGAGAAGAATAACGAGAAGAGAAGAAGAACGAGAAGAAGTAACGAGCATCGAATTTGAACCCGGCAATTACTGATCCGCTTCTCTAACAACTTGCCATCAAATCATTGTCTCAGCCTAAATGAACAAGTAAAATTAGTTATAAAATTATGTGCAGCATTTTATTTTACTTCATTTTAACTTGATTTTATTTTGGAATGGTAATTCTAAATTTGTGTTCTTCCTTGTTATCCTGTCTGGATAGATTTGCATTAAAATGTACTTGGATTGTTCTTTTTAAGCTTTACTTTCAATTTCTAGACACTGTTTGCTTTTGTCTAATTTATGAAGATATAGGCTTATCATCTTTAAAATTGTTTTAATCGAACTTCCAAATCTGTAAGCCATATACTGTTTATTTATTCGTACACATCCGTCAGCTACATGTAATAGTCGAATAATTAATTTTATTATTTAGTTGAGTCGGTCAGTCGGTTATTTGGCCGATAGGCTGACTGATTGGCTAGCTGATAGGCTGACTGATTGGCTAGCTGATAGGATGACTGATTGGCTAGCTGATAGGCTGACTGATTGGCTAGCTGATAGGCTGACTGATTGGCTAGCTGATAGGATGACTGATTGGCTAGCTGATAGGATGACTGATTGGCTAGCTGATAGGATGACTGATTGGCTAGCTGACAGGATGACTGATTGGCTAGCTGATAGGATGACTGATTGGCTAGCTGATAGGATGACTGATTGGCTAGCTGATAGGATGACTGATTGGCTAGCTGATAGGATGACTGATTGGCAGACTGATTGGTTGATTGATCGATCGATTGATTGATTGATGTTGATTGCAGGGTCAGTGAGAGTAGAATCTGTGGCAGCCTCAAAGCTCGAGCATGCTCTCTCTGAAGTCGTGTCATCTGTTGCCAGTGGCTTTCAAACCAAATCTGGTCGTCAACAAACGTGGACGCTACAGATGCAAATATGGCTGCTTCTGGGTAATAATATATACGTACTAAACTTAAGTTTTTACTTTCTATGCATTGCTACTTGAAGTTTCTATTTGCTATATATTAAATCAGTTGTTTTATGATCGAGCACAAGCGCCCGGTATGTCGGCTCTCCGTTTGTAGTGCGTCTAGTAACATCGATGTTGCGTAGTAGACAATTTTGATCAGGTAATTTCTATAATAAAGTCATCGTTGTGTTGTATTAAAGATAAAATATTTGACTTCAGATAAAGAAAGTCCAGAGCGCAAAAATCGTTAGGAGCATTTAACCTAGCAACTTTCTTAATTTTTTGAGGATAAAATTTCCAGACTCTGTTCTTCTATACCACCCAGTTCTGAGTTTACTGCACATTCTTCTTTACCAAATCCACCACTGCAGTCATATTTTACACCTGCTTCTCTTGAAGAAATCCGTCATCTAATATTCTCTCTACCGACTCGTCTTGCTCGCTAGATGCTATTCCAACCAAACTACTGTAATTTTGCATTGATATCCTCCTTTCTCCAATTACCCATCTGGTTAATCTTTCACTTTCTGAAGTAATTTTTCCTTCTACTTTTGAAACTATTGTTGTTTCTCTTCTGCTTAAAAAGCAGTCACTTCCAAAAGACGATCTTTCTAGCTATCGACCCATATCCAACTTAAATTTCATTTCCAAAATCGTGGAAAAAATAATCTATACTTGCTTATGCAGCCATCTTGAATCTTTTCCTTCTCTATCTTGTATCCAATCTGCATATAGAAAGCTTCACTCCACTGTAACTGCCTTACTCAGCATTCATAATGACCTTTGCATAGCCTTAAACTCTCAAAGGTATCCGCCCTTTCACAAGTTGATCTTTCGTCTGCCTTCGACACCATTGATCATAACATTGTTATCAGTAGACTTAAGACGTGCTTTGGTATCTATTACTCTGCTTTCTCTCCGATCTCCTCCTATCTTTCTGATCGCACTCAATCTGTTATCATAGATAATGAACGCTTCCTTCAAATGGAAGCGTTCATTATCTATGATAACAGATTGAGTGCGAAATAGTCAAATCTACGAAATTTTACTGGTCACCATCCAGTCGTTACATTAATCACATTTGTAAAAAGGAACATTCTCTCCCAATGACGACAATTGTTTGACATTCTGCTAAGAGGCATTTGTACTGTATTATTGATCTTAAAATACTTGTTAGATTTTAATGGTCCTACTTGGATACGATGTAAGAACTCTTAGAGTTTACAGTTTACATTTACAGGCATTTTCAGCTTTTGTGTTTTAATTTCCTTACTGAATTTTTGTAAAAAATATACTATATATAACAGTTTGATTTTAAATCGCATCAATTAAATCGTAATGCATAAGTTTGAAGAACTCTCTGTATTATGTATTGTTGTAGCTGAGTTATACCTGAGCATGGATCGACTGGAGCCGGCTTATGCCTGCATACAGGAAGCGGCTGTTATCTTTCCAGTTTCACATGTTGTTTCACACATGGTACAATTCTTTCTTCGCATTTTATTTGTATAATGAATTTTGATCCTAAACGAATGAATAATAAATATATATGAATTATAATTAGAATCTGTTTGAATTAAACGAATGGATAAAAGTGAAGGTCTATTCGTATATCCCGGCCTCAGTTAAACTGGGATTTGAGGGAAGATGATAATGATAACGATGAATGAAATGTGATCCTTGGTCAACCTTTTGATGAATTAATTTATTTTAAAATCGACCTTGTATCATTTTTCGGTTAATGGCTGATATCATTTTTATATCTGGCAGGCAATGCATGAGACATGTTTAACGTTAATTTCCTGCTCGATAGCATGTCAATGATGAGGAGAGCTTCGGATTTTAATAAAGCATAAACTGATCCTCTGTCGAAAAACATGCTAATAAGCCACTGGCTCATCACAGTGAAAGAAAGTTTCGCTTTTTATTAGTTAGCTTATGAAATTCTTGTTAACAATTTTTTAATATAATTAGTTGGCTTATGAAATTCTTGTTTAAATTTCTTATTTCGTGACTATATATCAATAAATATTTTTTCCAACTGACTATTTATAAATCCTGTAACTAACCTACTAAAAAATTTTCTTTTCAGAAGTTGACAATAATCGTTTTTTCTGTTGGCGATAAATAGGTATTATTGCTCATAAAATATAATTATATAAATATAATCAGTGAGTATAATTCTAGTCTATGATTATTATATCAGTTGACGACATTTTGATGATGACTCTATGTTCAGAGAGGACGGTATCATCAGGCTAGAGGGGATTTACTGGAAGCTAAGAAATGTTACGAGAACGCCATCGCCATCAACCCCTCTCACAACAAGAGCTTGCATCAGCTCGGAGTGGTGCAGCACTTGCTCGGCAACAGTCGACTCGCTGAGAAAGTTCTGCGGGACGCTATAACCTATGACCCCACTGCGAGCCAGTGCTGGTCAGTGTTTATTATGTTCATTAACCTATACCCCACTGATAGCAAATGCAGTAATGGGTGCTGTTATGTTCATTGTTTGTTGTTGTTAATTATCTTGCAGTATGAGGTTTATTTGTTAGCTTTGCATTGTGCACAGTGGTTTTATATCTCATTCCTCTTAATAATTTTTATTGCAATAATGGCATAACGAGCTGACCGATGCTCTTGAAATTTAAAGGATTTTACCTTCAGCCATTTCTCTCACACTTATATTTCTCATTTGAATTCTTAATAACAGGAAAGTTATAGATTTGCTAATATGAGTAGGATGATGGATCAAATATGAAATTTCCAATATAATATAACAATACAAGCATGTTATAAGCAGCGTCCACGTGGCACTGTAACGTGCTTGTATCTCACTTTGTTAGATCCTTTTCTAATTTTAATATTTATGTATACTGCTGTGTTAAGATTTGTATTGTTGTTTTAGGCAAAGCCTAGGCAAAGTTCTGGACTCATTAGGCGATCACGAGGTGGCGACTGAATGTCTGATAACTGCCGTAGAGCTGGAGGCCACGAGTCCCATTGTACCGTTCTCTACTATACCTAAGGCACTCATTTGAAAACTTTTCAACCCCAGTGATAAGTTAATAAGTGATAATAAGTTAATAAAAGTGATGCTGATTGAATTTTTTCTTACTTAGCTTCTCAATGTCAATATACTTTCTTTAACAATTATAAAATTGAAATTTGTACATATAAATATTTTTATTAATTTATTTAATTTTATTATATCTTAGCAGAAGATATTTCATGATTCAACTTAAGATTGGCTATAAAATATACTGGCAAGGAAAAAATTACATGAAAATTACAAATTTGTAAATCAATACTAGGCCTATACATACAGTGTAGATCTACATAGAATTCGAATTTTTTTGAATGAAACATATACAACGTAATATTTATTTTGTCGTCTTTATTAGTCATTAGTAAGTGAAGCTAAAGATCTATTTGTGACTAGAGCGTAATTTTATTCTCTGGAAAAAGTTATCATGATTTGGGGTCTATGATTTGTCTCCAGACTAAAAACCTGCCAGTCGCTCTACGATTAGGTATAACGGAAAAACTGCAGGAAAATATTATCCGTGAATAGTAATATTACAATAGTGTATTTCGGCAGTATTTTTGTGTCTGTTTACGGTGTATTTTTGTAAATGTAATTAATGCAGTCGGGATATATACGTATAGTATATTTATTAAAGTAATGAAGTAAATAACAATTCAAACTATAGTAAGTCGTAACAGTTTAGTAGTTACAATATTTTCGAGCACTGTATCTAATAGATAAAGTTTTATATTTTAGGCTCTTCTGCTGCACTTTGTTTCAATAAAACCAATTACCTTACATAAGTGCTTTGAATTGTTGCTCTTGATTCTTTCAATTTTATGTGTTACATTTTATCAGTTGATAATTAAAATTAAGTTTAAATGGACCTTCTGACAACTAATAAATCGCATCGCGTGTGCCGAGTTAAGAGAACTAAGAAGGCTTCTAGCAATCACAAAAGTAAGATCGAAAAAGGATCTAATTTCGATTTTAATTAAGAATAGGTTTACCCTTACTTAGATTTTTTGGAATTTATTGTTCACATCAGTAGGTTTTTGGTCGTTTAACTCATTGTAATTAATCCATAGAGAGGGCCTCAGTATGATTTGAATCTTTGTTAACTTTTGAGGCTTCCTGCGAGCATCTGCGCTTTGATGCAGCCATTAATTTTAACTTCAATTTTTTTTTAAATTTATCATCATCATCATCATCTTCTCTTGAATCCCAGTTTAACCAGGGTCGGGATAAGAATAGATGTAATTTATCTGTATAATGTTATTAATTTTTAATTGTTCCATGAGTAATATATTAATATTATATCATCGTCATCTTCCCTTAAATTCCAGTTAGATAGGGTCGAATTTTTTTCCATTTCTATGCAAATTCTAGAGACTAGCCGCTCACCAACCAAATTCCCTTTCTGACGTTGATTTGGATTTTAGTGCTTTGTCGCCTTTTACGAAACGTGGAGTCCACGGGTGGTCTATTTTTAAGCAACATGGACACAACTTGTCTAGTAGTACAGTTTAAATTTGTGAAGTACTAAATTATTATTCTTTTATCTTTATTATAAGATGACTGGAAATACATTCCGAAAATACTTGAAGTATGCTTATTAAAATCACTATTGAACTTAAAACGGTTATATCGCTAATCCTGAGCTAGATAAAGCCTGTTAAAGTATTAGAATTTAGTTATATTTGTATTTCTTATTGTCACATCTATTGTATTTATTTGTATTTTATCGATTTATCGGTAATTCATGGAATTTCTGTCTAAACGGAGCAAACATAGATTTAATGTTGTTTTCAGATTCAATAGATGACTACATGCATAGTCTCTCTCTCCCTCTCTCTCTCTCCCTCTCTCTCTTTTGGTGCACTGCTTATTAGCAGATCCATGGCATATAACTCCTTCACATATTTCTATCCTCTGCTCTTCTCTTCATATCAACATACGAATTAATTATATTATTCATCCTGCATGCCTAGTCTCGGTCTTCCTCTAATCTTTTTTTCTGAAGGAAGACCGAGACTTATGATGATTTATTTTTCTAATGTAACATAATATGTTAGGTAAATTCTCTTTCCTAACTTACTCTTCACTTCATCACTGAGGCAGAGGCATCGTGATGTTCTGCATATTTTAATTTAATTAACTACATTTCGTATTTTGTAGTCTCTTACATGATTCACGAAACGTATATCACTTCTTAGCTGCAAGTGTTTTGTTTACAGTTATGAACAAAAATCAGGATTTAAGGCCGACTCATGTTAGAAATGTAAGGGACTACTCTTCTATGATTAAATTTAATTTCGTCGCAATAGATGATGCCATTAAATTGTTGGTAAACGTGTAGAGTTATATAGGCCTTAGTAATACATCTTTGACATATATTGTAGCATAATGGAGCGTAATGTATGAGAATGTACCCTTTAGAATATTTGCGGTCTTCATTTGCATGACTGTTGAATTTGTTGTGTTAATGTAATAATAGTTGGTAGCCTACTAATAAAGTGAACTTTTAACATTTTGACTTTCGTTGAACGCGTTATCTTATTACCATATATCTGTGATGTGTTTAATAAAAAGGCCTTAGTAGAACAGTTTTATGTTCTGCTTTCAAACGCAAGTACCTTGATTTATTGACTTTGAGTTATGACTTAGGCTATATTATTTTTTACTAAAATTTGACAAATGCGTATAATTACGTGAATAATGTATATTGTTACTTAATATATGAATCTCTACAATTTTACGAATACCTAATATTATAATTATAATATATATTTAAATTATTATATCAATGGAATCATTGTATTTTCTTTCTCGGTTTGTTAAGTATTTCTTAATAGGAATCACGAAGTGAATAAGCTGTAATTTTTCACAACGAGAGCTCAGTTGCATTATTAGGTGCTCTCAGTATGGCGCTATGAATATCGTGTCATGTTTTATCGTAATTTACTTTTTGTAAAATTTCTAATTAAGGCTCCATTTGCGTACACAATAGTTTGGGAATTTTTTAGTAAGTAATCATTTTACGAAGTTTATGATTCAAATGATAAATAAGTTAAATGGAATTTCAAGGATTTTAGTTTAATGCAATCGAAGCAGGATTCTAATTAAAAAGAAACTAGATATATAGAATACTAGCATAAAGACAAACATAGAGAGTGTAATTATTATTGTAATAAAGCATTTAAAGCTAAGCAAAAACTTGCCTAAAAACTAAGCAGAAATTTCAAAAATACCTCTGTTAAACACTTAACTATGGTTAAAGATTAAATAAAAAATTTAAATAACCACTCATAGTTAAAAACTTAGACTTGTTAAATACAGTTTATGCTTTTAAATGTAATAACTTATGCGTTAAATATACCATTATGCAAAGACCAATATATATTATAACATATATATATATATATATATATATATATATATATATATATATATATATATACACTGTGAGTCAAAAAAAACATGTGCGCAGTCTTTCGCCCATAACTTTGGTATTAGTGAACCGATTTTTTAAATTTTTGCATAGGTATAATCAGGAACACATTTGCTATAAAATAACGTTAAGTGACTCTGTTAATTATTATTTTTGCGTTGAAGCAGTGCTTGAAAATATGCGCGACTGAAAATATTCAGTTTAAGTAAATCAATCGCTACAGAATGTTTACAAATCCGTGGCTTAACAAAAACGAAACAAGCAGTATTATACTGCTACTGTCAACTGTCAAAGCTTAATTATGCTCAAAGTGCCCTCCTTTAGCTGGAATACAAGCTCGGAGACGCTTGCGCCACTCATCTATTGCTTTATCAATGACAGATTGCTTCATGTCTTGCCAAACGTCCACCAGGCGTTGCTTCAACTCGTCCACGTTATTTATTTTCTTCTTTTCGGTGTAATTTCTTTAATAAGCAATCTGGCCCTCCCAGAATCCAGTTTTTTGTTGGAAATTCGGCAATCAACCAATGTGAGCCACAACCCTTTAAGAGGTACAAGTTTTTGTGAACTCTTAATCTGCTTTAGTAAACACCATTTTAAAATTTAAACAAAGACAGACTATGTTTGTAAAATCGTCTGTTATTGTTTAAAATATACCGGAATTGTCACAAAAACTAGATTTAAGATTGATACTTTTCTTCTACTTTATAATTCTGAAACAATTTTCAAAATCGGTTCACAAATGTCAAAGTTGTGGATGAAATACTGCGCACATGTTTTTTTATGACTCACAGTGTATATATATATATATATATATATATATATATATATATATATATATATATATATATAATTATCTATATATATATATCAATATACCATAATGGTATATCAAAAGGAATGTTAGAAATTATTTAAAGATCCACTCGTATGAGGACATGAATATAGGAAAACGGAAGATAGAGATGAGTGGAGGCGTTATATACCATGGACCTGCCAGTAGGCAGTGCACTAATGGCTAGAGCGACAAAACTGATTAAAGAGTGCAAGAATTTTAGTTATGAAAACCGACTAAAATATACAGGATTAGTAACTCTGAAAGAGAGAAGAGCTAGGGAGATGTGATAGAAGTGTTCAAAATTCTAAAGGGATTTAGTAAGGTTGATTACAACACTTGGTTTAATTTAACTAGTAGCTGCAGAACTAGAGGTCATAAATACAAACTTGTTAAACGTAGAAGTAGATTAGATATACGTAAAAACGTTTTTAGTCAGAGAATTATAAATAACTGGAATGAGCTTCCAGAGGAAGTTGTAGAAGCAAAATCCATAAATCAATTTAACAATTTGTACGATAAATATAAGAAGTTGGTGTAATATTGCCCAATGCGTAAAATTACTTGTTAGATAGTAGACCCTAATTAGGTATTTTAGCTTGTATAGATATGTGTCATTAGGCTAGGTCTAAAACAGAAAATAAAGCTATTTTTCATTCAAATAGCTGTTTACCTTGCTATTTGAATGAAAAATAGCAAGGTAAACAGCTATTACTGTTTAATAATTCAATAATCTTTGAATAATAAAGTATTCAAATTATACTTTGAATAATAGTATAATTTGGTAATACTTTGCTTTTCTGTAAACACTGTTTAATGTCATATCTAGCCTAAATATGTATATTGTGTTAGTTAAGTACATGTATAGGGGACTTTATGCTTTCTGTTAGTTAATTGTGTAGGTCTAGTTTTTTAGTTTTTATTGTGTTTTAATGAGTCTTAAACAAGCTGTAATTTGCTTTCTGACTCAGAAACTGTTATGTATTATGATGTAGTAATGATGTTTAGAATTATTTTATTTTGTAGCTATGAGAAATATTTATCGACATAGCAATTTTAGTACTATAATTACTGATAAAAAATTACCTATTTTACCCATACTTTACTGATAAAAATCTAGATATATATATACATGTATTTTATAATTCGATTTCTATAAAAATCGATTATATATTTTATCGATATTTTCTCTCTTAGTGCACTGCCTACTGAAAGGTCCGTGTTATATAACGCCTCCACTCTTGTCTATCTTCCGTTTTCCTCTTCATGTCCACTTGCGAGTTAAGGAATAGGCTAACAACGGAGAGAAAGGAGGAAATGGGTCATACGTATCTGTGCTTCCTGGCCCAGTGTGCATTGATTATTATTTTTATTATTCAAAGATAATTGTTTTAGTCATTCTCCATTCGAGCTTGCAACTACAAATATAAAATTGAACCAAAGCCACAGAAGTACATGTAATAGGCCTACTTGTATAATAATCTATACTTTTAAATTTTAACAGACTCATTTAATATTCATCTAAGCCCTATATTATGTAATATGATTTATGTTATTACCCTGTGCTTATTGCATATATTGGCCTGCTCACTGCTGTTACTTATTTGTTAATCACTATCTGTTACATGTACATCTTACCTGCTTACTTTCTTTTGTAATAGTTTATTATCAATTTCAATGTTTACTATATTTTACCGATTTCTGTCTGTAGAATACCTCATGATTACCGGCCGAGTATTTTAGCGTTAACTTGACAGCACCAATTGCAACTGTATGAAAATGTAATATTATATAAAATTAAAAATACAAATAAATACATAAAAATTACAAATACAAATAAATTAGATTGTACAAATAGATGCCCACCAAAGCGTAAAGAAAGTTGAAAGGTAACTAAGAATAACCCACAGGTAAAACATAAAGCAATTACAGTATTCATCTTGGTCCACCATTGTAGACTTTTAAGCGATCAATTAAAAGCACATAGCCGAAGTATTTTTATTATTATTATGTTTCACATTTAATGTTATATATCTAGATTTTTATCAGTAAAATATGGGTAAAATAGGTAATTATGTTTCACATTTAATGTGAAACATAATAATAATAAAAATACTTCGGCTATGTGCTTTTAATTGATCGCTTAAAAGTCTACAATGGTGGACCAAGATGAATACTGTAATTGCTTTATGTTTTACCTGTGGGTTATTCTTAGTTACCTTTCAACTTTCTTTACGCTTTGGTGGGCATCTATTTATACACAACATTATTCAAGGCAGACTGACTTCAGTGAATGCCTACAGCGGTGCTCGTCCGATACAATAAAGCTGACATTCTTTTGCTATTTATAGATTCTGATGTGCGCGGAGAGTGTATTGTATCTTGCGCAATGGTTCAGATAGAAGTTTGCTACCCGCCGTTTTAAAAATTATTATTTTTTATTTGTATATCATAACATAATGCGCCGTCATGTTTATTGCCTTTCCGTGTCTAAGTTACCCCTGTAAACAGGTTTTATTTCATTATGATCGTTGGCTTTTGATAGTGTATATTATTGCAGTTAGATGGATTATACCAAGTTTTTATCATCCCCGGATTTAATTAAACTTATTAAACTTATTCGCATCATGTAAACTGCCTATTATATCGTGAGCTGCATACTACTGTAAATAGATGCATTTCTGTACATGCATTCAGCGTACCTGCAGTCAGCGAAGTAGGGCAATATTATGATTATATGAGCACTGTTTTACTCCCGGACGAAATCTCCGTTATTTTAATATAGGCCTACTATTTACTATAACTGGATGCTGCAGTATTTTATTTATTTACATTAGCAATTGATAGTTAACTAATATAATAGCTAGTTAGTAACAATAATATAGATTACGTAATAGACACCTAGGCCCAGCTTGCAGGAAGAATATGGATACGAATTTATACAAATCCGACTAACAGAATTGTCAGATATGAATTTGTTGAATTAATTTGAATAGCTTTAATTTAAAAAAGCGAATTAAAGTAAGTCAATTAAGTGAAAGAGTTTAGCTTAATGCTCTATCAATTCAAATCAGAAGGATTGAAAGAATCAAATATTTCAAGCGTTAAATAAATGAATGAAGCAAAAGAAGACTTCGCATACGATGAATGACTGATGGTAATAGTTCTTAGGACTGTGGTAATGAGAAACGAAAGTAAGACGAGTAAAAACTAATGTGTATGACCAATATTAACATCAGCTTCCTAGTTCGTAAGCACGAAAATGACGAAATACATGTAAGTGCTAGATTTGAACCCTGTTCTTACTAATCCGCAGTTTTACGGCTAACCGTTCCTGCCACTGACTCAGCCCTCTACATTGGGAACCACCACTCGTCAATGGTTCGTAAGTAATTCTTGGGAGGCTAGGCCGTTGGTTATAGAAATTACTGCTAAGCTAATTGTATATCTGAATATGAATTGCAGCCACAGGTAGCTGATCAATATGAGTGCTATAGAAGAAACTGAGGAGGATCTTCCATATAAAGAGAGTTGCTGTCTGATTGGAGTGGACGACGATGAGTCCTCGTCTATAGCCTTCGATTGTAAGTTATCAGCATCAACCTATTCTAGCAACTCTCTCAGTTCAATGGAAAGATTCTAACTTGTTAACAAATGGAAAGTCTTTACCGATAGGTGAAACTTACTCTAAACTCGACTTTCTTTAACTAATTGTCTAATATTTCTCTAATTTATTTAGATAGACAGATAGATAGATGTTTATTTTTCACGAAAATCACAATGACATCGCTCACCATGCATAGAATGACGTGAAAAACTGGCAAACAGTCCCAAATGCTCTGAGGCATCCCCACAAAAGCTACAATTAAATTAAAATCAGTTCACGGCACAATAATTGCAATTACTCTTATCTAAAATATTTCAGTTGCTTTTAACAGTTTGTAAGACAAGAGGTCTCTTGACTCGCAGACGTGCGTGCTAATGACATTAATGATATTCAACGCTGCTAGATTTTGGATGCTAACTTATTTCATATTTTCGACTGTATGATATATCATTCAATTTACTTCTAAAATGTAAGTTACTTAATCGATAAATATCGGTTCTCACTTCAGAGCACTGTCAAGTGGCAGGTTCGAGGTACACATTCATACTCAAAGTCTGCTTTCTCGCTCCATAAGAGCACTCCTTAGATCAACAAGCTAATCCCTTCACAAAGTCTATCCCTTATCCATACCTTATGTAGCCTATAGCTTGGGAAAGGTGTAGCTTCTGATGTGTTTCTCGTTGCCTTCCTCAGTTAGATGGATAAATTAATCTTAATATCGGTAAAAAGTTAAAATGTTGTACCAAACTTTCGGTACAACAGTTATGATCTATCTACTATCACATCGTATAGAATTGAATTATCTCAACTCCTTGCTTTGCTTCATTACGGATCGCATTGAATTGTTTGACAGTTTACGCATCTCACATCTTTAGACCAGGGGGTCGTGCGGTCATTGTTCACATTGTCAAACCAACCGTCAGGTCTTCTAATCGTAAGTAAAGAAATTAATGAAATTAATTAGAGAGACACATGTACATGTAGTACTTCTTTTATAAATAAGATATAGTAAGAGATAAGATAAGTAAGACATAGCAATAGATGTCTTGTTGAATACATTCTCAGGCAGTTCCTTGGTTACTTTATGGCATTTCTGCTTTATTTATGTCTAATGCTGAACTGAAAGATTACTGTAACGCTTGCAATATTGTCTAGACCTACTATAAAATTTTCCGAACTTTTGATAAAGGTTTTATATTTTATTCCCAGTGGTATTGTGGCTTTTGGCCATTTGAACTACTCTATCAGTATCACAGATATAATTTCTTACATAAGCTAATATACTCTGGATGCTTCGATCGTAAGCTAGATTTAGATAAGTCTGATTATATGGATTATGTTAATATTAAAAATAAATATGCAATTCTTAATGATGACTCTATTGGTAGAATAAGATATAAATTTTGGACTTATATTTAAGTTATATTGACATAATTAGGTTAGTGAAAGCTGATCCTAAGATAAACGGCGATTTTAGTTTAAATTTCTCTATTTGTAGACTCGTAAATGGTTAATCCGTAGTTGCTGTTATTTTTGTTCGTTCATTATTTTTTCATTTCTTTCATACTGCCATGTATTTTGGCGAATTAATATCATAAAGTAGGTTCGAATCCTAACCTTAACATCTCGGACAGTATCCCTGGTGGACCGGTAAATATCGTTTTACTGAGTTTTATGGGTCCATCAAGTTGGCTCGAATTGCGGGACTATCAGCAAATATTAGCCTAAATTGAGCTGATGAGCTGAAATTTCTGACATATAGCCTAACTTGAACAAGAATGAATAATTTTATAAGCGTTAGTAGCCAAACTAATAATATTATGTACATTGATATGTACCGCAAAACTATGGTACTCGATATACCATTAGTACCAATTAATTCGCAATTTATAAAATTATTAGCAATTTTAAAAATTATTAGCAATTTTGGCTCGTACCGAACGAGACGAGCAAACATTGCGTGACTTGCTGCAGAAATGAGCCAAATTTGAGCTCTATTTTTTAAATAATAATAATAATAAAGGTTTAACGTCCTTTTTTTTTAAAACATAAATGTTACTGAATAGAGAGAGTTGTCGAGCCAACGTTAAGTTGGCTACTCAAACGTTCTGTACGCCGTACGTCCCAAACGGTGCGAGTCAAAATTGCGGGACTATCAGCAAAAGTTAGCCAAAAGTGAACCCTTATTTTGTATGTATTATTTTATTTCTAAAGCCATAGTTGGCGAGCCAACTTGACGGATCCTTTTACAGGTCTAGTTTTACACGTAAACTGTACTGTGCGCCATTGAGATCAGCTAAAATAGTTAAAAGTAACAACGTAGCTTTAATGATACATGTATACTGTATATATGCATGTATAATATATACCTGTATATCACATGTAATACCGGACATTTGAAACATCCCCTAGTATACACCATTATGAAGTTAGGCAAATGTTTAAGTTTTAATGCAACTGTTAGTCTAAAAGAAGTTTTAGCAACTGTTTCACAATAAAGGATGATGCCCGGAACATCATTGTTTAGTTTATATAGCATTTGTGCTTATTTACAAAACGCTTTTTACTATTAGTTTCTGATTACTTAAAATTTCATCGGGCAATAAAGCAATCAAGCAGCTGGGGAAACTCCCAATTGCTCACTTGAATACGTTCGTGATGTCCTTAATCACCAGGATGTCGCCAGTAACTGTTTCATCAGAATAGTATCAAGATACTCTCGAAGACCGGTTACGAAAATGTTATGTTATGGTACTGTATTGAAAATTGGAATCAGCTAAAGCGCATTGGTAGCGTAGACTACGTCACACAGTCGTGATACGGTGTTCCTGGGTTCAAATCCAGGAGGTTAACTCTTTCTAACTGTACAAGTTTTGATCTCTTTGAGCTGCGCATTACTAAAAAAAGGTCTTGAATGAATTGAGTGGCATATTGGCAAGCGATGCTGGCAGTTTGTGCCAATTTTAGCGTTGAAGACCCGAGTTTTGATTTACGATTTAACTATCGGTAAAGTTAGAGTTGAAAACAAATTATACTCAGTAAAATGTCCAGATGATCGTTAAGATAATAACAGGTCTAGAGTACCGCCATTTTAGAATTCAGTTATCTAGCGTGTGGAATAGTGGCAGTAGCAACTAGTTCTTTTTGCTGAGGGAACTAATAAAACGGGATGCATTCGGAATACAAGAATCAGCATTGAATTGTGATGCTTATATTTTTCTGCAATATTTGTGTAACAGAACTTGCAGTTCATTGGAAATCTTCACGAGAACAAAGATCTTTAGAAGAAAAGAAAAGAGTGCGAAACCTACAAGATTTTTACGAGGAGAGATTACAGAGCTGTGGCGTATGTTGACATGCATTTTTAATTTTGAACAGAAATTTCAGGTCATAAATAAAAGTATGATGTTTAAAAATGTAAAAAAAAAAAAAAAAAAAATGGACGTATTCACTATCGTTGTAACTGCTGTTATGCACACAGTCATGTATCTCGCCTATCTTACTGACAGTTGTGTGTTCAGTATATGCAAAATTGACCAACTGTTAAATGCACGTGTTCTTAAAGGTTATTAATCTATACTTCTACAGGCTGCAAATGACTGTGTTAACTCACAGAGTTTAGGCTCTCTTTTGGTATCACTCTTCATCTTATTTATTTCTTTGCTAAATTGGTCTGTATTTACTCTTATTTCTGACGCGAAACACAATAAAACAGTATATACAAATCTACAATGTTATCGTATATTTTATTTGTAAAAATTAAGTTCAAATATTGGAAACAATTGGTGTGTTTTTGAAACTCTATCCTATTTTTATCATGTCCTTTAAATTACAAGTTATCAAATAAAAAAATTAAATCAATTAATGACAAACCTGTTAATTGACGTCTGAGCCGTAGCGTGGTCAGACTAGTGTGGCAGGGAGCCTAATTAACATTATTCATCCGCTGCTGATGAATACATGTACAACTAGCTTAATATCACCGTTACGCAGACATTTCCGAATTTTCTGAAGCTTCTGCTGTTATACCATGATCGTGATCATAATCATAATGACAGTGTCTGGTAACTTATTACCATGCTTGAAGGTTTGCCTGCATGCGATTGTTTGTAGGCATGCATGCGAACAGAGAAGTACCAAAGAACTTTTCCACAACCTTCAGAAGGAGATATCTACAAAACTAAGCCTGCTGGGTTACCCTGTCGATTTTAAAAGCCAGATTTTAGTCTAGAACTTCTTCACAACGCGAAAATTTCACACTTGGACCATATGAAGAAACACGCCTCGTTGAGAAAGAACACTGTGTGACAAGTCAATTAGAGCTTGGACAGGCTAAAAATGTCGTCAACGTCTTAGTTACATGTGATTGATATATATTTATACATATTTATTCGAAGTATGATGTAAATTCAGATCCATAAATATAATAATTGCCAATAGAAATCAATGAGTCTAATGGCCTTTCAAAAAAGGTGTATTTCATGACTTGATTTAATTTATTCTTCTCTTTCAATCCTCTAATTCTATTTTCTGCAGATACCTGGACAAATAAACGTCATATACTACAGTCAACAGCCCGGAAGTGTTCTCTGCAAGCTGGCAGAAGATCTGGATTGTTCCATGATTGTTCTGGGCGTTCCCTATCAAGATCCTGGCACTGCAGCAGCGCAGGAGGTCAGTCTCGGAAATGACGTCGAGTACGTGCTGAAGAAAGCCCACTGTGCTGTTGTCATTGCAAGGCAGGATAGCTCTGACCTCAGAGAGGAACCTCAACAGAAAGAACTCGACGAAGAATTGACCGATGAAGAGACTTTGAACAGGTTTCTTCAGCAGCAGAGAAAAACAAGCGAACCAACGGTCCGTCGATCATCACAGTTTTTTAGCCCCTCAAGAGGATCAACGACAACTCTGGACCCGGCCCCTCAAGCTGTCAACCAGCCGTGGTCCGCTCGCCGTCACTCTAACTTTGTTAATCCATTTCTTCGGCTCAAGCTAACCAAACGGAAACCATAGAATTATCATATTTGATGAAATATCGACCTCGAGCGGAAAATAAACTCTCAATTTCATAATGTTATGCATCTTGTTGAGCTGTTTGACAAAGAAAAGCGTGTGAATTTTGTATTTATCGAGGGCATCAGATGGTGCTGCATCAAGGCCCTGTAGAATACACCAATCGTTTGCTAAGTTTGTCGTAAGAGGCTGATATGCAACAATTGACAAAGTCAATCAAATACTTAATAATAATAATAATATAATTGTTATTATTATGCAACGTTTTTATTTGTTTCATGTCATAATAAACAACAATTACAGCATACTTAACTAGAAACTAAACAAATAATCAGGAAGAGGGTTACCACATTACTTGAATCCTACATTACACTATTCTAAAGTAAAATAACATACATTATTAAGATTTGTTAAAGGTATAGCGGCTAAAGCCTTTGTGATTGTATCTTTATGATTATTTGACGACGGATTGAGCTTTGATTAACGAGAATCTAACTATCGTCAGTAGTTGTGAATATGAACCATGGATCCGCTACTTGACAAGACACTGGAGATAAATTTTGAACGTTATGAAGCATATCAATTGGTTTAATTAGCGTGTTCGCTGGAAACATCTTTTGTAACATTTTGTTGAATAAACTACGCCATACATTCAAAATGATTTTGTTATCAAGATTAAATGGAATTCAAGCCTCCAAGTTCTTTGAGTACTGTGAGTAGTTGATTTGGTTCTTTGGCTTAGAATTTCCGAGGAAAATCATCTAATAATCATTCTTCTATGTTCATTAAAATTTCTTGATAAGCAACTGCAGGTAGGCAGGTAGGCAGGTAGGCATATATTTGCTGAGTTTGAGGCTTGTCCGTGGATAGAAAACTAATGTCATCTAGTGATTCAAAATTAACTAAGCTTTTCATTTAATGATGTATAAGTCTACTGCAAAGTGGCAGGTCCAAGTTACATACTCACATTCTGCTTTTGCTCTTTAAAGTGCACTCAATCGATCAACGAGTTAATCTCTATACAAAAGGATACCCTTACCCACACCTTAATGTAGCTTATAGTTTGGTCTTTTTTGACTTTTAAATTTACTTCCCGTTGCCTTCCTCAGTTCTTGCTCAGTCGCCTCTTGCGACTCGTGTAGTTTACGGTTGGTCTATTCTTCAGTGTCTGAACACAACACGGGTTCACCTAATTACCTCCAAGATAATTCTAGCTTGATGACCATATTTAAACATCGTATATTACAGTCAACAGCCCAATATAATATAATATTACATATACATGTATATACATGTATATATATATATATATACAGTATATATATATATATATATATACTGTATATACAGTAATGTCATTATTGTAGTTAGCCTGAAACGCGCGTTGTCGATTTATATGAAACGCTAATAAAAATTACAAATGTACAGTATAATTGCTAAATTTATATTACATCAAAAAATCTTGAATAATTAATCAGGTAAAGGGTTATATTGATTTATAAGTTAATAAAGGGTGACAACATTAATCTGGAAGCATTAAAAACGTGACTATGGATAAGATCAAATAAACTGACCACAATTAGGATGTGCTAAAGAGAGTTGACATAAATAAACAATTAATAAAGGAATAGAAATAGGAATGATGTCCGAAGAGGAAATGGTTTACTAAAGGAGGTACATGTAATTGAAGGAAGAATGGAAGGGAAGATATTAGAGGAAGACCGAGACTTGGAATGCTGGATGAATTTATAACTAATTCGATGTTTATAAGAAGATCGAAACAGAGGACTGAAATAAGTTACTGAATTAAATGTCATATTCGTGCCAATAGGCTGTGCAATAACAGGGGGAGGTTTCATTCTCACCTAATACAATTCGAGCAAAAATTCTTTGAGAATCGTATGTCAGACAGACTAATGTGGTACTAATGAGACTAATCAGAGATATAGGCCTATTGGATTAAATATTTTTTATAAATAAACAAATTAAACAAATAATAATAATTTACATTTGAATTTATTTTTAGGATTGCCCGCAATGCCGTATGGTAACAAATATCCAGAAATTTATAACATAACATCAGTGTATTCATATAGATCTATTGTAATTCTGTGAACAATTAAATATAACATCAAATGATGGAATCTAACTTTGTATATCTTTCTGATAGTAAAACAGTCATGGTTTTGGTCCCAACATATAACCGTATTCTGTTTAAGAAATTTGAAATTATATAGAAATATAATATAGCGGGAAAAGTCTAGAAGAGCGCTTTGAAAATCGTCGCATTCATTTTGCGAAGGAACAACAGTAGTATCAGAAGTAATAGTAGTAGTAGTAGTATCCGAGCCGCTGGGGAATAGACCAACTGTATACTGCAAGTGTCGCAAGGAGTGACTGAGCAAGAACTTATTGAACTGAGCAAATGAACTTAATAAATTGAACTGAGCAAATGAAAACCACCTCAGAAACTATATTATTTCCAAGCTATAGGCTACATTAAGATGTGGAAAGTCATAGCTATTTGTGAGGGAAATAACTCGTAAATCAATGGAGAGCTATTTATGGAGCATAAAATAATTTGTGTTGGAATATGTAATTGGATCTGCCATTTGGGAGAACAGTTGAGAGAAAGAGGGAGCGAGAGAGTGAGAGAAAAAATTTCAGTAAATATAAAGGTAATCTATACACTTTAGGGACAATAAACATTATCGTCTCCTTTAAAAACGAAGCAATAAGATTGCAATTTGGAGCTTAGAAATATTATGAACTACAAAATTTATTATTCTTTAGTCAAAACATATTCTGGATACAACATCATAAACTTCGGGAGTTCGAAATTCAAGCCGCTAAATACCAGTTGTTTCACCTTTATCGATCGTATCTGGTCAGCTTGTTATCACCCCTGTTTGACGACAATCCTACTGAGACACATGCCGCACGCCTCGCAGCATGCACCGATAGTAGTCTCGTAGATGAGACGCAGCAGTTGACGGAAGGCAGTGAGGTTGATCGTGTAGGCCTTGATGCACGGTGTGTAATACCACACGTGACAGCAAGCCAGACAGGCAAACTCACATCCCTAGCAGAAGGCCATGTGTAGACCACATAGACATGTTAGGACTTTGTAGCAACAGCCCAGGGAGCATTCGAAGCAGCAGGCAGCGCTCTCCCATACACAGTCTAGTGATTTTGCTCCTTCAGTTTCTGCAAGGATTTCGTCAAATTGTACCTATATAAAAAATAAAACCTTAATATACAAATGCTATTAAGATTAAGCTGCAAAGAGATCAACGTGCACAAACTTGTTTGAAGCTTAAAATGGATGGACACTGACTATGAAAAATTACACAAGAGTTGCCTATCTTGACTTTTGCCAGAGCGTTCGATTCAATTTGTCACTCAAAATTGATTTATAAGTTGTCAATTATGGGTATTAGTGATTCCTTGTTGGCTGTGCTTAGGCCTTATCTTGAAAACAGATCACAGCAAGTTAAAATTCAGAATGCTTTTTCAAAACTTGTTTTAAGCACAAGTGGGGTCCCCAGGGAAACGTCCTTGGTGCTGTTCTATTTTTTATGTCAATAACTGAGTAATTTGTTTCCTGATTCAGTTACATATAAATCTAACTATTTTGCCGATGATGCTAAAATGTACAGCCAAATTAAATGCACTGCTGATGTAGCAAACTTTCAACGTTGTCTCGATAAATTGTCAATGTGGGCGAATTTATGGCAATAGAGTAGGCCCTATATCAGTCAATAAATGTTTTACTATGGACATTTTAACTAACAATAGGTTAAATATTGACTGGTCTTGTAAGAATGCGATTAATAAAATTTATATTAAAAACGTTAACCAAATTCGTGACTTAGGTGTAATAGTTGACGCTAAACTTTTGTTTACTGCCCATATCGCCAAAATAGTTTCCACTGACAAACAGAGAATTGCGTTACTTTTCAGAGCGTTTTTAACCCGTGATTCTAAGTACCTTTTTTGGCTGATAAATCCTACATTCTTCCGCTCCTCGAATATTGCACCCCAGTGTGGTCCCCAAACTGAGTGAGAGACATAATTCTATTGGAAAGTGTCCAAAGAAACTTTACTTCTAAAGTCAAGTCAAAGACTTCCAGGATTGCAAAATAGGCCGTATTATGCCAGGCTTAATGCAGTAAATTTGATTACCCTGAAACGAAGGCGCCTACACTTTGACCTAATTTTCTGCTAAGAGTCTGAATGGAATAGTGGAGGGGGACATTGATAGTCTTGGTCTAGAGCTCTCTACCAGGAAATCTAGGGGAAATTCTTTCAAATTAGTAATTAACAATCCTAAAATTGATACACTCTAATATTTCTTTTCTTCCAGGAGTATGCGAACCATGGAATTCCTTACCAGATAGTGTTGTTTTAGCAAATAACGTTCCATCTTTAAAAGCCGACTCCAACACTATGATTTTAATAAGTTCTTAATTTTTAAATCCAGTACCTAAAACTACTAAATTACATATGTCTAGAAGCATCGTTATGCATTGTAATGCATGCAAATATACTTTTCAAAATACATTTCAAAATAATTGTTAAAAAGCTTCTGTTAAACCAGGGGGCAGATTCAGAAATTATTTAAGGGGAGGGGCCGAATTTTTTTTGGAGAGTACACATTTTTTGCCTTCTCAGGGACATTTGACGCAACCAGACAAAATGCTGTGGGAGGGCCGAGCTCAATATTTTTTCACTACTGTTTTCGGCTCATAGAGTGAGTGTATCCCCGTATCTTACCCCCCCTCCCTCGCAATAATGCCCGTACTAAAGTCAGAGGAAAACCTAAAATGCCAAAAATCCTACATTTGTTTTGGAAGAAAGTAGGTTAATTTATTTCGTCTCTGAAGAAACCCAGCGGATCTGAACGAACTACATTTTTGGCGGTAGGGGGTTTAACCCCTCCCGGCCAAGGCTGTTTGCACCACTGCTCCGGGACAGAGTTACATTTTGACTTTCACCCTTTTTCCTCTAATACAGAGGTTAAAGTGAAAATAGAGAGCTAGTGAAACGGTCAACATTTTTCGGGCCCCTTTCCATTATACAGGGCTCCTAGTATATCAAATATGGGCCCCACTAGGTACCCATATTTGAAAAAATCGAGCTATTTGGATACTGAGTTCCGTCTCGTACCCCCTCCCCCAAACCACTGACCTAACAAACATATTTATACATCGAAATTGCCATAGAAACCTTGAAAATGCAGTTTTATTATTTTATCGGCGAGTCTAAGGGGAGCCTGGGCCCCCATGGATCCACCACTGTGCTAAATAATCTTTTTCAAATATAAATCATAGTAAAGGTAATTCAGAAGTTCTTATTATTGCTTAATTACAATTGCACAAGCTAAAGAGGCCTCCGGTAATAAGAAAGAACTTTTAAGAAAAAGTCTAAAAATACAAAAAGGTAAAGATAGCGAAAACCTTGATATGGACCATGCTATTATATGGATGTAGAACAATTATATGGATGTGGAACAATGGACTTAAAGGAAGAAAGATATCAGGATACTAAAGGTACTGGAAATGTGGATATGGAAAAAATGGAAAGAATTAGCTGGATTCAATAAGTTACAAATGAGGAAATTCTGAAAGAGTTGGTACAGAAAGACAATTAAGAAATGCAAAAAGAAATAAGAAGAGTTGGCTAGGACATTTTCTAATGGGAGGAATGGTCATGACCTTTCAACGAAAGGTTATGAAAGGAACAATGGAAGGAAACAGCGGCAGGCCGAGATTAGGAATGTTAAGTGATTTGAAGATCCACTCTTATGTGAACATGAAGAAGAAGACAGAGAAGAGTGAAGGCGTTATTTAGGCCCACCATGGACTTGGCCGTAGGCAATAGGACAATAGGACTTGACAATAGGACAGAGTTATATTTTTGTTATTAAACTCATTGGCATTACTTTGATACATTCAGTACTAGGCCTATACATAATTTATATCTATACACCATATAAACTACCAAACGTGAGTACCATAGGTTAAACTAATACTTTAACTGGCACTTTAGTACTAGTACTTTTTTCACTGAAATAAATAAATATAAATGACATTGCTTTCATCAAGATGTCTAAGCTTTCCTTCACTTTGGCAAATGAGCACTGTATTTTTTAAATAAATTAACAGCCTTTAAACATGTGGCATTAAAAGTGATAGATATACTGTAAACATAGTCGATCAATTCACTGTAATGCCTGCTTTATTACTTATTTACCCATTGTTAGGCCCAAATGTTTAGCATTGTAATTTTTGACAATAAGTTTGTTAAGATTCTGATAACAAATGGGTTCAAAATCTTTCTACTTTAAGTTCATAGTGTCAGTGTTATAGTGGTAACCATTTGCCACGGGGCCCTACTGTAAGCACGTGCCGACTAGTGTTTGAGGTAACTCGGCCCTGCTCTTCATTTCCACATATCAGTGGACCTTTAAATCATCTAACATTCCTAATCTCGGCCTGCCTCTGCCTCTGTTTCCTTCCATTTTTCCTTCAAAGACCTCTTGTAGTAGACTTTCCCATTATATATACGCATATATATATATATATATATATATATATATATATATATATATATATATATATATATATAAAGAGAGAGAGAGAGAGAGACAGAGAGAGATAGTTTTTAAAGTTTAACTGTGAATTTGTTTTAGCTAAGTTATTATCTAATCATTAGTGTGGGACAGTAAAGACTAGATCGACCGTTAACTACAAGTGCCGTGAAAGGCGACTAGGAAAGAGCTGAGGAAGGTATTGAAAAATCACTCCAGAATAGGGCATTTCACAAGTTACATGTAATTGTAAATGTATATGCAAAGGAGGTGTGGATAAGGTATAGATTTTCGTGGATTATTTTCGTGGACTTTTAATGGAGTAGCCTCTCTTAATCTATAGAGTGCTCTTTTTAAGGAGAGTGAAAGCAGACTTTGAGTAGGAACATAGGCCTATAGGCCTATATCTTGTATTTGCCACTTGTCAGAGGACTGGAGGACAAGGTGTTTAAAGGTACATAAAATTCTCTGGTAAAAAATAGTTCTTGAATAGCTCTCGAAATATATTTTGAAGAAATTATTTTAAAAGATTTTCAAAATACAACTGATTTATTTTTAAAATACATTTAAAAAAGTACTCTATTATACTAGCCTGTATTTAATATTCTACTTACATGAAAAGTGTTTTTAAAGATATTTTCAAAATAAACTTTACATGTATTTTGCCTATCACTGGTCATTTAAACTGAGAATTTCGTAATTTTATTATTTAATCACTATGAATTCATCCTAACTTGATTACGTAGTTAAACCATAAAAATTATTGCATCGGAATAGCATTTATTATATTTTCCAATCAAATGAGCATCTTTCGGCTAGAAAGCTTATATCAATAAGATTGCACGTAGCCTATAATTTTACGAAGTATAATTCAACAATAGGCCACCGTAAACTCAGTATGGTCTTCATTAACCCTTTAGTGCCCAAATTAGCATTTATTAGCCATATTGTGTATATTTGTTTCAAATACTAATAAATCAGAGAAATAATTTGTATTTTATGTACCAACTGAGAGCTAGCAATCTACCCTGACCATTTTTTGATCACCGGACCGGCTTTCGTTTAGGACCAGAATTCTCCTCAGCATATTTCTTTTGCAGATTGGTCTGCGTGAATTGATCTGGAGTGATGTGTGCTGTTGGAAACGTCCCTGACATCAACCCCGGATGAGGAAGCAAACGTTAAACCTTTATTATTATTATTATTATTATTACTTTTTTTCTTTTTTTTCTTTTTTTTTATTACCCCAGTGTAAAGAACCTGGGGTTTGATAAAAACGACTCGAGCAATACGTGCTGAATCGCCGCCCGGCTACTCGAGGTCATCAATCGGCTTAAAAGAATTGTTGAAGCAGACTGCATTAAATCTTTGCAAAGTCATGGAAAGCCTTTGCCAAAGAAAAGATGTCTCTCGCTTATCGCCGGTTTGCTCTGCAATAAGTCTGCCTATGCCATTAATAAAGTCAACTCCTTCGGGATTCATCGGGCCCATGGTTTCAATAGCCACCGGAACAACTTCATATCCTAAGGACAGATCACGGTATTGATCCAACTTCCTAGAGGCGGCATGAACAGCAGCACCACCGGCTGTGACTGAAGTCGTATTCAGGTAGGAGTTTGCCATAGTGTCAATGACCGTGACGTCCCAAACGGCACATTTACCGTTGCACCAGGGCACTAAAGTCATGCCGTCCGGACGCTTGCCGTCTGATCTGGAAAACCCACTTGGCTCCTTAGAGGAAGGGATGCCTGCTCTCGAAAGTGCTCGCCATATTATGTCATTTAAATTGTGATGGCGAGACATTCTACCTGAGCTTCGTTTGCAGGAGAGGCCGTGGAGACCTAAAGCGTCGACTTTCATGACGCAGGGGCACATGTGAGGCTCAAGTTTTCCCCCTAAACGGAAACTAACAGCTACTCGAATCGCCTCATTGTCTAAAAATAGCCACAAGAAGCAACAGGGAGAGCGTGAAGCCAGTCGCTGCTTCTTTTAGTTGATACAGCTAGGAGTTGTGCTCTGTCTACTGCATTGGACTGGGATTCTAACAGACTGTTATAAATCCGATCCACTATAGGACGGTCCCATGATTTCTGGCTACTGACAGAGGTAGAAGGTGGAGCACTGGAGGTTAGGCTTTTGGACCAAACTGACAACGCAACGTCAATGGAACTATCGGCAGAAAGGGAGCACTTATGAAGGATGGCGTCTTGCAACTGCCTCGTTCCCATCGCTGATGCCAAAAAGGCTGAAGGCGCGATATGGGAAACAAGACGAATTCCAAGACCACCCATGCTCACCGGTAGACTGGCTTGCTGCCACTGCAAAACAGACAAATCTGCGTTGATAACGGCGCATAAGCATTGCCTAAGAGCCTCGTCGTTATTATTACTATTATTATTATTATTTTTTATTACCCCGGTGTAAAGAACCTGGGGTGTGATAAAACGATTCAAGCAATACGTGCTGAATCTCCGCCCGGCTACTCGAGGTCATCAATCGGCTTAAAAGAATTGTTGAAGCAGACTGCATGAAATCTTTGCAAAGTCATGGAAAGCCTTTGCCAAAGAAAAGATGTCTCTCGCATATCGCCGGTTTGCTCTGTAATCAGTCTGCCTATGCCATTAATAAAGTCAACTCCTTTTAAGCTTCGCCTTAAAATATCAAGCCGGACTCACCCGCGATTCTCGCGAGAATCTGGCCGCGACACGGCCGCGATAACGGAGCTATGCGGCCGCTACGGAGCTATGCGGATAACGGAGCTATGTGGCCGTTCTTGCTCTTACGACGCGTACAGTTTTCCATGGATCAACCAAGAGATAATACAGTATGATAGACATAATATTAACGATAATATATTGCAACATAAATAAAGTATTATTGAGTTCTCCAATCCTCTCTCCGTTATAGGAGTTTGGAAATGGAGTCGTGGGTTCGATTTTTCCAACTCTTCGTGCTTAGGCGGTATTAATCTTGAGGATGCAAGGATGTCTTGCTCATATAGCCAGTTAGAGGCTAAATCAATAAGACTGGAGCTGCTGTGAACAGAACTCATGCTTATTCGTTCAATGTATGATAAATTATAGTATTTGTGTATTATTTGTATGGATTCTAACTAAATTAGAATATTGACACAAAAACCAGTGATTTATTACCTCAAACGATTTATTATTAACAAAGAAACACGATAGCAATATAACGAGTTAAAACATTAAACATAAAGATAGCATAGAATATTAAACTAACAAGTACGTAATAATTAATAAAATGCTAAAAATAGGCGATAAATGTAAAGTCAGTCTACTTACAATTAGTTAGTTAAATGTCTGTACTTGCAATCAAAATAAGAGAGAGAAAATGGGAACGAGTTATTGGCTTCAAGGCACTCCTCGCTTATATGATTTGATACTTTCCCTCTTTTCTTCTTTAGTATGACTGTGAACACGTGAGGTGGTGTTTCACAGTCGTTCAGTTAAATCTGTGAAAAAGACGCTTAACTAGAGTAGGCAACTAGTAAATTGCGCTTTCCGCAGAATTCAGAATTGTAGTTGTTTAGCTGAAATCTATGAAAGCAACACCTATCTAGATTAGGCACTAGAAAATCAGTATTCTTCGTAGAATTTCGCTCTTTTCTGATTCTGTCTTCCTCTTCAATTTCTTTCTTCAATTTTCAGTCTTCTATCTTCACTGCCAACACCAAGTGTTGTAAACGCAGCTATTCACCTGAATTGACGAGAAAACGCTTATCTAGATCTCTAGTAATCGGCGTTTCTGGTACAATCGAGGATTTTTACATTCAATGGATTGAGATATTGAAATGGATCGTGGTTAACCAACTCATTGAAGGTTAGACGACGATTCCACACAAAATCTGCAATCCCGTGAGGCACAATCGTTTCAATATAGATTTCGTATTTTCGTGCTAACTATCACCGACCTATAGAAGGTGCATAATAGCAGTACTTTCTACGAATGCAATCAGAAGTTCAGAAGCTTGTATGGAATCTACTAGTTTATGTGTTTGTCGCAATAATTCATTCAGAATTATCTTTAGACAAGTTCAGCTAGTAATTCCACACATGCCAGAGTTCAGGAGTGAACTAAAATTCTATAGCCTGTTCTCTGGTCATATAGTCTTGACTGAGGCCATGCTCAACAGCCAATCAGAATTAAGCTCTTCATAAGCATTTCTCCACCCAACCCCCACGAGTGGTTGCGTTGCATGCATGTATCTTATGCATATAATTTCTATTATTACTTTACATAATCTACTGTTTTTACTGAATGTCATATCATATTTAATTTAACATCAGTTTTTACATGAATACACCAATAAGCAAAGATCATATCTCAATATATGAAGGTTAAACTTCTAATGACATATTAATTTGCATTTCCTCATTACTTATTTTAATATCCTCGTTTCATAACCTTGCAATTCTAACGCAAAATAAATTCTAATGAACATACGCTGAAATGAATACAAGTCTTGATGCATAAAGATCAATTTAAACATCTAAATACAAACATGAGTGCCAATAAAATTAATTCCAAACATATGGGTAAGAAATAAAATATGCAACACATTTAGTTGCGCTACATTATAGTGAAACGTCAAATCATCTTTTATTCCCACCTTACTTTAAGACTAAATTACACGTTATATATCAGTTTACAATATACAATTTATTAAAATATCTCTCAATGCACAAATAGCGATTTGAAATAATACACATCTTGTACATGGTACAGTTCAGAGCAATTTACAGTGATTTTTAATAGTAAATATAACTCGAGATTACTTGTTAAGTGCTATAAATTGAAACCAACACTTGTAATAGTGCAACAAAAGATAAATGTTCCCGCTCTCACAGAGCCAGCCATGAATATGGAATAAAATTTCAATTTCTTAAATCACTTTAAATATATTAAAAACTGAATGAAAAAATAGCACTACAATGGCTTCACAGTACATAAACCAGATTTCTTATAGTATATTGTATAAAATATTATACAATATATGTAAATGTTTCATTTCAATATCAAATTTTTGATGTCACTTAGAGTGTATTCAGTCTTGTACAGGTATCTTTGTTTATGAAGGATTACAACTAGTTCTCGCAGCAAACTTTCAAACGGCTACATTGCGCCACAGGAGGCACTGTAAAGCGACAAGATGACCCATGCAATGTCTTTCAATAACTGTCGAAGTTAACTGTTAAGCTTCGCCTTAAAATATCAAGCCGGACTCACCCGCGATTCTCGCGAGAATCTGGCCGCGACACGGCCGCGATAACGGAACTATGCGGCCGCTACAGCGGGTCTACAGCGCCGTTGTAGCCCCGCTACAACGGCGCTGTAGCGGGGCTACAACGGCGAGATGTCACGGCCAGATTCCGGCCGCTGTAGCGGTCCTATCACGAGAGTTGTACTGTATGTGGGTGTAGGAACCAGGGATGATGGTTAGGGTTGGGGTGGGGGTGAGGGTGGGGTGACGTGGAACTGTGACTCTAATTATGGGATCAAACTTTTACAATCAAATTATTTATTTATTATTACTTTTTCGATTGTGTGAAATTGTATGCCATTGTTATAGAGTTAGCCTGAACTACGCTACACATTTCATAATTGCCGTCCCTATTTTGGGAAAGCCAGGCAGGCATTGATGGGTTAGTATCGTTTCTATACATGAATTCAGTGTACAGTGTGCAAAAGTAAGTAGGCCTAATGTAATGTAATGTAAAGTAATGCGCACGGTAAGACTTTAATGTTTGAATGTTTAATTGCATCCATTACAGAAAAACTTGAAGTCATCGTAATATTAGATAATTCATCACAATCTTAAATATCTAGGTGAATATGGTCAAACTAATGTATATAAGGCACACTAGCAGATCGTTTCAATGCAAGCCCGCATTAAGGGACCCAGATTTTACCGAGTATCTCACAAAATGGGTAGCAAAAAATACAATTGTTTGAGAGTTCGGAGATGATGAAAATTGATTTATACGAGTATAACATTAATACATGGCGCCATATAATCCAACACCTCCAAATGATCAAATTGTATTATGTAATAGGGATGTTATTTATTCTTTACGGATCATAGTAATCTTTTCGAATTAATTAAAAAACAGTTTAAAAAACTATATTGTTGCGTTCAGTTACAAGTTTCTTGTACGTCTGCATGTCTAAATACATGTAGCTTAGTGTGAAAGTACTTAACGTGAAATTTTAAATGGTTGTTCCTGTGGTCCTGGGCTCAATTCATGCTAGAGATTATCAGAGTAAAATCTCAGGATATCCACGTGACTGATAACATAGATAATTGACTAAACTCTCTACTTATTAGACATGAGGTACTAAAATTTTGATAGATGCTACCAAGGATAACTGCTTCACTATAAAGAGTATCTAAGATTAATTAATCTCGGTTATATTTCTTGATTTAGTCTGCTTGATCGAAATGTAGCCAACGCACAAGTAAATCACTTGTGAATTTATAGATTCTCTATTAATCACTATAAAATTATTTATGTGGTCCAATTTGCATATTAAACGGGCTATGTTGTTTATGGCATTTTTAATTACTTAAGTGATAATCAGTGATTAGTGTTTAATACGGGCTCAGGTAGCGACGTGAAGTGAATTGAAATTAACTAAGTGTATGGTTGAAAGATACTGCCCTGGGAGATTTAATTTATTAAGCATGCATATACAGGTACATGTAAAACCAATATCTTATTTTTGACGCCATGGTCAACTCGATGTTGATGTTTGATGGCGTTTGTCAAACGAAGTTTGTAGCCACTATGGCGCTATCGAAGTATTTTCCGATTGCTATAACGTAATAATTCATATGTTTAACTAGGCCTGCATGTATACAATAGTTGTAGTGAAAACAGAAATACTCTTTGACATGAACATTCCCAAATATCGATAAAAACATGGAGGATCTAGCCTACACTATCTAGTCTATTCTAAATCAATTTTTTACCTCTGACACATTTTACAATGTACATATAGGCCCTGCACAACGTAAAAAAATAAACGTACAGCGCGAAAACAAATAAAATAGTAAAACCTTTATTTAAATAAATGTAGCAATCGAGGAATGTTGGCTCTACGAAGAGTTAAATAACTCTGTAGGATTTCTCAAGAGCTATCAAAAGTTTCATAGCATTTTTAAAATAGAAAAAGATACGATAATTAAGATTATCAATTTATTCATGTAATCTGTAGTGACAAATTACTAATAGAGGAATTCAGTTTCGATATCGCCGTCGATAATTACGGTCCTCAGTTTATAACAGAATTAATACAAAAGAAATTTGAGAATTTAATCAGCATCTCAACAAATACCAAGATTATTTAAAGAGAGTTTAACTTAGGTGGGATTTAAACATTAAAGAAACAAAGATTACATGTAGTATTTCCCTATAATAAATTTTTGTAGTTTGTTTTGAAACATAGCTAGTCAATCAATATATTTAAAGTGATCTGGAATGGTGCACCAATGCTTTGTACTTCTTATTTTGATACATTTTCCCGCAGCATAGTTAGACATTTGGCACATTAGACATTTCGCTGACGGTCATAGACCACCTATAAAATGATCAAATACGAATATTACAATGCGATACTAGGCGAAATGAATAAATCAAATATCTACAATGTGGAACGACAACTCTTAATGTATTTTGTTACTATTGTTTATATTCAGCTCAGAATGCTCATTCATCGCAATCATTATTTCTTCTTATCACCCTTGTTTGACGACAATCCTACTGAGACACATGCCGCACGCCTCGCAGCATGCACCGATAGTAGTCTCGTAGATGAGACGCAGCAGTTGACGGAAGGCAGTGAGGTTGATGGTGTAGGCCTTGATGCACGGTGTGTAATACCACACATGACAGAACGCTAAGCAGGCAAACTCACATCCCCAGCAGAAGGCCATGGGTAGACCACATAGCGTTGTTAGGACTTTGTAGCAGCAGTTCAGTGCGCAGTTGAAGCAGCCAGCAGCATTTCTCCAGACACAGTCGATTGATCGAACGCCTTCAGGTTCAGCAATAACTTCGTCAAATTGTACCTGCAAAAAATTTGGGTGTCACGATTGAATTAAATAAACATATTGTTACAATTATCAAAAAATATACGTTGTGTTGCGTTTTTGAATCTTATTCAGGTGAAAATGATATCAAATTGAAATTGACAATATATTGTTGTTGTAATGAAAAGAACAAAATATTTAATCAGCGCAAGGCAACAGTTGTAAGAGTAAATTCTCAAGTTATAGTCTTCATCTGCTCATTGGTCGTTCAAATTGAGACCACTATAGTGTTCTCTAGATTGGTTTAAACAACTGTTTCATGAAAGCAAAATCCATGTAAGATTTTTTGCTTTTGCACTTAGCAAATAACTTTCTCGCAGCCTTTAAACACGCATGTCTGATGGTAATCATTTTAATTATATTGTCCGTTATAAAGTATTCTCAGGATAAATTGTACGAATTTGCTGGCCTCAAAAGTTACAAACGAGGAAGTTCTGGAGAAAGTTGGTACAGACAGACTATTGATAACTGTATAAAGAAATAGGAAGAAGAGCTGGATAGTACACATTCTAAGGAGGTGAAAGACTACTAAAAGAGGCCATACAAGGCAGAATGGAAGCAAATAGAGGCAGAGGCAGGGCGAGAATACAGGAATGTTAAATGATTTAAACATCCACTCATATGTAGACATGAAGAGGAAAGCGTAAGTCAGAGAAGCGTGGAGGCGTTATGTACCATGAACCTGCCAGTAGGCAGTGCACTAAGAGAGAAGGAGATGCTTCATTAGAGTTTTGATTAGGCATAGCCTTTTGTGAAGGGACTAATTCGTTGATCGATGAATGTTCTTTATGGAGCGTGAAAAGTAGCATGTGAGTAAGACTACTGTATGTATCTTAGACCTGCTACTATGCAGAACATTAGGGAGAGAAAAAATAATAATACTGAAGGTTTGACGTAATCATACAAGTGGATTATGTCAAGGATCTTGAAATAGGGCCTATATATTCACATACAATAAATAAGAAAACATTTACGAGAAAGTTAAACAGCTGTTAAAATTAATAGTCTCTCGTCCATAAAGGCTAGCATATGGATATAGTTTTATATTCTGCTTGTTGCGATTTCATATTGAATAATGCTTCAGAACTTTAACTTGCACTTTTTGTGTCTTTCTTTTATTGTGATATTGATTTCACCTTTATTATGGGACACTCTCATCTCTGTTGTCGTGTTGACGTTAATCTTCATACCATATATCAATGCCGTATCATTCAGCCTATCCATTATCTTCTACAGTTCAGTCTCGATGCCCGGTACCATTCCTTGGTCATCTGCAAATAATTTTACATCTTGTAACAATTTTCCTCCTACCTTTATTCTTTATTCCTTATCTTCCTTTGCTTCCTCCATCATTGCCTCAGCATAAATGTTAAAAATGAAGACTCTTGGCTTCTGCGGTGGTTACCCGTGGTCTTCCTCACTTGCAGTTTACGGGTGGTCTATTCTTGAGGGACTCTGACACATCACGGAAATATTATTGCTATTAAATATCTATTGCTACTTTCTACCCAGGTGTAGGGAACACGGGGTTGGTTGAAGCGATTCAAGTAATAATAGCTGAATCGCCGCCATGCTACTCGAGTTAGGTCATCCAGCTGCCTAAAAGAATTACTACAGCATTAAATTATTATTAATAATTATTATCAAACTGCACTATAGACTGCAATAATTATAATAATATTATTATTATTATTAATGTTCATAATAATAATAGATACTAATAATAATAACAACAATAATATAAGTAATTTCATCCTGCGAAAGTCCCTTAATGATATCCTTAATGTTAAGGTTAATGTCGGTCAGTGGATCCAAGCAAGCTCGATTTTTTATGGAGTTCTAGGTATTAGTTTTGTCTCGTCGCTGGCACCTTCTGCCTCTTTGGCTTTTACCGCGCGGGACTAGCGTTATAAAGGACTTCGTCCTTTCGTGCTGTCCTTAGGAACCAGATTTGGATGTAGATAGGGGTCTACGGAAATGGGCTGCTCTCTCCATATTAGAAGCGGATATGGAAAGAGCAGCTAACTGGAATGGTGTCTAAGATCATGAAGGAATGGGGCTCCAAAATCACTGACACTGCGCACATGGAACTCTTCACGAAAAAAAACTCCTCTCACAAGAAAAGGCCCGGCTATTTGCTGTTTCGAATCCTCATAGTGGTGGTTGGATCAAAGCCTTACCTTTGTCATCCTGTGGCCTCCGCCTGGATGACGAGGCAGTCAGAGTAGCGGTCAATCATCGTCTGGTCTCTACTCTTTGTGGGCCACATAATTGTACCTGCGAAGCCACGCTGAATGCTGGAAGCATTCACTGCCTGTCGTGCATGCGAAGAGCTGGAAGAATCGACAGACATCAGTATCTGAACGTTCGGTTAAGGCGTGCCCCGAGGCGTGCAAATATTCCAGCTATCAAAGAGCCTCAGAGATTTAACAGCTCAGATGGGCAACTACCTGGCGGTGTGTGGCAAATTCCTTAGGGTGATCGGCGAAGACAAGTGTGTCAACTGGGATTGCACTGTGACGAAAACTTCCTCTGCAAGCAATCTCAGCCTAGCATGCGCTGCTGCTGGCTCAGCTGCTGAGGCCGCTTCTAATAAGAAGTCAATTAAATACGTCGCAGTCTCAAGCATATACAGTACATGTACATGTTCATTCCCATCGCTTTGAGATCTTGAGCCCCATTAATGCTGATGGAGCCCAATAATTACTAATTTTATTAGATTAAAAGAAAGATTAAAATACTTAAAATAATTCCTCTACATTCTTGGAAGCCGCATTCGCCAAGTTGCCACGAATGCAGACAGCATTAATGCGCTGGAGAGCCAGGTGCTGACGCAAAAGGGTTTTTTCGCGTTGGTTGTCTGTAATAGCGCTGTTTCTCCTGCGTAACTCGTTTATGAAGTCCGACGCGGCAGATGGGATTGCGTCCAAAGTCCCAGAAGCAATTGTCTCAAAATAAATTTGTTGAAATTGTAACATCCAAATCTTATTAATAGTATTATCTCAAATGATATTACTTCTAAGATAATAAAATGATAATACTTCAGGATGTAATAAGTTTATTGAAGTCTCAGGAAAACTCCTAGAAATGTTTCACTGTTAGTCTCTAACTGATTTGACGTAGCTTAATTCTGGACTCCTTATGTTAGGCCTACATAAATGACATGCAGCGTGTTAGAGAATCTCTTCGCTAAGTTGCGATGTTTATATTTGAAGTTATTTCCTCCTTCTCAGTCCGATTACAAGTGATCGATGTAATTTGATAATGTTGTTTGAAGTTTGAACGGATTTAAGAATAACCTTCTATATCTTGGAATTTTTTAATTGAACATGTCAGTACTCAAGTCAACCAAAGTAGTTCCACATTCATGAACTAACCTAATCCTAGTTTGCTAATTTCACTTATAACGCGTCCGCTCTAGCAAATGCTCTGAACCCCGCATCCATTTCATACTATCGAGAATTGCGTTGTTGACTTCAGCTCACTATTTGACAGAAATAAATTGGCTTTCACGCAAACTGTGTTTTAGACACTTGCAGCAAAAATGTTTTTACTACAAAATGTTTATATTTAACAGTATAAATTTTTATTTAACATAATAAATAAAATGTAGTACAATTTTAAATATATACATTTTTTAATTGTATTAAGTTTCTCAACACAGTTCGAAGCAGATATTACAATGGGTGAGATGGCTGTGAAGATTCAGTTTATTACTGCTATACCTGAACTCATACTAATTACTATCAGTTCAAGTAAATCATTCAAATAATAAACAGCATTTGAAATATACCTTCACATGGGTATTAATGTTCCTTGGATCTCTCTGTTCCATATCCGGTAGCTGCTTGCCCTCTGACATTGTAATAATTTGCTCTTAAAACACAACTTGATCTAAACTACTGCACGCTGTCGTTTTGGATCTTAAAGAACCACGTGGTGTCTCTTATATACCAGCCGTTACCATGAAAGATTTCTGTTCATATGTTTGCATATGAACCAAACATAAGAGGCAATATTCTAGCTTAGCAGACGAACGTTGACTTCTAAATTAATCGTACTTTAATAGACTAACGCTTTCCTGTTTTATGCATGTAGCCTAGTGTAGGCAGTGGGCTTACCTACGTTGAATTTAATATTCTTGGCACGTTGAAAACGTGTTCAACATTAACTTATCAACGTTCAACATTCAACATTATCATATAAACGTCGCTACGAAGCACTTGAACTGTTTGAGTCTATTTTATGTACAAATTAAAATGTGAATATACAGGCAGACCATGTAATGCCATGCACTACATTGGTTCATACCTCTATCTCTTTAGGGTTTTTCAAGTGGTAAACCCAAAGCTCCTATTTTTATTCAATGTCTATTTTTCGGGCTCAGTTTGAACACTACATGTATGCTGATCAGCACGTTGACTGATGGTGTAATTCTTGTACTTCGAGTTCATGTAATTAAATTAATTTCATGGGTTTCGTTTTATTGGTCGAGTAAATAAATTATTTAAAATTAAATAGGGAGTCAAAATTAACTTTAATGCTTTATGCCGGAGAATCATTGAGCTAGTGAAGTAAATAGTAATTGTTGAAATAAATACCAGAGGGTTTTTAGAAGTTAAAGAGGTTAAAAGTAAATTAGGTCTACACAAAAAGAATATTTTAGTGGGTGAAATCTAGGCTTGCGGCGAATTTATCAAATAATATACAGAAAAAATTCTCCGCCTCAAAACCTTCTGTAGAGGCCAGCGTCTTGTGGCTTAGTAGCAGTCTGATCCAAACAATTATTGCACATTTGAGAATGTTCTTTAATTTTACCTTACATATGCATGCAATTTCAGTTATGAATGACTAAAAACTGTTACTAAAAATACTAGCCTTATACTGTTCTGTCATATCCGTGATGCATATTCATTGTCTGATTTCAGGCTCTCTATTAAGCACATCTTCAAGAAATAAGTTGATGTCATCGCAAAGTTTCTGCCTCCATATAGGAAACCTACACTTAGACTCTATCTTATTTTTAGCCCTAGGTCCTATACAGTCCAGAACATTAAAAATAATAATTATTATTATTATTACTAAAACAACAATAAATCAATCAATCAATGATAATTAAAAGTTTTCGTGATGATGAACGAAGAGCACATCGCTGGTGTAGGCGTTGTCCCTGGAGCAAGCCTGCTCAACGCTGCGAGTGAGGGGAGATATGACAGAACAGAATGATAATAATAATAATAATAATAATAATAATAAATAATAATAATAAGAATAATATTTATTGATTTATTTATTTCGTTTATAATACGCATATCACAACTGGCATGCTCAATAAGCAGTTAGAGCGCATGAACGGAAAAAAGGCCCGCAAGTGACACATATTTCAAATTTAAAAAATTCAATTATTATAATTTTTTTTACCCCGGTGTAAAGAACCTGGGGTTTGATAAAAGCGATTCAAGCAATACGTGCTGAATCGCCGCCCGGCTACTCGAGGTCATCAAACGGCTTAAAAGAATTATTGAAGCAGACTGCATTAAATCTTTACAAAGTCATGGGGAAAGCCTTTGCCAAAGAAAAGAAGTCTCTCGCTTATCGCCGGTTTGCTCTGCAATAAGTCTGCCTATGCCATTAATAAAGTCAGCTCCTTCGGGATTCATCGGGCCCATGGTTTCAATGGCCACCGGAACAACTTCATATCCTAAGGACAGATCACGGTATTTATCCAACTTCATAGAGGCGGCATGAACAGCAGCTCCACCGGCTGTGACTGAAGTCGTATTCAGGTAGGAGTTTGCCATAGTGTCATGACCGTGACGTCCCATACGGCACATTTACCGTTGCACCAGGGCACTAAAGTCAAGCCGTCCGGACGCTTGCCGTCTGATCTGGACAACCCACTTGGTTCCTTAGAGGAGGGGATGCCTGCTCTTGAAAGTGCTCGCCATATTAAGTCATTTAAATTGTGATGGCGAGACATTCTACCTGAGCTTCGTTTGCAGGAGAGGCCGTGGAGACCTAAAGCGTCGACTTCATGACCGCAGGGGCACATGTGAGGCTCGCAAGTTTTCGCCCCTAAACGGAAACTAACGGCTACTCGAATCGCCTCATTGTCTAAAAGAAGCCCACAAGAAGCAACAGGGAGAGCGTGAAGCCAGTCGCTGCTTCTTTTGGTTGATACAGCTAGGAGTCGTGCTCTGTCTACTGCATTGGACTGGGATTCTAACAGACTGGCATAAATCCGATCCACTATAAGACGGTCCCATGATTTCTTGTTACTGACTGAGGTAGAAGGTGGAGCACTGGAGGTGAGGCTTTTGGACCAAACTGACAACGCAACGTCAATGGATCTATCGGCAGAAAGGGAGTACTTATGAAGGATGGCGTCTTGCAACTGCCTCGTTCCCATCGCTGATGCCAAGAAGGCTGAAGGCGCGATATGGGAAACAAGACGAATTCCAAGACCACCTTTGCTCACCGGTAAACTGGCTTGCTGCCACTGCAAATCAGACAAATCTGCGTTGATAACGGCGCACAAGCATTGCCTAAGAGCCTCGTCGTAGTCTAAAAGCCGCGGATTAGAGAAGCTCGGACTAGAGCGCAGAATGTGCATAAGTTTAGGTGCACTTAATGAAAAGCGAAGGATTGTCAAAGCATCATGAGCAGCTAGCGACTTCAAGCGCGATGCTGAACGTTTGAGAACATCCAAGTGACTAGATAAAGCGGTGGTAGTAGCTTCTTCTCCAGAGAGTGGCGCGCCGAGTATAGTACTATGGGATAGGCCCATTGGCACAAAGGATGACAAAACTGAGTTGTCCGGAGATTTGCAAACTGATGATATGACTTCGCACTTGGTATGATTCAACTGAAGCCCAAATTCTTGGCCTCTGTCGATGATAGTCTGTACATCATTTGCAATCGACGACTCGCAACCACCAAGAGTAATGTCATCTAGGTATCCCACCGTGAGAGCGCTAGAGAGAGAGAAGTAAGGAGAGGGTGAATAGTCAAGCAAAACAGCATGGGCCCTAAGGGATCCCCTTGTTGGACTCCTTCCTGTGATTCAATGCACCAGTCTCCGAACTTCAACCACGAAGGGCTTGAGTAAGCTAGATGGCAGAAACTATACAGCTCAGGTATCGTGTGATGTATTTCGCTGAGCATTCGTGATCTACTCAAGCAATTAAAAGCATTACAGAAGTCTAGCTTTACCACGAAGTTATCAGCTGGCATTGACTCAGCGAAATGGCGAGTAGCGTGAACAGCTGCCTCACAGCCACCTGGAATACCAGCTCCAAGTTGAATTGGGCTCAAGTAATCGCTGAGAGCAGACACTGCATAGCGATTTGCGCATTTAGCGGCTAAACGACGCCAAGTGTAACCCACTGCAATGGGGCGAATGCCGCCAGATTTCTTATTGAGTGCAAAGAGTTTACCACCAAACAGCACCGGTTGGACCTCAGGGGGGCAAACACCTCTAAGAAGGAGATTCACGAAAGAAGTCAAAGCGGTCAAAAATGTCCCAGCCGACTCTCTACAAGTCACAAGCTCCAGAAGATGCTGAGGGCGAAGGCCATCAGGACCACCGGCTGAGCCTGTTGGAAAGCTACGTACAGCTTTGACAACATCCTGCTCTGAGACTTGAATGGGCGGAGTCTCCATTGAGTCCGGAAGGGGTGCCATTATACTGCTACTAGCTGCGGGTAGATGCTTGGCCTTCAGGATATTGAAAGTGTTTAAACTGCATTGCGCTGGGCTTTCGTCTGAACAGAGGATGCGTACAGCCGCCGAAACATTTCCATCTTCCATTTTGGACCTGGCTGCTGAGGCACGGGAGTCATGAGAACGATGAACTCTTTTAATTCTTTCTACGACCGGCTCAGTGGGAGCACCAGTACCTAGGCCCTCCAACCTTTTCTTAATTAAAGAGCTTAGATTATGCCTTTTACCTGTGCGAGCAGGGACTTGCAAAACCGAAGATGCGAAAAGCAACAAATCTGACCAGTATGATACAACTGAGGGATCGCTTTCGATCTTACGGAAGGCATCAATCAAAGTTGCTGAGCACGCAGGTCTGGCCGATTTGGGAATGTGTTTTATTGTAGGTCGCGTGAAGCAGGGATGCTCAAGAATGAGCGGCTGAGAAGAAAATGAATTGCGAGATAAGTTAGCAGAATTGGGAGCAGTAGTGGGAGGAGAACTCTGTCTAGCCGAACCAGAATCGCAGCTCCGATTCCTGATCCTATTCCTAATATCAGAAACTGCAGGAGAAGCTGCAGAAACTGTTGCGAAGCTGCCACCTGTGCGGAGTTCTGCAAGGGAAGTTGGTTGGAACCTGGGCAACGATTATCCAATGGGCCATGAAGATGGACCTTTCTGTCTCCCGAATGAAGCTGACGTTGAGCTAGGCACACCGAACAGATGCCAGTTTTCTTGTTGGCAGTTTGAGACAGTGGCCAAGTCTGTCTGGTGGGCATGTGGCAAACACGGCATAGCAAACGAGAGAAAAAAGAATTACAACTGGATCGCTACTGCAAATAGCTGCAGTCCAACAGTCCAATGCAGGTGAAAACTAAAGCATAATGCAGATTTAATAAAAGGTAAAATAAGCCGAATGCGCACAAAAGAATAGAAATAAAAGGGCCTGGCCGTACAGGGATATATATATAAAAGCAGTATGCCAAAAGACAAAGTGAAAAAATTAGCAGAAGTGAAGAAAAACGATAAAAAGTGCTAAAGAAACACACAGGTGTGCGTAAACAAACTAACCACCTCGAGCGCCTCTAGCGAAAATTATTATTATTATTATTATTATTATTATTGTTATTATTATTATTATAGCAATAATAATAATATTAAAAATCATAATCATCATATAAATACTCATAATAATCATAATAACATTACTAACAACAACGATATTCAAACTCAGCTCAGGTACATATACAATGACTCGCCTTCACAATGTAAACGGCATAATATAATATTGTACTTTCAAAAACCTTTCAAAAACGGGTGGCATCCCTTTCTTGAAGCAACCAAGCGGGTTTTCAAAGTATGATGGCAAAGGATATGACTGCATACCTTTACTGCCTAAGTGCAATGGTAAATGTTCCGTATCAGAAATCAAGGGCAATGGCATTATGGCGAACTCTTACCTGAACACGACTTCAGTCACTGCGGGAGGAGTTCCTGAACTAGTCGCCTCTAAGAAAAATTGAAACAATGAGCCCTGTGAATTCCGATAGAGTTAACTTCAATATTGGCATAGGCAGACTTATTGCAGATAAAACCAGCGATAAGCAAGAGCTCTCTTGCTTGGCAAAGACTTCCGTTTCCTCATGCAAAGATGATGTCAGGACTTCCGAAATCACGTGCCACTGTAAAATCGATTCGCCAAAACGACTTGACAAACACGTGCCGAAGAGAAAGAATAAATATGCTAAACGTTGCCAGTTCAGTGAATAATAAACAGTCAATTAAAAATTTATGATGAGAATTGACGAACAAATCTTCTGCAGAAAATGGAAATAGAAGAACAATAGATTAAATAATAGATGTACGTTTCGAAGTCAAGGCTTATGTGAGATTGGCAAGCCTCCGAGCTACATGTACAGCAGATTTTTAATTCTAACTGATAAACTGATTAGTCTTTTAAAAAAATTATTGATTTTCATTATTGATCTTTATTGATTTCGAATCAACTTGAAACTTTGCATTGATATTCCAATAGGAGGGTTCTTTAAAAGTAAGCCATTCGGATTAGCATATTGAATACCAATACCTATTAGGCCTGCCTAAGCAAACATATCTAAAGGCATAGACCCGAGTGCCTGCGTCCACGCAAAGCCGAATAATAGATGAAGCGCAGCTTTGTTGCTATTGACTACCAATACGTGAAGTGGGCGCTCGTTCATCTAGATCGATTGACCTTAAAAACGGTTACCAATGGAATTAGTAAACATTGAATAATTTTAATTCAAAGTAATAAACATAAGAACAAAACGAATTAATATGCAAACAATATATATATATATATATATATATATATATATATATATACAGTACATATATATATACATATATATATACATATATATATATATATATATATACGTATATAACTAATACAAAATTGCACATTTAAACATCGTTCATTACTGACGGAGTACCTAATTTGTTTTTTTAAAACACACCTGAAAGACGTGCTAGATTATAATTTATATATATACATGTCATGTGTATATATATATATATATATATATATATATATAATATATATATATATATATATATATAGCTCATATGCATTACATATATATATATCATATATATATATATATATATATATATATATATATATATATATATAGCCCATATATCATCACATATATATATATATATATATATATATATATATATATATAAGTTCTTTAAGTTTTAGGCTCTCTCATACATATATATATATATATATATATATATATATATATATATATATATATATATATATATATATATATAGCCCATATGCATTACACAGTAGCAGCCAATGATATAAATCCGTTGTAGTTCTTTAAGTTTTAGGCTCTCTCAGTTTCAGGTTTTAGTTTACAAAAGTGTATTTTTTCTATTTCTGTCCGCTTAGTGTTGTTTAGCTTTCATAAAATTAAGTGTAACAGTTCATAAAGACTTGTATTCGAATATTGACCGACCAGATATTAAACGTTAGATAGCTTAAAAACACTGAAGGACTGGAAGTGCTGTTGAGAATGCGTTGCCGGACGTTTCTCGTCTTTCAAGCAATAAGGGGTACGAAGGAAACAACTCGTGAGAAAAGTGTCCTGAAAACTATTGTTGTGTCTACTGTCTAGTGCCCATACAGCAAGTGTGTCTATGGCACGACTTGGGGTGGAGTTTCTCTTATTGATAGAGCGTTTGCCTCAGGAACATTAAGCATTGATTCAAATCTCAGGATAGTCAACACAAAAAAAACCAGGGGTGGTGGAAGGCAATTATTAATGTGTACTTACAGTTAAATTTTACCTGATTATTTTGTTAGATTAAATTTCGTACACAAAGTAAAGACATTATAATTATGGTCTGTTCAATTACAGAAACTTGTTAAATTATAAATCACGTTATGTGCGAGTCAAATTTAGTCGATGTTTTTTTTCTTAAGATCACTATAGATGTAGTTAGATTTTCCCCATGTAAATATCTTTCTTGCTATGTTATTGTTTTAAAAAAATCAAAATTGCTCCCATAGAAAAAAGCTCTTCGATAAACTAAATTCCGAAAAATCTAGGTTAAGCATGTATTTGCTACAAGAATCGACAGCATAGGCAGGCAGAATAGACAGCGTAAGTTGTACTACATTAGTTTTACTACTACACGAGTTGTACTACAGTAGTATTACCTGTACATGTACATGTAATAAACAAATTAATTGTTTTACAATTAGACAATAATTTTAAGGCTTCTTATAACATAAAAAGTAGGCCTACTTTCATTTTATTAGCGTATGCAATATATTTAGACTACTAAAATGATCTACTCGAGAGGCACAATATAAATTATTATAAAGGCGCATTTATTTATTATGTCTTCTTATAAGACTCATATGATGACAAAACGTTTTTAATTTGGATGATTTATAAAAACTTCAGTATATGTTTAACTCCTTTGTAATTGTTTTGCCACTTTACTAGTAAAGATAATAATATATAATAATAACTATAATACATGTATTATATAATATACTATAATATTATATAGTAACCGGGATTCTAATCAACCCCACCGCTTTATCCTTATGCATTTCTTTAATGCTCTCTCACCTCTTCAACTGTAACATTCTGTACTTCCAAATCTTCAAATCCTTCGCTCCCTACATAATCTTCGTGGCCTTCATTAACCCCTTCATTTAACAAATTAAAAAAAATACTCTCCACAACGTTCAAAACAAAACAAGTCTCTCCATCTTCTGTTAATACATACCTATTATTTCCCTTTATGCATTTCACACTGCCCCCATCCCGTCTTTGCTTCTTCTTTGCCTAGCTACTTCATAAATCTCCTTTTCGCTGTCTTTGCTATCTAATCTCTGATAGAAGTCATCATATTTTCTGCCCTTGTCTGCCCCTTGCCACTGTCACCACTCTCTTTGCCTTCCTCTCTACTCCTTATAGTTCTTCCTTAATTCTTCTGTCCTACCATCCCTCCACTCCTTAAATGTTTTTTTCTTCTCAAGCAAAACCTTCTGTACCTCCTCATTCCACCACCAAACCTCTTTGTCCACCTTTTTCCTACCACCCTTCACTACATCTAGCACTTCCCTACAGCATTCTCTAACTGTGTTAGATATTTCAACCCACATGTCATTAGCTAATCCCTCTAAAGTCCATTCAACTTCAACCTCCAACTTCATGCATCTTCAATTCAGCGGTGAGTAGCTTACCGACGTCGCCACTGGCCCTAGCCAGTTGGTTTGGACCAAGTTGTACATGTATGTCGCCTTCTAGAACACGTGCATACTTACACAGTTAGTCTATTCTTCAAGCAACCCGGACACAACATGGAGAAAAATCTGACTAATAATTAATGACTTCAAAAAATATAGAAATTAGTTTGTTGTCATTAATTATTGAAATATCTGGCTAATAATTAATGGCTGAAACAACAAAACTACAAGTATATACTTTTTTAAGAAGGCAAAGCTTTCATAGAGTAACTACGTGTATATTAACATTTTTACCTAAGTGTAAATGCATATAATTGCATGCCGTAGATTATATACAGATCTATGATAGTCTTTCTGTTTCACGTTCGGGTCACTGAATAATTAATAAAAATTGTTCTGAAAGTTCGATTTTCACCGTGTTGTGTCCGGCTTGTTTGAGAAATTGACCAACCGGTGACTGTACGCGTCGAAGAAGGCGACAAAGCACTAAGATCCATACCAACGTCAGAAAGGGCATTCGGTTGGTGAGCACCTAGGCTCCAGAAATTGCTACAAAAATTTAAACGAATGGAAAAGTCTCAAATAGGGGGTTGACTGATGATATGATGTAGGACATAGAGGATTTGAGACAGTCTATTCGTATCCCGACCCTTGTTAAATTTGGTTTCAAGGGAAGATGATAATGATGTTCCGCAAGTTCGACAGAAGTCGACAAATAAAATTAAAGTGTAAAAAACGCAGTCAACACAACAATTGACGATGTAATTGTTGGCAGGTAAAGGATTAACTGAGCGGATTAGGGTTAGGCTAAGACATACGTGTAGAAATTGTGTATAAATCAGCTTGTTTGTCAAATGTAGTCACTTATATGAAAATGAAAAGAATCACAATGGCAACATACATGTACATGTATAAGTAAGTTTGATATGTATTGATCAGATATTCATGAGCGTTGCAAAAAACGCTGTATGTGCCACTGATAATGAAAGCATCATTTAATTTGATCTAAACAAATGTCGCAACACATACTACGTGTGTATCATTTCTACGTCAAAGCCTCCAGTCTCGATGCAAGCAGTCCAATATCATGGTTCGTCACACATGTCAGACTTGTTCACAATAAAGTCACAACTTCGCAATATAGTCCTCAAAATACCATCAATTAGCCTACAAGAATAATCAGCTAGACCTTAGGTAGTCAACTATATAAGTAGGTTACAAATTGCAATTATTATATTTTGTTATCACTTCCTTGTCGAAATTTGGGTTAGATATTAACGGATTGAAGGTTTTTCTAGTCACTTATCGTTAGATTTATAAACTAATAAAAGTCGTCGTACCTTCACTTACAGCTGAATCGCTACATTGCTTGGGCTTCAGAGAACAGGGTGCCAATTGAATTACTCTCTTAGTGCACTGTCTACTGGCATGTCCATGGTATATAACGCCTCCACTCTTCTCTTATCTTCTTCTCCACTCTTCCACTCTTTGCAATACTAATAACTATTAATATTAATTGTACATTAACATGTACTAATAGTACCAATTTTACAAAATATATTTCTTCAATCTATACTTAAATTTTTATTCGTCCTCGATGAATCCATGTATAAAGTCGCAAGAACATATCGAATACATTTTACATCAGACGACAATTTTACATTCGGAGGTCATACTGATTCTTTTAAATATTTGGTCGGTCGTCAACGAATTCCTTACAGCAGGTATCCGAGAACCTTCATGAATCTTGACTGGGTTGCCTTTCGCTTTTCGTTGATCTCAGGAGAGCAGAAGTTGTTGCAGGCTTTCTCGCTGACGAAGTTGTTGACATTACCCTTGCAGCCTCCGTACGTGAAGGTCTTGCAGGAGGAGGTTCTGTAGTCATAGTACCAGCGAGTGAGGGACGCGTGACAGGGTCCTATCAGTGGAAGCTCGGAGCAGTATACTGAAATATTAGCATAAAAGTTTAGCTTACATGTACTATTACTCAAGTAAATTTAGTAGATTAAAGTTAATTAATATTTCAGTAGATTAAAGCTTATTTAGTAAAGAGAGTTTGGAGGGAAGAACTGGATGTTAAGCTAGAGAGAGGTAGACCACAATTGACCTGGTATGCGGTAATTAAGAAGGACATGAAAAATAGGGGATTGACTGATAATATGTTGTGGGACAGGGAGGACTGGAGAAAGTCTATTCGTATCCCGTTCTTGGTTAAACTTGGATTTAAGGGAAGCTGATGATGACGACGACATGTACTATTAATCACTGTTATATTTGCTTAGATTACTCTTCAGTGGGTAAAGAAAAAGTTTACGTCTCTTATCGTACTGCGTATGGTTTGTTTGAGACGACTCCGTGAATTTTCGCAACCAGTGGGATTTCGCTTCTAAGGCAAGCGTTCTACCATTTCAACCACCAACCGGTAACTGTTCTCCAAAGGCTTAACAAACTTTGATTAAATGACAACAGTTTACATGTAACCCTATCAAACTTTTAAATAAGTAGCAGTAATCCACATATATAACGTTGCAATTTGCAAAGCAATGTTTACTTTGCATTGATCCTGGAAACAAGCAATTGGTGTGTCATAGCTTTAGTTTTCTGATTCAATTATTAATTACTAAATTTAATACTCAGTTTAGTAGTCTAATTGGGGAGGATAAATGTATAAAAACTGCAATGGATTACATATTGATTTCACTTTCAGACGAATGGTTCTGTAAAATGAAATCGAATTAGTTCAATACCCTTCATACCTCGTCTGGAAGCAGCAATGGAAGGATCAACTTTATCATCATCTTTTGACGTTTTGCACTCGCAGACTTCACATCCAGTGTCATCTGTTTCAAAGCCGAACTCACAGAACATGCGGCACGACAGTTCCCGACACCAAGGTTTTCCCTCCGTCATTCTTTCTGCTGCTGGCTCCACACATTGGCAAATCTCGCAGCCTCTCTCGTTCTTTTTGAAGCCGTGGGGGCAGTACATCCTGCAGCTGACCCTGACGTCGTCACAACTATCACTCCTATCCGAATAGTCGCATTTACACATCTCGCATCCATATTCATCTCTAGCAAAACCATTCGGGCAGTACATGTCACACGCAATTGCTAAACATTTACGATCGCCAGCTATCAAAGATTTCGGAGGATCGACGCACTTGCAGATATCGCATCCCTTGTAATCTTTGGCAAATCCATATTCGCAATTCATGGAGCATCGAATGGGACTGCATGTGATTCGTTCTGGAGCATTGGATCTCGGTGGATCATCACTACATTCGCATACTCTGCATCCAGCGCTGTCTGTCTTGTATCCATTGGCGCAAAACTTTCTGCAAACAAATGTATGGCATTCTTCAGCTCGTATGTTGTCCATGGGGTCATGGCATGCACATATATCGCATCCGTCCTTATCTTTCTGAAATCCATGAGGACAGTACATAGAACACATTGGTCTAACTCCGCAGTCCTTTTTCCTTGGTAGCAGGCACTCACACATGTCACATCCATATGTGTCCTTCTTATAACCTTCCTCGCAATACAGTCTGCATTTAGGTTGTCTGGAGCAATCAACAGGGGGAGGATCATTACAGACACAAATATCACACCCGTCCTGACCCTTTTGAAAGCCATGTGGGCAATATATCATGCACATTGGTCTTAAACTGCAATCAACTCTTTCCGGTTCTTTGCACTCACAAATATTACAGTCATCCCGATCTTTTTTAAATCCATGAGGGCAGTACATTCTACAAATTGGTCTTAAACTGCAATCAACTCTTTCCGGTTCTTTGCACTCACAAATATCACAGTCATCCCGATCTTTTTTAAATCCATGAGGGCAGTACATTCTACAAATTGGTCTTAAACTGCAATCAACTCTTTCCGGTTCTTTGCACTCACAAATATCACAGTCATCCCGATCTTTTTTAAATCCATGAGGGCAGTACATTCTACAAATTGGTCTTAAACTGCAATCAACTCTTTCCGGTTCTTTGCACTCACACATATTACATCCGTCTTGGTCTGTTTTAAAACCATAAGGGCAATACATTCTGCATTCCGGTTTTAATGAACAGTCAACTCTCTTTGGTTCTTCACACTGACAGATATCACAACCGTCGTGGCCTTTCTTAAATCCATGTGGACAATACATTGCGCACATCGGTCTATTCCCACAATCATCTTTAGGCGCCCGAGAGTCCCGACACTTGCAAACTTCACAGTTATTCTCGTCAACAGCAAATCCATTTGGACAATACATATGACAGTTGACCATAGAACTGCACCTGTCCACTTTTTGCTCCGCAGCTCTTCCATCTGCGCATTTACATATCTTACAACCGAATTCGTCTTTAGCAAACCCTCCCTCGCAATGCATGTGGCACGTCACTGGTCGACAGCCAGGATCCAGGTTACAAGCACAAGTATTGCAACCATTAGCGTCCATGGCGAATCCTCCCGGACATTTATTCCTGCAATCCACTACTGGGCATTTTTCGTCGTAGTCTATCTCTTCGTCGTAGTCTTCATTATCAGTGTTGTCCCAGTTGTTATCAGTGTTATCCCAGTTGTTATCAGTGTTGTCCCAGTTGCTATCAGTGTTGTCCCAGTTATCATCAACTTTACTATTACTATTATCCCAGTTGTTATCAGCATTATCCCAGTTGTTATCAGCATTATCCCAGTCATCCCAACTACTCTGATCATTACTAACTTCACTCTGGTCGTCGAATAATGATTTGCATTCGCAGAGTTGGCAACCATTTTTGTCAAGCTTGTAGCCGAAAAGACAGTACTCGCTGCATGTTGTCACTGATGGGCATCCTGATTCCTCTTGAACAGCGCCATCTGTCAGTTAGAAATAATTAGCACATGTTTGATTGTCAAAGTCTATCAAAAGGAAAGAACTTAGTCCTAAAGTTGCACGTATTTTATCTTAAGTCATGTTAGAATGCCATCAAGAATTAATCAAGTTACGTAACTTAATGAAGGAATAAATTTCTTAATAATTTTCAGGCTATCAAATAGTGCTGTTGTACTATTTCAAAATTAACAGTGCGTATAATTCATTGTAAATAAACGTTAAGCTTCCGCTTCTCAATTTGTTAACCATGAAGATTGAAGATCATCGTCGCCTTTTGAGAAAAGTATTTTTACCTTTACAATCTTTCTCACATTGCGCTTTCGACCTGAACAAGTTCTTGCTTCCATCACATCCTCCCCACGTAAACGAGACACATTCCTGTGCTTTAGCATCGTAGTAGAACCTTCTCAACTCCTTGCCACAGTCACCACTATCCGGTGGACTCCGGCAGTCAAATTCTGAGCCATAAATCGCAGAATATGAAGCAGATACAAAGTTCAACATGGATAAATTTATGATATAGAAATATGAATAATTGATTGCTGATATGAACATCTCTCTCTCTCTCTCTCTTAGTGCACTGCCTACTGGCATGTCCATGGTATATAGCGCCTCCACTCTTCTCTGTCTTCCGCTTTCCTCTTCATTTCCACATATGAGTGGGTCTTAAATCATATAACATACCTAATCTCGGCCTGCCCCTCTCTCTCTTTCCTTCAATTTTACCTTATATGACCTCTATTAATAGACCTTAATAGAGGTCATAGAAGGTCAATTATTATGAACATATCTTTAAAACTTATTCCCGAACAATATTTCTTACTACATTACTCTCCATTCCAAATTAATAGTAGAAAACGTTAATTATTAATACCGTTGCAAAGATTTAAAAAATTGAAATATGTTTCATTTGTTGAGGAACATAAAATAATCCGAGAAAATGAAAAAGAGATAGCAGAAATAAGAAAGTCTAACTAGAGAACTTTTTCTGGAGCTCTTAGCTAGAACTCAAACTGCTTCTTTGTTTATTTCAGCAGAAATATAAAATACGAACAAACAACCACTAACAGATAAGTAAATAAACAAAATAAAATAAAATTGTTACAATAAAATAATCTAAGCTTTGTATGCTTAAATAACAATAAATTATAATTATCTGCCGACGTTACCTCACTATATACGCATTAGGCCTATTTTAATTTGTGCATCTTTTTCAATTTATAAACACATATATTACTTTAATTTAATTTAATGATAACGGATTGCACAATAAAATTCCATGTATACATTAATGAGACATGAAATGGCATAGACAGGGTAAATCTAAGGCTCTAGGCACTAAAAAGGACCATCAAAAGAAGTTCTAGAAACTTAATAAGCGTTATTTATGCACTTGGTTTAGTTGCGCGTCAATTATCGAAGTTAAGCTGCATCGACATCGGTTATTACTTTGTGGGTGACCACCTTGGAAGACCGAGTGTTGGTAAAAGCTTAGGAAAGAAAAAATCCCAGGGTGATGGAAGGTTATTTTTAAATCCCCGCCGGCTGCAATTGATGCGCCATCAAAAGGCAACGATTACTAATAACCATGGAAAGGAAGGAGGAAATGGGTCTTAAACAAGCATCTGTGCTTCCTGATCCAGTGTGCCGTTATGTTATGTATGTTATAAAATAAGCAGTATTAATAAGTAAGCGGATATAAAATGATCATTTGGCATAGTAAACATTCTGATAGAAAAATTACAAGCATATAAAAAAATTAAAAACATAATTATTTAAATAAAATCAGAACATCAGTCACAGTTCCATTTAGGCCTACTAAAAACACATTAACATCACATGTAAACATTACAAGCCATGAAATGAGATAAAATAATTCTTAAATATATTGTTTTCCTTATCGATTAAGATCCATTTGAAAACGAAAAATAAGATAGAACCTCTGGAGCTAGGCTATTCTTGAAAGATGTAGGCCTAAGTGACTTAGCAGATATGGTCGTCTCGGACAGGAAGTTCCACACTTTGATTGAACGATAAAAAGAAAGGCAGTGTAACATTGAGGCGCACTTTAGGTAGCTTAAAACAACGACTATGCCCAAGTGTGTTGGAGTTTAGGGGAATCAATTATTTCTCAAATTTAACATCTACTAATTTATTCTCTATTTTATAAAGCAATACAAGGTCTGCTTTCTGACGCCGAATATTTAATAGTTTTTAAGCCGCATATCATAAGACGTTCAGCATAAGATAGGTTGTCAGCAAGCTTTAAAGACTTATTGAAAGATCGCTGAACAGATTCCAGTCTTATGATATATATATATATATATATATATATATATATATATATATATATATATATATATATATATATATATGTTTATCTCAGCATCAACACCAAATCACTGACAAACACAAATAGAAATAAACATTTAAATGAAATAAAATTTTTAAAAATTCCCAGAAACACAGTGTGTCAAACAGTCTATAAACACCGGAACAACGGCCGTCAGGGAAGATGATACACATCTTATCTAGCTGACCACCGTCTATAACTCATTAATGACATATATAATGCAAAATCAACTGAAATAAAAATTTATCTCAGAATTAATGAACAAACTAAAAGAAAGAAAAATAAATTACAAATTAATCTGATTAGAAAGCAGTTAGCTAAGTCACAATTCTATCTGAACATTTACACAAAAAAACGAAAATATAGACATTTACAAGCCAACAAACAATATACATTTGTAATGTTTGGTGAATTCCGCTAGAGACCTCGAATTGCGGATATCAGGAGGTATTTGATTCCAAGAATTCACATACTTATAGGCATAAGATTTAAAAAATTCTGAGGTTGTTCTAGCACACAAATAGTTGGTCTCGGAGAGCCTGGTATTATATACAAACGAAATCTGATTGTCAATCAAAATAAAACTCATGGATTCTGACATAGTCAGATCGGGAAAATTAATACATTTAAAAACAAGTTTGCCAGTATGTAATTGAAATAACTGAAAAATTGGTAATACATTATAATTCATATAAAGTTGTTTAGCATTATGAAATTTATGTTTATTCTGTAAAGTTCTTAGAATGCGTTTGCATGCAACATGTAAGGGTTGAAGCAGCTGTTTGGTTGTATAAACTTCAATTCCATATTGAGTCCTTGATTGCACCAATGAAATGTATAAATTTCTACGGCAATTCATAGGAACCAAATCTCTACGATTGCATGACATACTATTAAAATTATTAATTTTAAAGATTAATGATTTAATATGATCACCAAAAGTGAAATTTTCATCTAATGTTAAGCCTAAGAATGTGGTAACATATGTTCTATTAATGCAGTTATTATCAAGGGATACACTTAAATTGTTAGATCGAATAACAGCTTCATCGTCTTCAGTAGGATAGAATAAAACATACGAAGACTTCGAGTAATTTACAGTTAGCTTGTTACTTTTTGTTACTTAAACCATTTACTTATTTCAGAGCAAGCTAGATTCGCCGAGATAAACAATTCAATAGAATTATGTTTAACAAACAAATTAGAATCATCAGCATACAGTTTAATGGACCCAAATGTACAGGCATTATGAATATCATTCATATAGATTATAAGAAGTAAAGGTCCTAAAATGGAACCTTGAGGAACATCGATACTAGGAGGTAACACACTAGATATGCTGTCACTAATTAAGGTGTATTGTTTTCTTCGAGTTAGATAAGAGTTAAACCAATCATAGGCAGTACCACGTAACCCATAAAAATGTAATTTATGAAGCAAAATATTATGATCAACAGTATCAAAGGCTTCTGAGAGATCAAAAATATACCAAGTGTCTTGTTTTTATGATTATGTTTAGTAGATAATAAATTAACACTAGAGAAAAGAGCATCAGTGGTAGAATGGCCGGATCTAAAACCATTTTCATTAAGGATTTCGAACTTATTTAGAAATGTAGTAATGCGTTTATGCATGATTTTCTCAAATATTTTACTTCAATTATTAAGGAGGGAAATTGGTCTATAATTTTCCACTAAGTCATGTTTACCTTTTTTATAAACAGGGATGACCTTGGCTAATTTGAAATTCTCAGGAAAGTAGCCTAATTCTAACGATTTATTAACGATAAAGGTAAGTGGGTTAGCAATGTGGTTTGCAGATAATTGTAAAATTTTACTGGATATACCGTCATTGCCAGTAGAATAACTTTTATTCATGGAATGAATGAAAATTAAGACTTCATTGTTGGAAGTTGGAGTTAGAAAAATAGAGTGTGGTAGAGCCCTGTTAAGGAAACTCTGATATGATACATCATTTCGTGGGATCACATCTGCTAGCCGTACACTATTTTGTATAAAATATTTATTAAATTCTTCCGCAATGTCCTTGTTATTTCTAATAATACCACCATTTGTAGTTAAGTGATCAATAGTCTTATTCTTAGTTATACCACGATAACTGGTAATATTATTCAACGTTCTCCAAATGTTCTTAATAGAATTAAATCTTATGTCTAATTTAATTTTATAATAATTTTGACGGAAGTTTTTGATATCTTTATCAAGTATTTTTCGGTAATTCAGATAATTAGTTTTATCAAGAGGTAAATTGGATTTTTTTGAATGTATGATATAGATTGTTTTCATTTTAATTCTAGACTTTAATTATTTAGAGATCCAGGGTGTATCCTTATATGTTTTACGAGAACACCGAATTAAAGGAAAGCTCAGCTCAGAGGCAGTAATTAAGGAATTCGTTAGATGAGTAATAGCCTCATCAATATTAATCAAATTATAGATTGGTGTCCAGTCAGTTTTCGAAAGATGGTCATGGAAGTTGTTTATGTTTTGAGTGCTATAAATTCTAATGTAATTAGAATTTATAGCACTCAAATGCTATAAATTCTAATTACATTAGAATTTATAGCACTCAAAATCACAATAGTTAACTCTTTCAGTTTTAGATACCAGCAGTACAACATTGACATAGTGATCGGTAATATTGCTTGTAACCGTAAGGGACTTTACACTGGTGCCTTTAGTATAATCCAAACCGAAGTTCACTAAGACATGGTCAATTATGCTACGCGAGTTATTAATACAATGCGTGGGAATTAACGAGAACGGCATAAAGTTCTTATTGGACAGTTCTTACGTTAAATCAATGAAATTTAACGTACTAAATTTTAACAAATCAATATTCACATCACCACATATAAGACTCTTTTTTAAAGGTTTGCATATGGAGAGGAACTTGAAAAGCTTATCAATAAAAGCAATAGCAGATTGACTCGGATGCTTTAAATTAAATAGAGTCTAATTTTACCATGCATAAGTAATATATCAACGACCAAGAATTCTGCTGTATTATCAAAGAAATTATTATTATTGGAAGAATCAATGATGTTAAAGGTGATAGAATAATGGATTAATACCGCCACAACCCCAGCTTTTTATAAAGTCGGGAGGCAATATAAAACTTGTAATTAGGAAATACATCATCAAAAAATCGTAAATTAGTAGACCATATTTCAGAAAGTAATATTACATCAAATTTATTTTTGTATGAATTTAAGAGATCTATGAGTTTCATATAATTAGTATTTAAACTTCTAATGTTAACATAAAATAACGATAGATTGCAATTTTTATATAGGTCGTTAATAACATCATTAGAAGATTCAGGAGTGTAATAACCAATTTTGGCATTGGCTATTAAATCATTATTAATTAGACCATTAAGGGTTAGAGGAGTATCAACAGAAGCCATTAATAGAGATATAGAGGAATTACATTATGTCAAAAGGTTAATCGATTCATTTAAATAGTAGTCTAAACATCATATTCAATGTCATAATGTTTAGCGTCATATTCAGTTTTTCACAGGATTAAACCACCATTCTCTGACTACTGAGTTTTCCGGCCAAATGTCTTCATTAAATAACTTATCTTTGTATTTAAGTTCGCATAAAATCACAAATGCACTGGACTTATACGCACGGCCGTCCTTAACAATACCCGACAGTTTCTTACAGAGACATTCTGGAATGTCACTAACCTCTAATAGCTCTACCAGATCCTCTGCCGTTGTAGACTTTTCGAGCCTTTCCACGAATATTGAAATTTTTTTAGGTATTGCTTTAACCTTGGACCCCTCTCATGTAGCTTTCTTTCCGATCAGAGGAGGGGTCTAGGTTTCTTTCTTTGGATTAGGGTGAAACCTTTTCCGTCTATAGCAGTTTTAGATGATTTAGAGGGTGTTGACGGTATTACCAGTGGGTTATGTGATGAACCGTCTCTGATGGGTGGGGGGGGGAGCTTGTCATCTCTGCCCAGGATATATGTGATATCTCTGTAAAAGCACTTGAAAGTCGTTGGGAAAAATGCGTTGAGCTTAGTTGAGATTCTATTGGAAAACTATGAAGCAATTTTTATTCAAATTTATTGTTTTATCTTCTTTTCTCCTTACTTATTGGTCATCCATATCTTTTGTATCAAGCTTAAGTATCTTGGTCATATTATATAGAATGATGTTCTTGATGACTTGAACATTAATCGGGAGATTAGGAATTTATGTATAGTACTAGAATTTTTAAACGGAAATTTGGCGTGTGATGGCTAGCTTTTAACTTGAAATTATTTAGAAGTTTCTGTCTATTTTTTTTGTTTAGCCCTGTGGAAGGTTTTTAAATTAAATTTTCTTAATCGAATGAAGTCACACAATGTAAAGTGTGCTAAATCGTTTTTTAACTTCCCAAAATTTTAGCGGAGTCGCTGAAATTTCTTTATATATTGGACTGCAGGTTTGTTTACACTGTGTTACATAGCTCCTTTTTTAGTTTGTTATGGCGCCTTGTATACATAGTATAACGGCACACTGGGTCAGGAAGCACAGATGCTTGTTTAATAAGACTCATTTCCTCCTTCCTTTCCATGGTTTTTAGTAATCGTTGCCTTTTGATGACGCATCAATTGCAGCCATCAATATATATATATATATATATATATATATATATATATATATATATATACTTTTACTTCTTTCATATCAAGGTAAAATCTCAGCTGATCTCAGTTTTCTGTCTAGGTTTTGTATCTTTTGTATTTGACCTTTTTGACCTGCCAGTAGACAGTGCACTAAGAGAGAGAGAGAGAGAGAGAGAGAGAGAGAGAGAGAGATTCATGTATAATTTATACTGTATATATATGTGCGTGTATACAGGGTATACATTATTACATGTATACAGGGTGAGTAAAAAAAGTGATAACACCTGAAAAAAGTTTGAATATCTCAGGCTATTGTTAATAGTTTCAAATGAAACTTTTACCAATTACTAAAGGACTAATTTTGGATTAGGTGGCCAATTTTCATCAACTTTATTACATAGATTGGCCAGTTATGAAAGTTTCAGCAGAGCAACCAGCCCCCTTTTTTGAATGTACTGTAAGTAAAATTTGTATTTTATTTTTTGGCTCCTAAAAGGGTCGTTGTGGTGATTTAGAAAGATCCAGTTGTATTTGCTAGCATTACTGATTACTGTACATTCTTTCCTCCAGCTGCTGCGCAGGACTGCAGTAGCTTTCGGAAGGCTAGGACAGCCTTGTTGATTCCAGCTTGAGGCACTCTCTCCCAGATCGATTGTAGCACTGATTGTAGCACTTCCTGCAGTTCTGACTTGTATTCAGGCTTCGGATGGTGTTTCTGATAGGGATGCAGCATGGTTCCCCAGACATAGTAGTCCAGAGGATTTCGATCGGGAGAGTTTGGAGGCCATTCATTCTTCTTAATGAATTCCGGGTTTCTCTCACTGATCCATTCCTGTGCATGACGAGATGCATGAGCCGGAGAACCATCCTATTTAAAGATGAAACCATTTGGTAGAAGAGCATTGCAACCATCCAACAGCTTGGGAAGTAAAGTATTGACGTAATACTGGGCATTCACCTTTTTCTTCTCGCTAATGAAGTGCAATTTGCCCTTACCCTTGTAGCAAATGCCATTTTTAGGTAAAAAATGGGGGTTGCTCTGCTGAAACTTGTATTACTGGCGAATCTATAGATTAAAATGGATGAAAATTGGCCATCCCATCAGAAATTAGCCCTTTTGTAATTGGTAAAAGTTTGATTTGAAAATATTAACAATAGCCTGAGATATTCAAACTTTTTGCAGGTGTTATCACTTTTTTTTACTCACCCTGTATATATATATATATATATATATATATATATATATATATATATATGTATATATATATACACACATACATACATATATGACTAAGATGAGCCATTCATGCTGATAAATTATTAAAGTAGGGGCCTAATTTGACCCATTTCTTATGAAATATTACGTCTATATCAACTTTTAAGAAAACCAATTGATTTATTTCTTGACCAGTATAAATCACATTCATTTTTAGTAATCAACCCAAACTACTTTGGAGATGATTTTATAATATTGTTCGACATTACACTTAATAGTGCATGTTCTTTTGCTCTTTAAGATGACTTAAGTTATAGTTATGTATTTTTCCCTTTATGGATTTGGATCGCTTTATTAATTTCGATAATATTTACAAGGCAAATTTAATTTTAATCTTTTTTGCCAGTATTTCGTTTTTTATATTAGCAAATATTCCAATTACATGGTTCAATGATTTAATTAAGGTTTACAGTATTAGATTTGCACAGTATTAGATTTGTAGAAAACTTGAAAATTCAGAGTTGTGTTCAGTATGAAGTATTATCTATTGTATTGTGTCATAGAGAGAGAGAGAGAGAGAGAGAGAGAGAGAGTGCGAGAGAGTGCGAGAGAGAGAGAGAGAGAGAGGAAGATTAGGGATTTTTTTGAAGTCGGTTCATGTTGCTGGTCTTACAATTTTCTTTATTTTTTATTATCACTTGTTATATTTATATAAACAAATAAATATGACAAATTAGAACAAAAACATTAAATTGAGTTATATTAAAAACATAAATAAAATGTAATCTTATGTTCTTTCAATTTAGGATAATACCTGTGTTTTTGTTCTTCTTCTTCCATTTCGGAGAATCTTCATTTGCAAGGACGGCTGACTACAGTAGCACAAATACTATAAATTAAATATCAACCGTATCTAATGCAAAATGTACATTAATTCAATGACGTAAAGTCAAATGTGGTAATTATGATATTTTAAAGAAGTTACATCATTCAGACATATGTAACTGAATGATAATATTAATGGTAATAATATCAATTAGAGTGTTACTGTGGTCCATGACAACAACGAGCATTATTGAGACAAATTCAAGCCGGTGAGCAAAAGGAAGGTTCAATTAACGGTGCAAATTTCAAAATCTAAATAATCTGTCCAAAGATAAATGAAACTATAGAAAAGGAGGTTTACGTGCTGGTCGCAACTCATGGTCACTGGAAGGATAAGAGAGATGAAAAAGATGGTCTTCAGCTGCCTATGGAACTACTCATCGGAAAGCAAAGGCCGATGTGATTCAAACGAAGACTTCCGAAGAGTAGATGGAAGAGAATTCCAGATCTGCGGTGTAGCATGCTAGAAAGAACGATTAGATTAGGCCTCCCATGAATAATTAATTTATCAGACCGATTAACTGAAGGCTGAATCGCTTTAATCACGTGAGACATACACCTTTGTCCAGTGGTAGTAATGGACTTCATATGTTTGGGAAACTTTTTTGTAAATGATACGGAACCTAACAACTTAATAATGTAACTAAGTAACTAATAACTAACTAATAACTAATAATAACTTATGAATACACGCAATAATTAACTTAGAGTAACTTAATAACCATTAATAGCTATTTTCACTGCGCTACTACTACCACATTCATTACTACAGCCACTACCACAACCACTATCACTACCACATCCACTACCACTACCACTACCACCATCAATACCATTATCAATACTACTACTACTTTCACTACTACTACCACTGCACTACCACTATCACTACCGCTATCGCTACCATTACCACTATCAATACCACTATCACTCCACTATCACAATCACTACCACACTAGCACTACAACTTCCAGTCTACCACTATCGCTACCACTATTACTACCACTACCCATGCCACTAAGAGAGAGAGGGGGAAGTTGCCTCTAGATAACAATGCTCATAGAGCTAGTCGGAAATTAATCACAATTGATTTCACAAATATATCTACTATTTTAGCTTTTAGAAATACTTCCCTGCATAGTCATGCAATTTATATAAATTTAGTATAGAATGTCTAAATAGCGTAGGGGTAACGTCATGAAGTTTTAAATGACAAATCCTGAGGTGATTTGAATCCTCGTGGGTTCGAATCCCGGTCGCGCTGATCTGAGAGTAAAATCTCGGACATTCACTGGGCTGGTTATACGGAAAATGGACTAAATTGCCTAACGGATTAAGCATGTGGTTTTAAAAGTGATAGATATCAACATAGTTGATTATTCACTATAATGCGTGTTTACTTTTTAAAGGGTATACTGTTGCAGAGATCTTATGATGATATAATGTAGGAAATAATATAGAGGTATTAGAATTGATTTAAATGGTGTTTGCAGTATCTTACGAAAACTTGTGAAATAAAACTTAAAATTGATCTAATTCTAATGCATGCCGGCCGCATTTACTGTATAATGTGTATATCTAAATCACTTTCAGTCAGTCTGAGGCAGAATGTAGTTATTCAGCAGAGAAGGAAAACATTTGATATAATGGCGCATTTAATTTAATGCTTTTTATTTATGTTCAGCATTTACTTAGCAACCGGCGTACGTATGCAGATGTAAACAGGGTTCAACAGTAGTCTATTTGAAGTTTCATTATGAACAACATTAAGCAAACTATCTAATCATGTATTACCTAGTACAAAGCATTGGTCTCAATATACTATATAAATTTTCATTGCCTTTCAATTTAGGTCAATCAAAAGAGTACATTATGTCTGCCTGTGCTTATATATCACGTACCTTGAAGGTCCTCGAGATACACATATGATAGATAGACATATGGAGGAATATGACCATGACCGCCCAGGCTTGGAACAGGCACGGCACTTAAAGAAGAAGAAGGATAGAATAAATCAAGGAAACTAACGCTGAACTTGAAGAAGTAAAACCAATGCAATTTTACTGATATTGTTACAGAAAATGGAAATTATAATTGTCTTATAATTGTCTTTGAAATAAGCATATACATAAAACGCAAAGCAGTTTTACAACACACGCTTCATTATATTACTTCTTTACATTACATTAGTATATATCTTTACATTACATTAGTATATATCTTTACATTACATTAGTATATATCTTTACATTACATTAGTATATATCTTTACATTACATTAGTATATATCTTTACATTACATTAGTATATATCTTTACATTACATTAGTATATATCTTTACATTACATTAGTATATATCTTAACATTACATTAGTATATATCTTTACATTACATTAGTATATATCTTTACATTACATTAGTATATATCTTTACATTACATTAGTATATATCTTTACATTACAGCGTTTCATAAAAGATTGACAGCATTAATCTGTTCGAAAAAAGATTTTGTCTTGCATCTTAATCGCAAACTACGGTAAACATTGGAATGCTTTCAGTGCCGTACTGAATAGTAAAGATAACAAACAATTTCTTTGTCGTAGTGGACAGTCAAAAATTAGGTCATTGTTACAAAGAGTTGGCAAAACTGTAGCTGTAATTTAGAGTAACTATAATTTACTACTCAACCCCAGCATATGCTGAATAGTCAAGTGAATTAGTTGTGAAGGTTGTCTTAAATCTTTATTTAAATTTTCTTCGTACTGCAGAGTCAATGAAAGGTTTACACATATTTGACTGTATAACGTATCTTCTGCAAGTTAAATATTAACGGTATTTTAAGGTGGGTTTACCTAATAAAATTTCATAAACAGTATTAGATTATAAAGGCTATTCGCTCTCTTAGTGCACTGTCTATTGGCAAGTCCGTTTCATATAACTCGTCCATATATTTCTATCCTCTTCATGTCAACATATGAATTATTTATGAAGTCATCCAGTATCTCACATATCGGTCTTCCTCTAACCTGTTTCCTTCTATTCGTCCTTCAATTATCTCTTTTTATAAATAAATCTCTATCAGTATATAACCCATCCATCCTGAGATTACCAATTACGTTAAACATATTTGATAATATACGGTAATGTAGTAATATATTTTCGGCATTTTAATTTTTAGCGGTATTTTAGTATTGCTGTACCTAACAAAGTTTCAAAAAATATATATTACCCCTTAGATATACGCGCATATTTGTGACATTTTCTTAGTGATACGATATACAGTCATCCATTTATCGCTGATAATGATATATGATTTACAATATAATGATATATGATTTAGATTTATGCTGATTATAAGATATATCATCCATGATGAAAAGATGTATCACCATTATATATCATATGATGGATGATGTCTTCACGTCCCCATATTATGTTCATATCTGGACATGATGAGGAAAGTGGAAGACAGAGAAGCGTAGCGGCTTTATATACTATGGACCTGCCAGTAAGAAGTGCACTAAGAGAGAGAGAGAGAGAGAGAGAAAGAGAGAGAGAGAGAGAGGGAGAGAGAGAATGGATAATAAATATTGTCATTATTTCTAGTTCTCGGTTATGTATTGCATAATTTATTGCAATTTTTATAGATTGATATATTGAAGTCGTTTGAAAATAAGAAATGAATGACAGCAGCGATAAAGAAGAAGTTTATTAGATTCTAGAAGCTTTAGAGATAATAAATAGTAAGCTTACTTACTGATATTAAATAGCCAATAATAATGGCCCTTATTACTGTGTGCATCTTGTAGGATCTGTATAATCCGTTTCTACAAATATTCTACAACCGCGGTACTAGGCTGAAGTCGTCTCTACTCAACGTAAAACTGGTATGAAACTTCTCAGCAGATTATTCTTTCAGCCAAACCAGCAGCCTAAAGTTAAACAATCGCCGTATGTAAATCATCAGCGAAATTGACAGGCTGCAGACTCTCGCACTTCAGTGCACCGATATGTGATCCGAGGATCGACAAGTTGCTCTCAAAACTTTTACCAACAAAAATCGGAAATATAACGCCAACTTGATAAAATTCATTTCATTTACGATTTGTCTTTGATGAGAATGATCTAAAGAATTCTGTGAATAATTTAACAAGTGAATTTTACAGCTATGATGATCGAACAATATATCTCTTCTTTATATATCGCTCTATTGGGTTGGAACTGATCTATCATTTATATTTTATATAATAACAATTAAACAATTGCTACTAGCACTCGATTTAGTACATTTAATTCTAAATCCCCAGACAAAAGATTTGGATTATATCGGGAATCGGTAATCGGTACTACGAACAATCGATTTAATTCGGTAAACACCCATTGCTCAGATTAGTGATACTTCGTACCCTGTGAACCTTTGGTCGCGATGTTTATTCGCTTAGCAGTAACATATGCGGCTTTATCTAAAAGTATAAGATCTACATTTACATCAATCTACATAGAATTGCACAGCGTGAGTAAGATGTGATTTAATGGGCTGCTACGAAATAATGGGTTCTGCTATTACAATTACCTTTCTGCACAGCGATGGTATACGGCATCTTAAATCCTAAATACAACTTACAAGTGCAAATTACAAGTAAAAAAGAAGTGAGAATTGTAAAAATGTTAACTTACCTCCATCTGAATATCTAGAAATTCAACACAAAGCGAGAAAGCTTCCCGTTTTGCAGTCAAAGTTAAGCGCAATAGATCAACATTAACGTTTATTTTGATTTCAATGTCAGTTTTTATTATTGCTTTAAGTTATTTCAACTCGACAGGTTTTTTAAGTTTCTATAGCCTATTAATATATTTTGTATAATTTTTGATAATTCATTTATAATGTATGAATCTTGCTTAGTTTCCAAATTTGATTTTTGACTAATATAATACATGTACATTGAATGTTTTATAATTTCAACTTTACAAAACAAAAAATAGTAATAGATTTTTGAATAATGTTTCACATCGGTTAGTTCTTAGTTTTGAATAAAATATCGCAAAGTGAGTTTTTAATTTAGAAAGATGTATATATTTTATGAATTAAACTATTATATATTAAATCATTTTCATCCATCTACATCATCTTCAGAAAGCTTAACTTACATGTAAGCTTGAATCCCAGTTTAGATTATTATCAATTACATATTGCCGTAATGTGTACAAAACGTTGTAGAATTGATCAACCGTAAATTATACTCTTCTTAAAAGGCGACTGAGCAAGATCTGAAGAAGGCAACGGAAACCACCTCAGAAGCCGTATTTTCCCAAGCTATAGGCTAAATTAAGATGTGGATAAGGCATAGCCACTTGTGAAGGGATTGTCTAGTTGATCGATGGAGTGCTCTTTATGAAGCGTAAAAAGCAGCATACTGTATAAGTAGGCATATGTGCCTTGTACCTGTCACAAGGCAGAACACTGGAGAGAGAGAAAAATTAGATTAAATTAATATAATATACATTAATTAAAGTATATTATACATTAAAGTTTTACTAATTTATTAACATTTGCATGTACTTAGAACTAAAATTTTGAATAGTGAATCATACTAGAATGCTACGTATAGAATGCTACGTATAGAATGCTACGTATAGAATGCTACGTATAGAATGTTACGCAATGTCTATACTAAGAAGTCCTAACTCTTACACATCGCTGAACTTGCGATCCTTAAAACTAGCCGAATTTTCACAGAATGTTATGCACATAAATGACACGTATTGATACTAGTCACTTGTGAAGGGATTGCTAGCCATGTTTCTCTTTCAATTAGAGTAATTAATGGTAATTATTTCTTCTCACTGTAAGATCATACCAAAGCCACAAAAACTAAAACCCTCTGCGGGCACTTGAAAGCTTCTGCAGTTGCTCTTCTTAAAACATGTTAAACATTAAATGATCTTCTTAAACATTAAATGGCTGTGCTGTGCAGCTATTTCAACACATGGTATTTTCGCTTGGACTGCTAACAAGTGTTCGAATAAAAGAATAATTGGCCTGTTTAATATTAATGCGAAGTTCAAATGTAATTTTAAAGTAATTACCATGTAAGTATTAATTTTAAAGAAAACATGCGCTGGGCCTAAACGTGTGGTTCAAACATTTTATATGATAACATTTTGAAAAAGGCGTAGAAATGTCTTGATAATGTGCGTTCCTACTTAAAGTAGGGCAGGATAGACACAATTGGTGCATTTATACATGTAGATTAGATTACATTTAGGGCCATAAGAATGATGTCTTATTGTATCAGTCGGAACTAGCACATATTAAAATAATGTGTACTGTCACGAAATGAGTTCGGTCGATTTCTTAAAGATTTTATTTTAGGCTAACAAAATATATTGCAAACAATTGTGTAATATTCGTACAAACATTTTGTTTTAATATCTTCGAATGCACGCAACTATGATGACAGACGAATACAACACAATACTAACTAGACAGCAAGCCTAAAACCAAATGCATACAATAATTTCAATAGCTATATTACAGTTGTTAACAAAGTTACTGTTTCAAACTTTAGTAGGAGCTACTTTGAATCTTGTAGAATATTCTAATAGTCAAATACATCAGGTGAGATTGAACATAGCTATATGACTAAATAATCTCAGCCAACAATATCTCAATATCAATATCTGGCTCAATATCATAGGACAGTCAGTGCTTGCATGAATTAAAACAGTCAAGTTAATTAAAGGCATCGAGAAACTTGTCTTTAAGGAGACTGCATGTAGACTAGACAATACCTCAATATTTTAGAAAGTACCAGTATATAGGACTAATTTAAAATATCTTTAGTTTTATATAAAATAAATTATAAATGACAAATACGTCTTCATGAACAAGCAATCTTTATAGAATCATTATTAGTTAACTTAAAAGTAGAATATTAATAAGTATTCAGACAGCCGTTTATATTTTCACCGGATGTATAATCGACAAAGAAATGCAACTTTAACTTTTCAGGTATTTAAGATATAAATTCAAAGGCAAAAAAGCGACGATCAACGCGTGAATGTAATAGCTGCAAACTGGACAGAGTGTAGATATAATCTCTCTCTCTCTCTCTCTCTCTCTCTCTCTCTCTCTCTCTCTTACAACATATGTAGTTAATTTATGTAAAAGACGGCTGGTCTATGTTAGCTGTGTAGTCGACATCACATACGAGTTTAGAGACTACCAGCAGGTAACTAACTTTTATAGCAATCAATAATAATTAGTAACGCTCTATACAACAGTATTCGCTTTTTGTATTAGAACAATTATTCTAATCGAGTGCAGTCGGAGCTCATATTACGCACAACCAATGTACCATTTCTAAACTTACATTTGTGTCAAGCAAGAGGGTATGCAGTGGATAACATAAATATAAGAAAGGGTGTCGTGGACACTACCAACATGAGAGTGGATAACGCAAATATAAGTCAGATTGGCGAAGACTATATAAAATATGAGAGAATGTGGTGTATAACACAAAGATAGGAGGGGGTGTTTGGGACAACACAATCATAGGAGTGGCTGTTGTGTACAACCCAAGCATAGGAGTGGGTGTTGTGGACAACACAAGCATAGGAGTGAGTGTTATGGACAACACAAGCATAGGAGTGGGTGTTGTAGACAACACAGGCTTAGGAGCGGGTGTTGTGGACAGCACGAGCATAGGAGAGTGTGTTGTGGACAACACAATCATAGGAGTGGGTGTTGTGGACAACACAAGTATTGGAGTGGGTATTGTGGACAACACAAGCATTGGAGTGGGTATTGTGGACAACACAGGCAATGGAGTGGGTGTTGTGAACAACACAAGCATAGGAGTGAGTACAAGAACCAAAGATGGAGTCATGAGTGGAGTAGTTGTCTTGAATAATAGTGTTAGAAGAGAGGGTGCTAGTTATAAAACTAACACTGGAATAAATTTAGTTGATATTGGTAACACTAGTAATGGCGTCGAGAATTTTCTCAGTACTAACTGGAGTATGAAACCGATAAGAAAGTATCAAACGTTTCATTACAATTGTTAATCATTGACATATAACTCGACTTGGCTATGATACATGTGCATTTTCAACTTAATAATTATCATAATAACAACGAAGAATTGTTGTTTCGACGCTGTTAAATAACCCATTTAATTCACGCGCTGCCTGCGTACTTAAAGAATGAAAACATTATGAGATACAACTTTTAATGATAGAGCACCAACCGTGACCCTCGCCCCCCTTAAAATCAAATTAGGTTAATAAATTGACATCAGTGCAATAGAATTGCTACATTAGATAAAGCATGCTACTATGCGTTACTAAATTTACAAAAATTGGAAGTTGAAATTAACTTAAGTGATAATTATGAAATAAAACTGCTACAAATTGTTAACGTAATATATAATAGCTTGCAAGCACCGACATTCTTAATACATAGTCATTTAGGTAAACCAAGATTTTCAAAATATTTGAAAATTTGGATTTTTCTATGGCTGAATTGGCATTACAATTTCATTGGATTCGATGTGTGTACATTTCTACTGAAAGAACATTATCACTTTTTAGAACAACAACATTTGCATAACTTCGACCACTTTGTCTTTAACTTACGATCCCTCTCGCTCTCTCTCTCTCTCTTTCTCTCTCTCACTCTCTGTTTCCGCACCCCCACCGCTCTAGCACTCTGATATTTTGCTCACTCTCATTCACCCTTTTGCATCTCTCAAGCTCAATCTGTTTATCCTTCTCTCTTCCCGTCTCTCTCTCTCTCTCTTTCTCTCTCACTTTATCACTATCTTTGTCTCTGTATGTCTGTCTGTTGCCTCATTCTTTCTCTTTCTCTCTCTCTCTCTCTCTCACTCTGACTCCTCTGACTCTCTCACCGATAAACCCCATCCACTATGAGGCTATCTTTATCTGCGACGTCGTACAGGATGACTTCTTTATTGTCTTCCCGCCTCTCCACGCTGTGCCACAAGCCGTAGCCGAAGTATATGAGACCACCTGCAACACATATCAAGTGCAAAACAAGTTCCAAGCAAAAGATGTTTATCCCGGGGACATTAGATAAGATGGGTAGTGGAATGTGTCCTGTTTCTCAGGCGCTTACTGAAGCGGCATTTCAGAATGCAGAGGAATTAGTTGGAATACTAAATTAATTTAGCTCATCATTAGACATAATCATTCCCCGTGTTGTGTTCGGTTGTTTGAAGAATTGGACCAACCGGTGACTGCAAGTGTAGTAGAAGGCGACTAACGCACTAAGATACATACCAACGTCAGAAAGGGCATTTGGTTGGTGAGCGCATAGGCTCCAGTAATTGCCACAAAACTTAAACGAATGGATAAAAAGTCTATTCGTATCCCGACCCTGGTTAAACTGGGATTTAAGGGAAGATGATGATAATGATGATGATGATGATGATGATGATGATGATAATGATGATGATGATGATGATGATGATGATGATAATGATGATGATGATGATGATCATCATCATCATCATTAGACATAATCATGCCTCCCTTTTATCTTCGGTTTGATTTTATTATGAAGTCCATTAGTAATTCTCTTTAAATTTTTAATACACTGTCCTATAAACCCAGGGCATTATAATTAATTTTAATAAGAATTGTGCTGCTTAGATTTAATCCTTTAATGCAATTATTACGTGGCTTTGCTAGACGAGATTACAATAATAAAATTTTCAATGTACATGTACGTTTCTCATCTGAAGATAATGTTAAGAGGAAATGCAAGAAGAGATAAACCTTGTAGAACATCAGGCTTTGTAGAAAGATTAGCTTACATTCAAACCTCAATTAGATAAATAACGTACTGGGTAAAGGGCCATTAAACATTTAGAATCTGTGACAATGAATGGTCGATTTCCGGCTAAATTAATTTAATTAAGACATAACATGCGCTTGCAAGCAAATGTGCAAATCTTTAATAAGAATTCATTAAGCATCATTAACTTAATTGTCAACATCTCCGACGCATTAATATTCAATAATTAAATCAAACTATCAGCGGAGATAAGCTCATGATTGAATTCATTGATTAACATCAATAAATTAACTTCAGATGGCTTGATTTTCGTCAGCTAGCTACAAAAAATCTCAAAAAGTGTTAAGACCTCACAATATTCCTAATACACTGTAAGGACTTTCATAATCATTATTTGCTATGATTTTGTTATTGTTTTACTTTTTGTTATTTCTATTTTAAAGCAAATACATAAAAATGAATATCAAGTATAGAATCAAGTGGAACATCGCGTCCGTGTAAATGAAAAAAAAAACTTACTGGGTGAAACGTAATAGGCCAATAAGCTGAATTTGAAGAAGGCAACGGAAACTGACTAAGAGAGGCATTATTTTTTTAAACCAGAGGCTACATTAACGTTTTCAACTGATGAGTGTATCGAAGTGCCGTTTATTGAACAGTAAAACAGTAAGCGAGTACATGTGTATCAATCGTGGATATCTTTTAATGTGTCAGTGAGTATCCTAATCATGTATATCTTGACTATCTAATCCTAAGTATTTTAAAAATATTTGAGAGAGAGAGAGAGAACGAAAGCAAGAAAGGAGACTTACCAACGATCATCCATATGGTAAATCGTATCCAGGTTTCAGGAGACAAAGTCAGTGTGAGATAGATATTGATCATGATGGAGAGGAGAGGCAGTAGTGGCACCAGAGGAGTGGAGAAGTTCAGCTTGGCGGAGTTACGCGGTTGTTTGGCGATTAGTATGATTAGAGTGATCACGGCGACGCTCAGTATGCACATGATTGCAATGGCCCACCACTCGGCACTCACTAAATATCGCTCACCGTAGATTGTCATTAGACACAAACATATCCACAGAGTCACAATCAGTGACAGGGCGATTATCACTATACGACGTGTTCTCGCAGTGGGACAGTTCACAAAGTCTTCACCGGAATTAAAAAGCTGTGAGAAGCTGCTTACGCTATAACTGCTGTTTATTCTATGATAAGTATTACCAGCAGGTTCTAAAGTGCTAGGTCTAGCTTGTTCAGCAGCTGCTCTGGCAGCTTCTAGTTGCTGCTGCTTCTGCTTTTGGACTTTCGCTCGATATTCCTCAACCACCGAAGGTTCAGACGGTGGGTTAATTTTAGGTGAGTCGGTTGGAGGTTTAGGGGACGGTGGAGGGGTTGATGTGTTGATCTCTTCGTCGCTGTCTGATTGTGGTTTAATTCTCTTCACAACAGTCGTGGTCTTAGTGGGAACGTATCTAATCCTGCTGCTTCCGTCTCCCACTCTCAATAGTCCCGTATCTTCGGATAGAGACATCCTGGAGTCACGTGACCCCAGAGCATCGCGGGATATGTTTCCGTTAGATGCCTGTAACGATGACGTTGACCTAGTTGTACTGAGAGTTCCCTCTAGCAGGTGACCTTGAGAATCGACAGTCTGACCGTTATCTGCAGGCAATCCCACGCACTCTTTCTGGTAGTGCAGGATGAGAACGCTTGTAGCGACAAGAGTGTAAGCCATTAGAGTGCCAATAGACATCATCTCAATGAGACTCTGCAGGTCAAACAACAGAGCCGACAGCGCCGCGAGAACCCCGCTAAATACAGTAGCTATGATCGGAGTATTCGTATACTCGTTGACGTACCCTAGACATCGAAATATCAGACCGTCCCGGGCCATTGCGTAAACCCCTCTGGGTAGGGAAATAAGAGAGCCCATTATCCCAGCCGATAGGCCACATAATCCCCCCACGGCTATGACGTACTCAGCACCGGGAATGCCCCTCTGTGAGAAAGCTTTGGGCAGAGCGGCAGAGTCAGCCAGAGTCTGGAAGGGAACTATGAGAGTGAGAACAGAGGACACTCCAACATAGCAGAGCAGACAAATGACGAGGGTGAGTATGATGGCGATAGGAACGTGTACAGTGGGATTCTTGGATTCCTCACCGGAAGATGAAATAGTATCGAATCCCACAAAAGCGTAGAAACAAGTGGCGGCACCCATGATGACCTGGAAGATGTATTTGCAGACATACAATTTACATGCACTCGAATTTTTCCTATGGCGTAAATTTAAATTTAGCGCTGTTAACCTTTTTGTAAATTAGTCCCTGGTTAAACTGGGATTTAAGGGAATATGATGATGATAATGAGTCACAGTAAGAATATTTATTATCTAAATATTTAAAATTAAATATATTTATCGAATATTTCTAGTTTCAATACTTTGTCAATACCAAAGTTATTTACATTTTTTGAAGACTGCAGATAACGTCTGATATTACAAATTAGGATGGACCACCAAGGTTTCGGTAGTCGGAGTTTATGCTATAGAGCCGCCTGGGGTCAAACTACGTTATTTAATGCCTTGATGTAGTGAAGAGTGTAGTGTAGTGAATGTAGTTATGTTTTGTACTCTGTACAATTCGTGACTCCTTTATATTTTTATATTTTATAGTTTATCTTTCTAAAGACTAAATATTGAAGGTTTGTAAAGTTTTATACTAATGTGTCGTAAACACAATAACACCTCAGACGGGTGATAATTACCGGCTATATACGTGTACAATCTGATTGGACGGATGATTAACTAATATAAAACTTTAGTTAAATCAGTTCGTTAGTTAAATTCAGTATTAATTCATGAATTTTATAGTTAACCCAAGGTTTTGCAGTATATAGCATTGTAAAGATAAATTTTATAATTAAGATTTTCATTTACGACTACTAGTCATTATTGATCGTATAACAAAACGGAGCTCAGACTCTCTTTGGGATGGCCACTTTCGTATTGGTTGCTTGCTTGCTTAATTACAACTATTTCTGCCAAGATAAACCAGCAAGGAGTTTCAAAAGTTGTTATGAACATCGTTATTGTGATGGCGAGTCAAGAAAATCCAGCTTGAAAGATTAAACTGCACAAGATTATAAGAAGAGGAGATCTAAATTGAAAATACAAATTAATAAGAGCAATTTTCTTTTCTTTCTACAAAATGCGAAGTACTCTAAATTTATGAATCATGAATAGCTTCTTCATGAGCACCTGTATTATCTTATTGAGTCTCGAATATATGGGGATCGGACAATTTCAGTAAATTGCTTGGCTGCACGCAAAACCTTCCTCCAGTCAAGTTAAACCAGCCTTCATCGGAAACCTCAGAAAATTGTTTCAAAAACGTTTCGCCTTTATAATACTATGCAAGTCGGAATTCTCTTATATAGTTCAGAAGCACGCAACAGCATATTATTATCGATTGTATCTAATCATTGCGAATTTGTGCACGACAATGGACCCGTCATCTAAATAGATATAATACACTAAAATTATAATTTCATTTTAAATCATTTATAAAAATGTCTAGTTTTATATTACTTCATATAGTAGTTTTAACATCAATAACTGGTCTAGTTTGATTTAGTTTGCTTTTTGTAAACTAGAGGCAATAAGGAGACCAGAGGTTATCTAATACATTCCCGGCTTGGATGAACATGGGAACAATTCATGTTCAGTAATTGTATTGAACGAGCCTATTGCTTCATTACACTAAGTGCTATCAGATTCAACTCTTGACTTTGTATAGCTTTACAGTTTTCTATGCACCTATATCTAGAGTTGTCTTTCTGTCGGATAATTATTTAAGAGTTACATTTTTGTACAATCAGGGCTTCCGAAGACTGTAGTTCTTGATTGATATGGCAGACTTAGATCAGTAGGTTTTTAGCTGTGTGAGTCAGTAAATTGTCTATTGAGCAGGTTAAGGTTGGACTAGTCTAAACTCACTAGTCTAAACTCCGATCATTTGTTTATGGTCTCGGTAGACTTTGTCCCGTTACTTCAGTCTCATTTTTATTTCTTGCGGAGATAGTAGCCGTAATATTAACACACTGTAAAATATTTATATCCTATGTGTACATGTATGTCTTAAACTTAAATTATGAAATATGCTTCATGATATCTACATAAACATAATTATATAATTAGGTGTAGAAATAGGCTTATATACATATATGCCATGTATATATCAAAAAAAGATTTATGTAGGGGGGCTTTTTTACGCAGTATATACATATATATATATATACATGTATATATATATATTATATATATATATATATATATTATATATGATATATAAATGATATATATATATATATATATATATATATATATGATATTTGATAAATATGTAGGCCTAACATATATATATATATATATATATATATATATATATATATATATACATATATATATATATATATATATATATATATGTATGTATGATATTTATATACATTTAAATGTAAAATAGCCTATATTATTTTTACATGTTAAGGTTTCGTTTTAAATTTTCTGAAAATTTGCAGAGTCCTGGCGTATATTGACCATATTTGGTTTTAAAATGTTGAAGTACGTAGAAGTTTTCGTGTTTAAATTTCAAAATTATAAAAAAGACTTTTTATAATTTTGTACTCGGGTGTGGTTAAACCATTGCAGAATAGTGCAACCGCAAACAGTCTGCCGCGTGTACGTGCGAGGCAACTAAAGCAGGAGCTGAGGATGGCAAGAGGGGACCCAGCTCACCATGAACTATTTTCCATCGGATTATATGGTAATTAATCCATTTAACTGAGGAAGGCAACGGGAAACCACCTCAGTAGCCATACTTTTTCCAAGCTATAGGCTACATAGGGTATGGATAAGGCATAGACTTTGTGAAGGGATTAACTTGTTGATCTAGAGAGTGTTCTTTTGGATCGAGAAAGCAGATTTTGAGTATGAATATGTGCCTTGAACTTGCCACTGGCAGTACTCTTAAGAGAGATATATACATGTATAATTATATCTAATAGGCCTATATTATTTCTTACATGTTTAGGTTTCGTTTTAAATTTTCTGAAAATTTGCAGAGTCCTGGCGTATATTGACTAAATTTGGTTTTAAAATGTTGAAGTACGTAGAAGTTTTCGTGTTTAGATTTCAAAATTATATAATAATTTCATAGAAATCCCCTGTTGCTAATAAAATTCCAATTAATTCAATCAGAATATTAAATTTCATTGGAGAAGTTTTTTGCTTTTTACGAATGCAGAAGTACAAAACTAACTCCTCTGAACTTGTAGTGAAAGAAGACGCCTGGCGGTTCGGTCCAGTTCTTCAGGTCGGCGTAAGCCAGTCCAACTCCGACAACACAGATGATGACGATGAGGTTGATGACTGTGAACACGAGGTTAACGTTGGACGAGATCTGCGAGAAACATTAGCAATACATGGTTACTTTATGGTCACTCTATGGTTACTAAATGGTCACTCTATGGTTACTCTATAGTCACTCTATGGTCACTCTATGGTCACTCTATGGTTACTCAATGATGACTCTATGGTCACTCTATGATTACTCTATGGTCACTCCATGGTCACTCCATGGTCACTCCATGGTCACTCTATGAAACTGAAGTAAACAAAGTAGCTAAGTATCGCAGTACAGATCAACAACATATTTTACCACGCGATGCAAATACTTCAAATATTCATGTATTATTTATTTATTTCAGTTCTTATAGTTGCACACATGACAAACCGTATGTGCTACATAGTTGCCTTTCTTAGTTTCTGTTTTTGTAGTTTTCTTTATTTTCTACATTCCTTGCCATGGTCAATATTAATCTTTTGCTTTTTTAAAACGATGCAAAATTTTGCCAATGACTAACTTCGTGAAAGCTTTCTTTCTACTTCTGGGTCAAATGGAAGGTTCAAGGTACTCACTCCAGCGCAAAGTCAGTGCGGATCACTTTGCCATCAAACATACAGGATTGTGTTGAACATAAATCATCAACTAAACGTTAGATCCAATCAATAGGGCCATATGTGTAATGCCACTTCAAATTCTTTATTATCTACACGTTTAACCGTAAGCTTGAATATGAAAAATAAGTACTACAACGATAGGGACTTCACATCTATTTCCCATATCGGTTAGCTCGGTATACTCTCACTTTTGGGTATTGCATCATAACTTAGCATACAGAAAATTATTTAATGCATACTATAATTTCATCCAAAAGCAATAACTATTATTGGAAGCATTATTTAAACGAATTTATCAATGCTTTATTTTATTTTTAGACTGCTCATCAATGAGCTCTTTATTTATGAGTAACATAATCGAGACATTGAAAAGCCTGCTTTAAATTATTAGATTGTATCGAAAAGCTTTACAATGAGACATTTCGCGTCGATTCATCGAAGCGATGTTTTATGAATCCTTCGAGTAAGTAAGTTAAAATAGAAATTAAATATAATAAATAAATAAATAAAAGAAAATAAACTATAATTTAAGACTGTAAATATTAGTGTAGGTCATAAAAGACTTTCAGATTCTTATTGACAGCCCAGTGCTTAGAAATTAAATGTGTAGAGTTGAGGAGTATTTTAAAGCAATATTTCTGATCTGATATTCTCAGGCGAAAACGAGTAAGTTCTGACAACCTTTTGGTGCAGAGAAATTAATTATTTCGTATAGATATTGTAATTAATTCAACGGGGATTAATGGGTGTTGCTTTTGCGGATAGAGGCCTAACTATTGAAGTAGCTACATAAGAACATTGGTCTTAGCTTCATAAAATTGAAAATTTAAAGTAATCAGCTGCCTATATTTGCTAAGATGGTGCTTTCAGTTGCACATTAATTTTGGCTTATGAATTTTAAAGCCTGGAAGTTTAATTAAGATAATAAATTCCTTGGATTTACCCCATCGTGCGCTTAGAGGGTGTGGCATGTCTCTTCTCATCAATGAAAGTCATTCACATAGTCTGGCATAGAGCAAACCCACGTCTTCTACAGTCCTCTTAGCATGATTGCTCAAATTCTCGTAATCAATTTTTATATTTGACATGTATAACAAACTTTTATCAAAGTTTCTGTTCAGCACAGTTATCAAACTCTTTGCTCACCCAAAGTCGTATTTTACAATTAAGTTAACACGTCCAAGTGGCTAAATCTCAACGTTCAGCAAGTGCAAATTTACTGGTGAGACTTAAGATATAATACATTTTAAAGTTGTTTAAAATAAGCAAACGATAGTTACTACAATGAACGCGTTACAGACAGTACAGTTTCCTTGAATGTTCTTTCATTGTTGAATGGGTTTTAGTGTAGTCTGTCTCAATTATATATTTAAAGAAGTAAAATTGTACGATTTATTACTTGAATATACCGCAGACTATAATATTTAGCAATTGACCAAACAATCATAAGCATCCACGTTTAATTGAAATGCCATTAATAGCTGAACGTAGATGAAGTTGTAGATTTAATTTAACACTTTGTCAGTACACACGAGCAGAAAAGTGTCACCTAATCTGACACATTCTGTGGCAAACACTGCTGATCACGAGGTCGAGCACTGAAACTGAGCTCTACGAAAAATACAAACTCGCGCTTACAAAATCTTCATAGAATTACCAAAATATGGTACCTTCATCAAAATGTCTAAGGCTACGAAGTTAACTTCTATTCCCGTATAACAATTGTACTATCAGAGAGTCCTGCGGGGTTTCGCACTCGCGACGTCCTCTGTACCCGGCAAGCATGCTGCCAACTCAGCCATCAGCCAGTACACTAACAACTAACTAACTATTAGTTAGTCAGTAACTAATTAGTTAGTAACTAATAACTAAGTACAGGATTCTGCGAGGTTTGCCGTATTATCGCTTCAACGTTCTAAAACCTACAATATTATCGTTGCGCAATAGAGTAAACTAATTTAGCCACAAATGTTCAGCATTTATTTAATATACAAAATTATTTTAGCTTGTCACAAGGTCCACGTGTTATTTGGTAAGATTTTTAATGTTAAAATTAAGAACAACTTTAAAATCCGTTGAATCGCTAACCTTATGGAGAGTATTTCATGATTTAGATCCACGTTTCTCACATATTGAGCAGCTAAGTTTTATAGTGCTCAAAATAACCGCTTTACCTTTACAGAATAATTTAGTTTCTCGGCTCCTCATGAGTTTCGGAAATTGGAAATTGACAAAATAATGTCATTCTGAATGAGTCGAATATTTTTCAGATTCTTGATACGACCTCTAATTGTAATGACTGCATTTGATCGCTTTAGAAAAATATGCTCTGATTCAAACTTCTTGATTTTCTCATTGAATCTCATCCAAGATACAACTCCTTCAATTAAATATAAAATTATATGTGATGTTTAATTATATTTGAAATCCTATCGTAAATTATAGATTAATGAGAGCCATGATCATTTATTTGTAACTGAATCAGAATATATACGAAGCGCATACAAAGAGACAGAACACAAAATAAACGGTCGTCAAAAAGAGCATAATTGAACTCTATCTAGCTGACTACCGGAAACATAGTAACATAGTAGCAAAGGATCGTAAAAAATTGGAGATAATAAACATATTGAAAATTGGAGATAATAAACTTAGATTTATAATAACATAATGAGAACAGCATTAATCTGTAAAGGGCAGAACATTGTCGACTAACTAATGCAAAAACCAGAGATTTATAGAGCTAAAAATGCATTAAAATTAAAACCGGATTCAAACAATAGCACATGCAGGACTAATATTAAATAACCCCTGAGCGATCAGAGGTTCTACTGAATTAAAGACATTGTACAACTGTAAACATAGATAAAGATAATCATTTCTATGCATCAATTAAATACTGTTTGAACATTTTGTTAAAAACTGATTCATTGGAACAGGTTCTGATTTCACTGGGGATATCACTCCATATTGTACAGCAAGAGTTTATAAAGGAATTGAAAAAAGCAAGATTAGATTTTTATAAAGGTAATTAGTTGATTTAATGCGAGTAGGATAACTATGACCAGCCTGATTTAAGCAGAATAGATTGGACGTCGAAGAGGGGACAGAATTGGCAGAATTTATGCATTTCAAGATAATTTTAGAGATTCGTAAATTTCTTAGGAAGTTAACAGGGAGTGAGTTGTAGTTAAGATAAAGTTGTTTAACATTATAAGTAGATATATGGTACCCTCAGTACACAAGCCTATTTTTCACTATATTTTACTGGCACAAGCCTAATTTTCCTGATTTTACTCGCTTCGCTCGCTTCTCTAGCTCGCTCAGCTCCTAAAATACACGAAAATGAGACTTGCACCTAGTAAAATGTGAAAAAATAGACTTTTGCACTGAAGGGTACCATATATCTACTGACTCAATGCTAAAATATAACGTGTAATATTTATAATTAAGCTATAATTAACATATTACTCATCGATAAGTATAGTCTCTAGTACCAAATATCTACTACAGTCAGTATTTCGTTCCTAGATTAAAATATAACGAGTATTATTCACATTTATAGCCCACATTCCACGCATAATCGGTGAATTTAGTTCACAAAAGTATGTATATATTGAAAATATCTCGGGAATTGGTATTAATACATATAGCAAGAGTGTATTACAGAATTATTTATGATTTATATTGTTTGGGATCGTATGCTAAATTTAGTCTATTACGTTTGTTTACATTTTGTTAACACATCTAAAAATAGATAATGCAGATCTGCAAATCCTAGACCTTTTTACTGAAAAATATAACTTTTTCAACTGATTATCGATGTAAATTTTATGAAATTTGTAGTGCGATGTGGCAAACTTCTCGAACATTCTAGAAAGGCATAACAGCCAACGTGGTCATTGTTTACAGTCAAAATCGTTATTTCCTTCATAAAATCGAATTAATTAGGTTTTGAGTACTATTCATAGGATTTGGATATATATATAGTATATAGGGTACGTTGCAGAGTAAAAGGTAATACTTGACTTTTAGCCAAGTGTTACGGATTGGGGTGGCTAGATGGCGTTTAGTAAAGAGGCTAAGCTGAAAAAACACGTGGAAAGTTTTGAGGAGTTAATTTGTAGTTTAAAAGCTTTAATATCTAACGATGAGGATAAACTAATTGCAGAAGACCTAGTGAACGATTTTAAAGATGATAATAAGTCTATATATGAAATATCTAAATCTAAAAAGAAAGACAGTAAAGAGGACATAGAGAAAATCAAGGAAATTTATCAAAAACTGAAAAAGAGCGTTGTATTACACGATGAATATAAAGACTTTAAAGTATCTGATGTAAAGACGAGTTCAAAAAGAAAATGCTTAAAATCACTTGAAATGTTAAACAGCAAAGAAAAAAATAAAGGTAGACTTATTCATTATTATTGTGGATTGACATTAACAAAGCTAAAGGGGCACTGTAAATCTAAGAAAGAGTTTGAGAGTAAGTTAAAGGATAGAAATTTACCTATTTGCAATTGCTATTCTTATGCTCGCAAATTGATTAATTTTTACAACGCATGTGAAACATATACAAATTTGAGATATGCTACTTTAAGTATAAAGATTATTGTGGAAAATTTGACAGATTTGAAGGGTTTAATGATAAATAATATGAGATTCTGGACATATAATGTACCTAAAAATGTGTCTAATAATGAGTCTAATAATGAGTCTAATAGTGGCTCTAATAATGAAACTTTAGAGGTCGAAACAGACAATCAAAATATAGATCCCAATTCAGAAGACCCTCATACAGGGTTAACTCAAGAAATGAAGGATATGGGGGCTAATGAAAAAGAAAAAGAATTCGAAGATGATGATCAATACATGGAAGATGACTATATAGAAGAAGAAGATGAAAATCATACTGGATCACCACCTGAAATAAATAATATGCAGGTTAATGAAGAGAATTAGAAAATAGAAGTATGAGATATATTCGATTATGAGATATTAGTATAAAAATAAATAAAAAATAAAAAATAAAAAAAAATAAAAAAATAAAAAAACAAAAAAAAAACAACAACAACAACAAACAAACAATCAAACAGGCAGTGCTATCAGGACCAGGATACGGGTGAGATACTGAGTGGCGTTGGTATCTTTACAAAAAGCTTGTTGATGTCCAAGCGCTGTAACGTGGCGAGCATGAGCCGCCACTAAATAGGCTCAGCCAGCAGGATGATATGCGGAGGCCTTCACGTGGCATCCTGTGTTAATACCAATGCACTACATTTGATATCGAAAGTAGTGTAAAGGTAAACTAACAGCCGCATTAAAAAAAATCTCACCAGTGAGATAATTTACATCGATAATCAGTTTTTTCAAACCCAGTGGTCTCACCGGTGAGACCATACTATACTCGTTTGCTGATATCTCACCAGTAAGATATTTTACATTGATATAATCTGTGTATTAAAACCAGTGGTCTCACCGGTGAGACTCACATATTTTACATTAACAATCAGCAAGCTTGCATCAAATATGGGCTCACAGGTGAGACTACATATCAATCCGAGAACTGCATGGACTCATAAGAGGCGACTAATGCAGATACTAAATTTTTGTGTTGGTTCTGCCATCAGGGTTTAACGCTCTTTTCATCATCTGATGGAAACCCACACATTTTGTCTCACTGGTGAGACCTATAACCCACTGTATATTTCATACCGAGTGATATAATCAGTGGTCTCACCGGTGAGACCCAAGTTGATACTCCTATACAAGCTCTGCTAGTAGTTCTTCACTCAAATATATAAATCCTAAATCAATAAGCAATAAATTCTTTTGAATCAATAATTCTTTCATATTGGTATTCTTTATCTTAGGACTTATACTGTTTACAAATTTCCTGTACCTCCTACGAACAGTTCCTTTCTCTGGTGTAAAAACTAGATTTTCTTTCACAAGATTTCTCTTTAAATCAATAAATTCATCGTCAAATAGTTCTTCAATGACTCTAATAATAACAACTTGTAAGTCTTTTATATGTGTAAAATATTCAAATTCATTAACAACATCCTTTCCATCATAAACTTCATTAAGAATAGCAGATAGGTTGACAACTAATGTATACATTTTGTTAAAATATGCGGTATATTTCTGAAGATTTGGATTCCTACCTATTATGATAGATACAACATTTGCAATTTTCACCAAATTTTCTAAACTTATCTCGTGAGGTTTCCTTGTAACTTTTAAATAAAGTTTATTAATTACATCAAGGCTATTATCAGGAAATTGAATATTTGATATAGTATTAAAATTCATATCAAGTTTTCCATCACCCGTTTTATTCAACTTCAATCCAACCTGTGCATCTACATAATCCTTCGTAGCACAATCTTGACTATCTACAGGGTTTTTAACATTTATCAGCTTATTACTTTTCATATTTAATTCACCTCCCTCAGTTAATTTAAGACCATTAGCCATTAAACCATTAGCAGATAGGCTTAGCATATTATTGATATTAGGATCTATCTTTACCGATAGTGAATCGTTTATAGAACTAAGTCCTCCATATGACAACAGTTTTAAATTAGATTCTAGCTTTTTAGATTGCCTGCCAAATAGATCTACAGTATTCATTTATTACTATAAAAATTCTTTTATAATATCATTTGATTCTTTTTCTGTTAAATCTCCATTACACTTAATCACATAATTCATTTGTTGTTTCAATCTTTCTAACCTAGATATCATATTATTTAGTTCTGCTTTCCTACTTTTCAGATTAAATTTAGTTGATATGGCAGTTGATATAGCTCCTACAGCTGATAACGTGGTAATGATTACTGTAGGGAGTAATGGCAATGCAAATACCCCCGATATTGTAGTTGTTACTGTTGAAACACTTATTGATGTGATTATTGTTATACCATAAACTACTTGAACTATTTTTCTCTTTCTTTTTAAATGTTTGATTTTAGCTTCACAATCTTCTAGCTTATCACTCAAAAATTGTTTTACGTTATTCGTCATTCTATTTAACTAACGACAAAATTAAATCTTTATAATCAGATCCTTCACTTAAACGTTTCAGTACAATCAGACACCATTTACCGCAATTCTGATCCATCAATCCTTGCAATTGAAATGTAGAGTATAATATAGGTGATCCTAAATACTCAATTACTTCTTTTGGTGGAGGTAAACCAAAACTGTTAAAATAATATTTTTCATTATCAATTTTAAACCAACAAGTCCAATGACTACCACTTTCATTAGATAAATTTAAATTTAATATACCACATTCAACTTTACAAGATTTTAAATTCTTCAATTCATCTCTCATGTAGCAACCCCTAAAACGTTTAATTTTTAACATTTTTGAATACTTCTCAATTTCGACATTGCTTAATGCATTCTCTGGAATACTATCCATTTATTGGTTATAATCTTAATCCTTTTCCCTGTTTCTTTTTTGGTCTACCTGTTCCAGTCTTCTTCGATTGTTCCTCAAGCACTCTATTATGTCTTGCAGTTTCTTTATCAGCTTGACTTTGTTGAACTCTTGATGCAACAGTTCCTGCAACTGTACTTACTCCTCCCAAAGCAGCAGCAATAATAGGAATTAGAGTTGCTAGCGGTAAAAGCCCACCAACTTTATACTTATTACTATTTTGCAATTCCTGAATTATCGCGATAGCAATTTTTTCTATCTGGCTTTTAGTTAATGTCATTTATTTAGCCAAAAATTCTAATATCTGATATATTGCTTACTACCATCTGATTCTATCGACCACATTCTATCATGATATACAACTGCATAAGCTGTAGTATTTGCGGGAGCATTTGCACTAAACTTAAAAGTTACTCTGATATCTACAACAGTATTTTTAAGTCTCTCAGACTGTTTCGATACATCAAATACGTATAACCTAAACAACTTCTTAAAAGCTTGATACGATATACAATCATTCTCTTCGTCATCCTCTGAATAACTTTTCTTAAATTCTTTAAAAGAATTATAAAATTGAGCATACTGATTACTGTCATAATTAGTTATGTAATCATTGCTAGGATATCTTTCACTATTCAGTTCAACGTATGCATTAATAACCTGCACATTGGCATTGAATATAGCATAATTAGTTTCTGCTTGATTAGCTGCCGGAGATTGAAAGCCTACAACGATATATCTAGGTTTTTCGATGCCTGAAGCTATAGATAATCTCCAAGCAAATTCAGTAGCTTGGGGAACAATAGTGTTCTCAGATTTCTTGTTCATAAAACAAAGCGGAAACGATTCTTTTTCCTTAATGTAATCATTTAAAATTCCTCTTTCTGCTAAACTTACTGTAACTACTGGTATATGCCATTGTATTTTAGTTAAGTTTACTCTACCTGCATTAGCAACTCCACCATTTCGTATTATTGCCTGAGTGTCAGTTTGTCTAGGAAAAACAATTGAATGCTTACATCCATAAATAATCTTTCTGTATTGTTTACAGAAATTAAATATAAATTCTAAAGGAATTTTGAATGCAAATGATCCTCCCATTTGATGTATAATTTCTTCTTTCTTCAAATCCCTTATTTTGATTGATCAGTCCTTCCGTTAATCTAGTAACAGTTGTTTGTAAAGAAGTTAATATATTAGCAGCAGTATTTCCTGGAATATCTCCTGCTACTAAATTCACAATTTCACTTAAAGTCTGAGGTGTTCCATTACCAGAATCTAAGCTCCAACATTGATCCATTCCATTGAAACTATTACTTTTAGTCAATAATACATCTATTGTTGTAGTATGACCTGGATATTGAAATCTCTCAACTTCATGATCTCCTATATGATATCTTGCTTCGCTAAATAGATACATCATAGCATTATTTTGTAATGCTACTAAACTATTTCCAGCATAAGGTTGATTAGTAGTAGAATCTTGTAATTGTCCTTCAATGTAAAGAAAACTCTTACAAGGTAATGACCAGATATCTTCACTTAAAATTTGAATTCTAATTTCTTGTCCATTTGCATTAAGTGCAGTTCCTTGAGATGGATCATAAACTCTGTATTGAAACTTTTCTACAGATTCATCATAATTAAAAGATTTTTCAAGCTCCAGATAAGACTCCTTTACTTTCTCCATTTATTAATGAAAAAACTAAACGTAAGCAAATCCGGAACCAATTTTAAATTGATTAATTCTATCAACAATATTTTGCAATTCTGGTTTTCTTTTATTCCTTATCTCTTGAACAATTGCTTTTGTTGAATCAGCAATCTTAGGATTTATTCCTATTACTTCTGGTGCAGACTCAATACCGATATCTTTTGGTAAAGATAAAACTTTTAAAATATCTACAAAACCTTTACCGCTTACATATTCTCTATTTCTACAATGACAATAACCCTTTCCACATATTACTTTTCTACTTTCTCTCCTCTTTAGCTTGAGACCCATTTATTAATCATTAATTTATAATTATATATATATATTTTCGCTTAATTTTGTACATCCTGAGTAATAACTTTATTTTACACTTCTAATATGAAATCTACATGTAATATTCTCTCCTCTAAAATCTATAGGTCTTCCATCTTGATCTGTTATCCAAATACTAAATTCACTCAATGTTTTTCTATTCAAAGGTAAATAAACAAGATTAACTGGCGATTCTACGATTCTAAAACCTGGTTGCACCTTAGGTCCAAATGAATATAGAACTGGAGATGATATTCCGTTAACAAACGATTCAGTTATACAATCGCAATTAACAAATATACTGTTGAACTCGATAATGTTAACAATATATTGTGATTCATTACGTCCTTTTGATAAAATTATATCATCAAAACCTAATATACTTCTCAGTGAATTAGGTATAGTAAAATCAACTTTATAGTCTGAATTTGTTATATCTATAATTGATTTCAAGGTTGAAGTATTAGGTGATAAAGTTATGTAATAAGCATTACTAACAGAATCCCAATCTCCATTTAGTTTCATCAACCTTTGAATCTCATCATTTATTGCTTCAATTTGATATGCTCCAATTTCAATAGTTATTAATTTCCAAGTATTTCCACCATCTACTGAATACTTAAAATTATTATTTGCTAGTGTAATATTTGCAAAACTATACCATGTCTCTAAATTTACAAGTGCAATTTCTAGATCATAATCATTAAGAATAATAGGATTAGGAAATTTAATAGTATAAACTTCGGCTGAATTATCATAGGAAATCAGAATAGATTTAGATATAGATTTTTTCTGAAAGTAAGCAGAAATGGGTTCAAGTAAATTAATTAATTTCTGTTCCATTTATTATTATTTAATTTTGCGTATAATGTTTCTTAGTTGTTTCTTAGTTATTATTCCTTTATTGAATAAAATATCTAAAATAGCATTAATTTCATTAAACATACTTTTATTTCCTGCAGAATATTCCCCAATCAATAGATTTAATCTTTCTTTTAAGGTATCTACATTATCTGGTAGAATTATTGTATTTAGTCCATTACCTATCACTTGAACATCTTTATCCAATTCATTCAATCTATTTAATTTTGTAAGAACACTATGTACCTTTTTACCTACTGTTTTATGTTGCCTGTAATCTAATCCAGAATCAATGCATATTGTTAAATAATTATTCAAATCTATATCTAATATTCTTTCATCTAAATTAGGATTAACTCTATTCAACAATAACTCTAAACCTTGTGTAAGAATATATTCTTTGTCTGCAATTTTAATTTTGTTATCTTTGAATAGAACATTGTAGTTACCAAATTTTACAGTATCAGGATCATTTTCTTCGTAATAAAAGATAGGTGAAACAGTTACGATTCCATGTTTACCTTTATTATTTATTCCAGGATTTCTTTTCATTAAACTAACCATTACTTCTTTATACATTTTATTATCACTTGGACTTTCTTGAAATACAGAATCTGTGTAAGTAGGTAATTGTACAACTTCCTCCTGATATTCTGAGGTTTTAATCTTTTCTTGTATCCCATAATATTGTACGAGTGTTCTTAGATCATCGTCAATGAGATGATTTAAAGGCTCTAGTGTTTTTCTGTCTTTCTCATTTAGATTCTGTATACCATCAGGATGCATAATTTTCTTAACTAATTCTGGATAGTTATTTAATTTGCTAATTAATTCTGCTAATAATGGTTGTTTAGCTATTGAGCTGATAATATCTAAACCTTGTTGTCTAGTTTCTTCCTTACATCTCACTAAACCTCTAATAATATCTGCAAGTAAACGTGATGATCTATCATGTTTACCTTGTAAATCTGTTAACAATTGTTGAAACAAATCATCCGTTCTTGTAATTTGCTTACTGATAGTTAACTGTTGTGTATCTGTAATAGGTTTGTAGATTTCTTTTAGCTCTGTTTGTACATTTTGTTTAGCAATAACTTCATCATCAAATCTTTTCCTTAATTTTCTATTTTGAGTGGATACCTTCTTGAGCAATTCTTGATTTTCTCCATTCATCAACTCTTCTTTAAACCTTACCAATGAACTCATTTATTAACTGCATTTTTAAAATGATGATAAATTCAATTCTTGTTTGTAGAAAGATCCGATAATATCTTCACCGTTTAAATCTTTTATTTTATATGTTATAGGAGATGTATTGATAATTTTAGATACAGTGAATATTTCTTCAGTCCAATTTGTTTCGTAACCTTTTGAAAATAGTTTTTTATATTTATAAATTCTAACTCTATCACCTATTTTAAATTTTGGTTTCTCGTTTGTAGGTTGTGGTATATAACTAATCTTGTGTGCATTTTCCAACTTTGATCCTTCAGTTGGAGTCATTTTAATTGTAGAATGAATTGTATTATTATATTCATGAATCAGTTTAGGTAAAGCATCTAAATATTTATTACTACCTGTTTCAGTAAAATATCTCCACATCTTTTCTTTAATAGTTCTATTAAATCTTTCAATAACAACAGCCTTACCTTCATTGAACGTTTGATATAACTCTACTCCATTATCTGTTAGAAATTTCTTAAATTCTTTGTTAATAAATTCCTTTCCTGCATCAGTCCATAATTTTTTAGGTTTTCTTTCTTTAAATAATTGTTGAAATAATTCAATCATTTGTTTACCTGTCTTAACTTTTATCGGTATTGCCCAACCAAATTTAGAGAATACATCTATTACAGTGAGAATGTAATTGAATCCTTTATTTTGCTTTGCGTATTGTCTCATATCAACTAAATCTGCTGACCATATATCATCTATATTATACACTATAACTTTTCTTCGTTTAAATTTCTTTATTATGGGTTTGTGTAATTCTTTAGCTTCCTCGATTTTTTTTTTTTAATGTTCCTAAACCTAATTTATATTTTGCGGCTATAATTGGCTTAATAACTGCTTTACCTAATTTTTCATTAAAATTCAAATCTTTAAGATTATCAAGTTCTTGTAACATTTTCTTATCTGCTTCACGCCTAGTTCCCTTTCCTAAATCAGAATCTCTATAAGCTAAATCATGTTTTAAACAAACTTCATCAACTTTATTTATAGGCTTTGACCATTCTTTTGGTGTGTCATCAGGATTTAATCTTTCTTCTAGCTTTGTATTGGGACCACAGAAGGAATATTTCTTACCTTTCAGAGTTCTAAGATGAAATTCATTAGGTATTTTAGAAATTACAGATGAAACGATATCACCTCCAGTTTTAGACTTTGATATAAATCTATTCTTTTTAGATCCACAAACTTCGCATATACCTTTATGTATTGGTTTATTATTTTTAGTTATGGATTCAATTAAGTCTAAAGTTAGAGTCTTACTTTTACATTTAAGACAATATATTTCCATTTAGTGGAATGAAAATTAATTCAATTGAATATAAGATGAGCAGTTTGGAATATATCCAGAAATCTCAGCGTATGTGTATTTAGAATTTTTTCTAACGGTGAATAAAAATTTATTTTTTGGGGAATTTTGAGAAATATATGAAGCTATTAGTTTAGTGGCAAACATTTCAAATTTTTCATCATTAGAGATGTGTGTACATGTGATAATATAAGTATCTCCAAATTTAGTATTTTTTATCGGTTTATATCCGACCACAAAATAAGATTGATCAATAGTTAGATCTGCGAGCTTCAGAAGTTGTGCGTCCATTTATTAGCTGAAAGATTATATGAAAGCTTTTTCATGACGCTTCGATTTAATATGTTTAGCATGACTAGAACTTAACATTGTTAGGTTGCAAGCTCTACAAGTTTTTGTAGCTCTACGTATTCTATCTATAGGCTGTGATATTATATTTTCAACTAACTGTACAGGTTTTTCAAGTTCTAATTTAAATCTATATTTTTCATTGATATTTGTTTTTGATTTATCTATAACTAAATATCCATATTTCTTAGACCATGCTTGTTCACATAACTGTCTAAATTTATTAATATCTTTAAAATCAACGCTTGCTCCAGAATCTCTATATAGATTATCGGTATCCCCGGGATCTAGATTGAATAATATTAGGAAATTAGAATTTGATCTAATAGTATGTCTAGGTAAATGATAATAATTTTGAGAAATGTATATGCAATCGATATTATTATGCCTGCTTCTAGTAAAGAATGCACCAGGTGCCGATTGATTCTTATCTGTCATAATATCGTCAAATATTATTAGATTCTTGTCCTGTTTATCAAACTCTTTAGGATCAGGAATATCATTTGGATCTTCGTAATATTCACAGGAAATATCTCCTTTCTCCTCATCTTCTAAATCATATGCAAGTCCTGTTGCTATAACTTCCGGCTTTTCATCGCGTTCATTAATCATAGAATTATGCATTAGGATTTCTGTTATATCCGACTTTGGTAATTTATTATCAAAGCCAGCTTTTAGTATTTGATATTCTGGTTGATGAAGGGATCTTCCAAATACATATAGTTTATTGTAATCTAACATATCTTCCTGAAGTAGCATCCGCATAAGTAAAGCCGTTTTTCCGGAACCCGATTGACCGATTATTAAGCATCGGAATGACTCCGGAAATATATCGGAATGCTTCTTACTCTTCTTCGATATCCAATAATACTTCACTTCCATTTATAAGTATGAACTCCACTTACAATTATTTCAATAAATTTAGTAATTTATTTAATGAAATTAAAACTCAATATCCATATGGTAATGTATATATTTCATTATCGCTCACTCTTACTATACGTCTTTTATCAAATTTAAATCCCCATTGCTTTAATAAATCTTTTGTAAAGATCTGACTATTTTTTATAGTAAATTGATTATATTTAATATCCACACTAGAAATACTACCCTTAATAAGATCTACTCTAGCTTGATGATTCATCTTATTCTCTGTTTCAGCTGTTACTCTGAATCCTTTAACTTTTCCTTTGTATTTTCCATCATCTAATATATATCCGTAATCTTTTGATTGAGCACAAGCCCAAAATTCAATGTACTTACCTTTTAATTCATCTGTCCATTCTCCTAAGGAATCTCCTATGTACTTCTCAAATATGTACTTATTAGTTTCATCTTCAATATAAACAACACTATCTGTATCCATGTAACATACATTTTTTCCCAATCTATCAATCATATCATATAATCTTAATCTAGCCCAGGCTGAAGTAAAGCATGCGATGTAAATATTAGTATTGTAACTTGTTTTTACGAATTGATCTTTAGTTTCATAGGATGCATAAACTGTGTAATCATTTAAGAATGATAGAGACCAGCTTTCTATTTTATCATTCAGTACAATTTGATAGAACTCTACTTCGTTATCTATATATTTATTTTGTCTATGTTTAGGTACTTGACCAAATTTACCCCATAATGAATTTAAACATATTTTAGCTATAAATCTTAAGCCTGGATTATATTCTAACTTACCTAATTCAATACCCAAGTCCCGGGCTTTTTGTCTGTACTCTTCTTCAGAACAATCAAATTTACTGCTTTCTAGTTTAATTTTCAAGAACTTTTTTATATACCCTTTGAATAAGTTATTACTAGTGCTCTCAAAATGTTGTACCTCATAAATTTGTTCAATCTTATAGCCTTTTTCTAGAGCCTTCTCAATTTCATTAGTACACCAAATCCCTGTAATAGCCCTTTCATCATCTGTATGAAAGCATTCTCCATTTCTAATATTGTAACATTCACTACAGTTTTGCTTCATAAATTTTCTAACAGATGTACATTCTTTACAGCTTTTAACTTTACAATCTGGTTTACATTTTACAGGCTTTTGATGGACACATTTTAAATCTATGTAACCCATACAAGTCCTACATAATCCAAATAATAGTTTATGGGCTTGTTTAGTTTTCTGCTTGTAGGGTAGTACAGGCTGATATAAACCTTTTGGAGGTATAACTTTACAATATACAAATCCAAACCAATTGTAATCATATTTTTGAGGCTTTATGATTCTAGTAGGATGCCCAGTAGGATATTTATCATAATACATAACTGTAGGATATAAACTTACTACATCTATATATCTTCCTTTTTGTTTTTTAGCTTTACAATCATGAAGCAACTTTATTGGTTCACATCTACCTCCAAAGAAACTATCCCTTATGTTTGGAGGTTCAATCAAGTCATAGTCACTTAAAGATGTATTTTTCATTTCAGTGTTATTATCAAACTCATGTTCCCATATAGTTTCTAAATTAAATCCGGCTTCTCTTATAGCTTTATCAATTCTGCAAGTTTTTTCATATAATTTATACATATATTCACCTGATACTTTATTCATAGTTAAATCATTATAACAGTGAGGACACCCGTGAAAGTAACATCCGTGAAACTGATATATTGTATTAGTCTCTGCACAAAAGCCATCTACTTTTAGTTTCTGAGCGTTATTTACTACTATGCAATGTTCTCCTCCATTACAAGCATGCTTAATATTTAGATGCTGCTTTAAAGATTTATGTTTAAGCCATTTTATTGATTTTATAGAGTAATTATCGGTTTCAAGCTCGTTTATAACAGCAATAGTATCTGAAGGTAAGAACTCGTTTCTATAAATTGCCTGACATACAGATGCTATTGTAATGTACTGAAAGGGATCTATTCCGGATATCTCTAGGAACAACTCTCTTAACTTTAAACAGCCTCTTCTCAATATATCTACATCTGACTTGCAATACTTGTACATTTCTTTCTTAAAATCAAAGGTCTGATCTTTAACAGTATCATACCATTTATCAAACACCTCTTTATCTTTAGTAACCATATTTTCATAACCATAGTACTTCTTGTCAGGATATGGTCCAATGTAGTTTTGATTTTCTTCTTTATTAAATTCATGTGGAAAGTATCCCTTGGCTAATTCAACTAATCCAAAGGTTTCAGGAAAATATCTCAAGGCTTGCATTGTAAATGATATACTGTCTATAAATCTTATGTTATAACCTCTTTTCACCTCAAGTTGTAGTATCTTTTGTCCGTTATATATTACATTTGGTTTTGCACCTTGTGTATGAGATATGAGCCATTCTTGTACAAATTGAAAATCGTAACCTTTTCCATAGTGAGCTATAACTGTAAAATCTTTATGCTTTTTAGTAAACACCCATGTACAAAAATCATCTGCGTTATAAAATATATACTCATCTCCGTTAAAGTACTGAGCTATACAGAAATTAACCACATGTTTCGAAAGTTTCAATAAAGTTTCAAAGTCAAAGAATAAATACTTTTCGCTAGGCTCCCTTAATTTCTTTCTTTGCATAAAACATTTATGTTCTCCAATATGCCAATCTTTACAGTTTGAACAAAACTTTTCTCCACATCTATGATCCTCAGGTTTCCTATCTTTTACTTTGATAAATTTATAGCATTTTTGACATACATATGAATGTTCGATGCATTTTTTATTTTTGATATGATTATCGTAACATGCTTGGCTATAAAATACCTTTCCACAAGTATTGCATTTAATTCTATTTTCTTTATTACATTGAGTAGGATTTTTACAAGCCTCACATTTTAGTTTCTCAGCTGCTTCCCATTTTCTAGCATTTGTTCCTAGAAACGCTGGAAGTTTAGATATTACACTGTAGTGATTGTTATTTAGAATTAAGTAAATTTTTATTTGCTTGGGTAAACCAGCATAGATTTGTCTAGTGTCCATACTGTATATTTGTACTTCTATATCTAGTTTTTCTTCTATAAGTTTAACATCTCCAAAATCATTTCCTGTATCTTTAATAGGGATAGAATATATTCTATGAAAAGCCTTAGCTAATACACCTTGTAACTTCTTTTCTCCACCTTGCCGTAAATATTTGATTTCATTATCAGAAAATATACCTTCATTAATTTTAGTATAATTACCTTGTCTCCGGAAATTTATACTTTTAATTTCCTCAGCAGTCAACTTATCTTTAAAAACATCCTGTAGTTTATGTATATCGTAACTTAAACCAACTAATATTGCTCTTACTAAACATAATGTATCAGTGTTCTTGATTTGAGCTATACAATGTTTATCATCAAGATTAGATATAACATTTGCTCTTCCAGTTCCTTGAGGTAATTCAATTGCAGTTAATTTAAAAGTTAATTCCTCAATATTCATATCATAGTAATCTATAAAGTAATTGGTCCATTCTGTAAGATTATTGGCTACTTCATCTCTTGATAGTAAGCATGTATGGGGTTCCCGGCCTGAAGGTGTTTTAATACTAACTTGAATTCTTGTATTTTGGGATAGATGTTCTGTCATTTTTGCAACTAATTCTACTATTATTTTATGTATATTGAATAAATTAGCTGTACCTGATACTTTCCAATGGGTTAGTGTTGTTCTGTACTTTTGATTGTAGTATTCAAATACTTTGCGTATTGAAAATTCATCATCTGAATCTTCAGTTTTATACAAGGATTTTAAGAAATGATACTTATCATCAGGTTCTTCATCAGTTTTAAATTTTCTGTTGACTATCTTAGAAAATATTGTTTTGTATTTATTTTGAAGATCTTGTTCTGTGTCAAAGGGCTTTACATATCTTCGCTTTGCAGCTTGTTTAGCTATGGGAGTAAATATTTCACGATAATCTTTTGGAGTAAGAGATTTCCAAAACGATTTTGACAAATAATGCTTATCATTAGGCTTAGTTTTTCTACTGGCTACTTTAGCAGCTTGTATAGCAACGTTTTTGTATTTCTTTTTAAGTTCTTGATCAGGATTAGTACTTCTCAAATAACCTATTTTGTTTGATAATTTAGCGGCTTGTTTAGCTATGGGGGTAAATATTTTACGATAGTCCCTAGTGTATGATTTCCATTCTTTAATAGTTAATTTGCGGCCTAAAATTATTTCAACCTGATTACGCCCTAACTGTAAATTATGAAATGCTTCTAGTTTATGGAGCTCTTCGTTTGTTAGTACCATTTATAGTACACAAAATTATATGAAAGAAAAAATCTAGTACGCAAAATTATACGAAGAAAATAAAAATAATTTTCACTGATAATACCAATTCTCTAATACACACTTGCTATATGTATCAATACCAATTCCCGAGATATTTTCAATATATACATACTTTTGTGAACTAAATTCACCGATTATGCGTGGAATGTGGGCTATAAATGTGAATAATACTCGTTATATTTTAATCTAGGAACGAAATACTGACTGTAGTAGATATTTGGTACTAGAGACTATACATATCGATGAGTAATATGTTAATTATAGCTTAATTATAAATATTACACGTTATATTTTAGCATTGAGTCAGTAGATATATGGTACCCTTCAGTGCAAAAGTCTATTTTTTCACATTTTACTAGGTGCAAGTCTCATTTTCGTGTATTTTAGGAGCTGAGCGAGCTAGAGAAGCGAGCGAAGCGAGTAAAATCAGGAAAATTAGGCTTGTGCCAGTAAAATATAGTGAAAAATAGGCTTGTGTACTGAGGGTACCATATATCTACTATTATAATATCTATCAACGTTCTGTAAGGTTCTAAAGTACTCGGTTGCAAGCTAAGTTCAGAGCTTCAATTATGAAATTACCAGTAAAACTATAAGCTACAATACCGTAATTGATATAAGGATAAACGATGGCGTAATTGATATAGGGATACATTTTCTACCAGTTTCAGCTTTGAACTTGATCTCAAATATTCTGAACCACTATTGGCATAAAGCTATTTGCATATTTCGGAAACCTAAAGAAACTAAAATCAAGTTTAATGCCTGCTTCTTGACTCAATTTATACTTAATTAATGGTTAAATTTAGTTCAAGAATTTTGTACAATATTAACTAATCAGCTTCCTTCACTGGGGCTCTGATACAACTGAGCTTAGCAGAGTTTCTGAAGCTTCTACAACATTCAGGATAGAATGAAAAACAATTTCAACATGTTGGAATGAGTCATCGCTTTCCAAAGAATATTTCCGGACGATTAACGACGTTGCTTTTAAACTCCTTTACAAAGAGTTTTTGTGCCATAGACAGTTGCACGCTATATATCTCATCATTTGTCATCGTTCATTGGGCTGATGAGTCCACACTCCATTCAGTCTCTGCACTAGAGATCACACCACTGGGACCCACTGCCGTGCAGCTTATATATACGAGATAAAATGAATAGATCAACAGAAATGTCCTAGATACAATAAAGTTTAAGAATGAAAGCTAAGTTTAATGCCTGATTCTGTAACAGAAGGTCCGGCTGGGATTATAATCGATTGCTTCGTGCTTCTCAAACAAGCGTGCTATCCATTCGGCAACACAGCCGATATCACCATGGAACAAGTATAACTTCTACAGGTATATTAAGTTCTATAGGTATATCAATTTCCGAAATCCAATTTTACAGCAATTATTTTTACCTTATCGTCGACTTTAGCTTGTTTTAAAATAGATTTTATATGAGTATATTATTTTAACCACTGATTGATTGTTAGCAAGCGAAAATGACAGGAAATAATTTTTCTTTTACTAACACAACATTACTATATAACAGGTATGAATTTGCTTCACCAGCTAAAAATAATTATAATGATTACAATTAATATTAACTCTTATTTCTTCAATACTTTCTGTTTACATGAATTAATTTGTGTACGCAATTAAGTTTTTGCTTTTTGAGAAACGTAAACATATATGTCTAGTTGTTTAATTATAGTAATAATAAAACCTATAATTTCTATAGCAGTGGCCGGTAACCGATCTTCGAGACTGCTTTACAGTTGCTTCTTATTATAAATCCTTTCTGAGGTAAATCATATCTTATATATATATGAAATATATATATATATATATATATATATATATATATATATATATATATATATATATATATATATTGTAATCGTACTGTTATCTGGTACGATGGTTCTTGTTGTCTTTCTTCCCTAAAGCAAGAAGCGTTAAGTTTGAGTTCGAAAACCGACCTTTGCCCTTTAATAGTTATCGTGGTAAATCGGAACGATTTATCTTTTTCGTGTCCGGTTGGTGCTCGAGAGAGGGTCTCCCTGTTTTCCTGGTTCCAGTGAGCTAACTGTTGTCTTCCCGCTCTTCGGACTCCTCTTCTCCTCTTCTAAGCTAAGTACTATTTAGATAATAAAGTACACTTTCTACTATAGTATTGTGACTATGTTTGTATGTGTGACTTTGTGAGTATCGGGCGAGTAAGCAACATAAAAGTGTAGTGTTTTCCTGTCTACCTTGTGTTGTAGTTCTTTATAAATAGTTTTCCCCTAGACCGAGTCTAGGTAAATAGGTAAATAACACCCATACCTTTATATTTCACGCTCGTCCTTGAGCTTTTTAAATTATCTTAAAAAGATTTACCCGTGGAACTTGAGTGGTTAGAATTTGCATGTTTGCAATATTTTAGACTTTATACTTGTTACTTGTTAGTCTGCAGTTCTTCAATTGAGTCAAGTCAGACAGCTTGTAACATTTACTTACTTGTTAGACTGCAGTCTCTTTGTTTAGTTCGTGGTCAGAAGAGCTCGTATACTTGTATAGTAGTGTGTGTGGAACTAGCTTGAATTTAACTTAGGGTAGTTATTCTTAGTTGCTATACTTTGAATTCATAATTCTTACAGTTAGTCTCCGTCTTAAAGTTTCTTGGTCTGAAAACTTTTGTAGTTTTACTGTGACTAAAACCGTCTCAGATTAACATTTACCTTGTTAATTTTTTGTGTTTAATTTTTAGGAGTTAGTGTTTCCCTTCCCCCTTTTAAACTTTAAACTGAAGTGTTGTGAGCTGCTGGGTCCTTGTAGCCAGAGTTCATTACAGTTAACAGCAGCGCCCAGCGCGTCTACTGTCACTGTGGTCATACACGCGTGTGTATTGGTGCATATCTGTGTGTATTAGTTGATTAGTTAAATCTCATAGTTTATTACTGTATGCAGTTTCGCGTGTGAAATTTTGCAGTTATGTAGAGTTAGATATTGTTTACTATCTGGTATGTGTAAAATTTGCGAGATTTAATCAGTTTAAGTTTAATTTGATTCTTAGTGAATTTTAATTCTATTCGTAGATCTATATTCACTAGCGGTGTTTATTTCGCTCGATAGAGTCTGTCGTTGTGTGACTCTAGCTGTCGTAGTAACTGTCAGCTGTTCTACGAGCATCTGTACTGTATTTCTTCGTGCTGTTTAGCTGTGCTCAGCTGCAAGTAGGCCTTGTTCACAGGGTCCACTGGTCATTTTAAGCTTTTGAATGTAGATCATCTAACAAGAAGTCTAATAATGACAATACTTACTTAAGCAGTATAAGTCAGAATAATCAGAAGACTAAATCTAATTCCCAGAATGATTCTAGGAGATCAGTACATTTAGTTGATTGTGTTGACGCTGATTGTCAACAGTTTGACGTCAATCTGATTGATTCTATTACTTCTGTTACAGATGACAGCTTACATTCTATTATTGTGGGCATGGTGTCCAGTAAAGCAGTTATTAATGATACAGTGTTCAAAACTGATTTTGATCATTTGGATTCGGTTCTTCAATTATTCAAACCATTCGTTCAATCGATTTCACTATTATCTGAAGATAATCAGTCCCTTCCTGTTTTATCTCTTCGAGATACCGGTGCGATACTATCTCTCCTCAATGAGAACGTTCCCAGTTCGTTATACGAATTCACTGGTGATGTGAGACTGATTAGAGGCATTTCAGGTAAAGAAATCAAGGTACCATTAGATAACTGTAGAATAGAAATTCCGAATCTTTATTCAGGAATTGTGCAAGTTGTCTTGTTAAGACGTTACCGCGTGGTGTATCATTTCTGTTAGCTAATGATTTGTGGCTATTAACTACTAATAGCTCGACAGATGGCGTATGTAGAGATGTTGATATCTTGTGTGAGTCAGATATTCATGATGACAGCATTGTAAATGATCGTGTGGATTCTGATGTTAGTCTGGCAGATTCATTCTTTAATGATGATCTTGTCAATGATCGTAGTGATTTTAGTCAGTCAGGCTTGTCTGCTGACGTGTGTGATGTTATTGTTACTGTTTCTGACAGTGGTTTAACGAGTCAGTTTCCTGTCACTCGTGATGAATTGTTAACTCTTCAGCGAGCTGATAAGAGGATTGTGAAGTTGCGGAAACTAATCACTACTCCTCCTTTCTCTGAAGCTAGATCCTACTTTTTTGTAGATAATTCTGGTTTATTATTACACTCGAGATGTGGTTCTCAGCGTAATAAGGCTTCTAAGAGGATTGTTTTGCCTAGGTCGTTAGTTCCTAGAATTCTCTCAATAGCTCATGACAGCCCATGTCCTGGTCACTTAGCTTTTGAGAAGACCAGAGATAGGGTTCAAGATAGTTTCTGGTGATCTGGATTTAATAATCTAATTAAGAGATACATTAAATCTTGTGATGTTTGTCAGCGCCTTAACAAAGCGCATCCCTCACGAATAGCTCCTTTGTGTCCTCTTCCGGTCTTTGAAACACCTTTCCATAGGGTCCGAGTCGACGTAGCGGGGCCCCTTGAGTTGACAGACAGTCACAATAGATTTATTTTAACGATTGTTGATCTAGCCACACATTACCCTATAGCTATCATGGATCACACGGCTGAGACAGTCACTGATGTCCTGATTAACGTTTTCTTAACGTACGGTTTTCGGTTCTCCTCGTGAAATTCAGACTGATAGGGGCACAGAATTTAATTCTGCCCTGGCTCAAACTTGTTTTTGAAGCTAGGAATTCAGCATTTTGTGTCCACGGTTAGGCATCCTGAGTCTCAAGCCGTAGTTGAGCTCTTTCATAGGGCTTTGAAAGACATGATAAGATCGACAAAGCACTCTTTTAATAATAACTGGGATGTTAGTTTGCCTTATTTGTTGGTCGCCTACAGGCAGGTTCCTTGTGCAACAACTGGTTTCTCGCCGAATGAGTTGGTTTACTCTTATGAACTGAACAGTCCCTTAGACATTATCAAAGATGTTTTGCTCAATGATACTAGTAGAGTACATTCTAGTGTAGTCCATTACGTTCATGATATTAATGATAGATTACAGCTAGTACGTGACATTGTACACTCTAATGTGGAACGGGAAATTGTTAAGCGCAAGTTTCTCTATGATAGATCTGCTTGTGAGAGATCTTTTGTCACTGGTGATAAGGTTTTGTATCTTAATCCTAAACCAGGTTGTCCTTTAGAATTCTCTTGGGATGGTCCTTACACTGTGATATTTCGTATGTCTAGTGTCAATTATAAGATACAGACGTTGTCAAAAACGTCAGCCAGTTAAAGTAGTCCACAATAATTTTCTGAAGCCGTATGTTGAGAGATTTGACGTTTGTTTCGAATCCAATATAGATGTTGGACGGCTTGAATTCGTCTTCAGATGCATAACAGGATGATATTGTTGTGTTTTCATCTGGTAAATGGTAACAGCATCTTCAGCATCTTCAGGCACCCTTAGAACGCATAGAATCGGCGGGTTTGACAATTAAGAAGTCGAAATGTGAGTTTGGCAGTGCCAAAGTTACATATTTAGGCCATTCTATAGGTAATAACTGTATTTCACCCGTAGAAGCGAAGATAGAGGCTGTTTTGAAGTTTCCTCGGCCGATTGATCGTAATCAGCTGCATCAATTTCTTGGCGTCGTTAATTACCATCGTTGCTATGTATCGTTTATGGCTGAGATGGTTGCTCCGTTGACAGCGCTATTGAAGAAAGATGTTGATTTTGTATGGTCTGACAAAGCCGTTGATTCTTTTCTTCATTTGAAGTCTTTGTTAGCTTCAAAGCCTATTCTTCATTGGCCCAATTTTAATCGTCCTTTTCACAAATTCATAGATGCTGCGAATTTTTCTGTGGGTGGGTCCTTGGGTCACTTTGTATTTGACAATGGAACTGAGTACTCTGGTTTATTTTTGCCTATTTGCTATAATAGCAAAAGCTTAAATAAACACCAGGTCAGGAATTCTACCATGGAGAAAGAATTATTCGGTGTTTTAACGGCTGTACGTTATTATCATGTGTATTTTGGTAGTTCGCAAGTAATCATACATACCGATCACAATCCACTACTTTCATTGTCTCACATTAAAGATCACAACAGAAAAATTCTCCGCTGGATTTTAGAAATCCAGTAATATAAGATTGCTATGAAATATAAACCAGGCAAATTAAATATTCTGGCTGATCTTTTGTCACGCCCAGCTTTAGCGACTTGACTGAGTTTATTTATTTTTTCCAGTGTTGATTAGTTTGTCTGACATTGATTAGTGTTCTTTATTAATTGGTTAATGTTATATTAGCTTGCTTAATCATTGATTGATTGATATCATATTGATTAGTTGTTCACACTGATGATTTATTATTATAATTATTATTAATAATTTTCCTTTTAATATTATTGCTAAATATTCTATTTAAACCTTTATTTTTGGTAAAGTAATATTTTATTATTTTATTTGTTGGATGTTTAGTTAACTTGATTAAGTTAGTTTGCTCTTAATTGATTTATATATTATTATATTTATAAGTTGACGAATATCAATTCGATATTGACTTCTAAGAAGTCGCTAGAAGGTGATGTTGTTAACACGAGATGTGATTGAATTTTAAATTCAGCATTTCTGTTTACTTTAAATTCTTTTAGTTCACAGTCTTTTGTTTCTAAGCTGTACAGAAATAGTTTTGATTTTTTGTACTTATTTTCTTTTCCTTTTTTTAAGGGAGGAGGAGATAGATTAGAGGATGAAATATGATTTTTTAAATTTTTGTTTTTGTTTCTTTCTCTTGATCTCTGAGTTTTTAGTTTAGATATTTCAAGAGTCTAGTTTAATTAGTTGCTTTCTTTCTTCTAAGTTCTTCCCTTGTCTTGAATTGACTTTTTCTTTTAGCCTAGTCTCTAGTATTTCATCTGCTGTTTAGTTGATGCTGTTAAAAAAGAAAAATTATTTGTACATTTTAAAGTGCTCTGGACAACTTAGTTAATCAGATTTGATTGTATTATTCGCAGGTTAGGTCCGCTGACTGACTCTGTGGTGTGTCCCGGATGTGGTGACTGGTGTCCTGTCGTTTCTGGAGTTCTGCTCTTTGTTCTCCTGGCGTTTTCTCGCTGGAGCCGTGCAGTTCTTCCCCTGCTCCTGGAACCGTTGACTTTGTCGTCGTTTTGCGCGTGATGTTCGTGCAGATGTTGTTCTGCTTGTTGCCCCTGTATCTTATTTAGTTATTGGATAAGTTATGTGTGCGCAGTGCGATTATTTAATTAACTGGACTTGTTGATTTTTCCCAGTTATGACTCTAATTAGGGTTTCTTATCCTCACCTCGATTTTCGAACTTTTAAGGGTGAGGGTGTAATCATACTGTTATCTGGTACGATGGTTCTTGTTGTCATTCTTCCCCAAAACAAGAAGCGTTAAGTTTGAGTTCGAAGACCGACCTTTGCCCTTTAATAGTTATCGTGGTAAATCGGAACGATTTATTTTTCTTATTCGTGTCCGATTGGTGCTCGAGAGGGTGACTACCTGTTTTCCTGATTCCTGTGAGCTAACTGTTGTCTTCCCGCTCTGCGGACTCCTCTTCTCCCCTTCTAAGCTAAGTACTATTTAGATAATAAAGTACACTTTATACTATAGTATTGTGACTATGTTTGTATGTGTGACTTTGTGAGTACCGGGAGAATAAGCAACAATAAAGTATAGTGTTTTTCCTGTCTACCTTGTGTTGTGGTTCTTTATAAGTAGTTATCCCCTAGACCGAGTCTAGGTAGATAGGCAAATAACACCCATACCTTTATAAGGTAAATCTGAGGTAAATCGTATCTTATATAAATATATGAAATATATATATATATATATATATATTATATATATATATTTATATATGTATATATATACTGTATATATATGCAAATATTGCTATTGATAACGCCAATCCGCAGCATGCCAGTAGAATATAATACTATAAGTTATGTGACTTTGAGATATGATAAAATTTAATTTTATCAGATTCTTACCACATTTAAACCTTGTACCATACTGCAATCTTGAAATGTCTTTTCCACAGATTAGGTTTAGGTTAAGGCTAATTTTGAGTTTTAAGGTTAAGTTTTAAGGTTTAAATTAAGTTTCTGCGAGATCACTCTCTGACAGTTACGTTGAGAATTTATTGTAGAGCAGAATTATTGATTGCCGTCGATTCTAGCATAAATGAATAAAACTGATGTAATTTTATACCTTCACACCGACTCCGACGAGCACAGTACTGAGCAGCAGAAGACCCATCGAGACGAAGTCTGGATGCGAATCAAGAAGTGGCACGTCTATGAACTCTATGTTACTCATCGCTCTGCTCCCAATACAACAAATATCATCATCGCCATCGTCATCATCATCTTCATCATTATCATCGTCATCATCATCATCACCATCATCATCATCACCGTCATCATCATCGTCATCATCATCGTCATCCTCATCGTCATCGTCGTCGTCGTCGTCGCCGCCATCATCATCATCATCATCATCATCATAATCATCATCATCATCATCATTGTCAGGATCACATATTTACTGTATTAATTAGTGTATATATGTTTTGTAACTAATGATGTAAAGTGTTATTTTCTAGCCTAATACCTTATATGTAAAGCTAATATTATACGAGTCAGCTGTTCTGATCTCTGTCGTGGGCGGGGCTTAAATAGTTTCAGAGCCTCTGAATGGTTGGCCAGCCTGGTCAGAGGAGAATTGGAGAGGTGAAGGTTTGTTTACAAGGACACGTGGAAAAGGTTGACAAGAGATAACACGTGTTTGGAAAGATATTAGGAAAGATACAGATCTTTCTCGTCTAGACGTTATAGACGATAGTGGCTTATCTGTGAGCAGATAAGATCGTGGTGGAGACCTTAAGTGTGGTAAAAGGAAACGCAAGAGAACAGAGATAGCTTCGTTTTGTCGGTGCTAACGTAGAACATAGAGGTTTTTACGGTAGAGTTTCTAAAGTAGTTTTGTGGTCGTTATTTAAATTTAAGTTGGATTACTTATACATAAATTTGTGCGTATAGTCGTAGGGGTCTGTGTTAAATTCGCGATCGGATATTTTATTTTGGATTGTATCTCGAGTTACTATATTTTGCGCGATAGAACTATTGGATATTTTCGTTTCTTTGTACTCTGTCTGTAAGTACTATTTAATTCGTATTTTATTTAATAAATTTAATTTCATTTTTAAAACACGCCTTGGTGATTAAAACCTTTAGATTAAATTCAGCGAGCTCTCGAGGCCGAGGTCAATGCTTTAGGATTAAAATAATTTAATGAACATTAGAGGCCTTGACAATCATCATCATCATCATCATCGTCATCATCATCATCATCATCTATGTTGCTCAACGCTCTGCTCTTAATACCTCGTAATACAACAAATATCATCATCATCATAATCGTCATCATTGTCAAGGTGTGTGTTTTATCTGAACTGGCTATCCACCCGAAACAGACGCTAAACCCTTATATGTACTAATTCAATGGATTTTGCATCTGACCTCGTAATTAAACTACACTAATCTAAAAACCCCGACCTTTCGCGGATTTACTAGCAGACTACGTACGGTATTTAATATTTAATGATTTTAATTTAAACTAAAACGCGAATTTAATACAGATCAAGAAAATAAATAAATATCCAAATAGATAACATCAACGAAAAGCTAAACAAGTTCAAATTGACTGTCCTTATGATGAATCCGAAATATTTACATACTCGTTTAACTCGTAGCACTAAAACGATTTTACATAATATAAAATCAACGAAAATACAATACCCAGCTCTATCTAATTAACGCTTCAAAACATAAATTCCACTATGGAAATGCTTACTGATTATATCCTCAATAACTGCGCTGGTATACTTTAATTGTACTTCGTGAACTCTTTCCCTTGATCAACTATTAATCAACCTAATCTGGGATATCACCTAATGATTATCCAACACTGTTCTGTAACAGTCTATTCTAATTTCTTTCGATCCTTCTAATCCTCTATCCAAACTAACACGTGGAATCTCATCTACTACTTCCTCTCGTGACCTTCACCTTTCTCTTTTTCTAAACAAACTCCCGTAGCTCCGCCCAATCTCGTGACGTCACGCAAAGCATAGGCTTAACGAACCTCTAAACTCCTTTGTAATAAAAATAAGTTAAAATAATACTATATAACTTTCAATATATATATATATATATATATATATATATATATATATATATAATATCAGTAATCTTACTATACAAATAATCTTATATTTAAACTGACTATACAAAATATCAGGGTATAATTCCCTGACAATCATCATCTATGTTGCTCAACGCTCTGCTCTCAATACAACAAGTATACCTTATGAATATTCTTTGCCATTGATTCTTTATCAAAGTGGTCCTTAAACTTAGTTAACGTTGAAAGCCTTCAAATTTGAAAATAAAAATAATTAATCCAAACAACTGTTTTGCCACTAAAAGGCAAGTTGGCACATGATAGATAGAAAATAGAATCTCGTCCTGAGCTTAGATGTTACCAAGACGTGATTACGTGCTTAGAATTTGCAGCCAATATGCATACGCAATGTGTGAAGAAATTGAAACTTTTCTAAGACCATATAACGTAACTAAAAATATAGGATAAATTACAGATATTGAAAATTTTGTACTACAGCAAATTGTCAATTTATATTTAAGAAGGATCTGTTTACGCATTGCCTTATACGAGACAAATTTATAATTCATCTGCCTCACTCACAAAAACAGATTTCATAATTTTGGATTGAAAGTTCTCGAAATTTCTTAAGCTCGTCTCTGCTGCATCTGGAAGAGCTTTAATAAGCTTACACTGTGCGCATCGTCCGCAGTTAGGCCAATATTTACCCTCCAGTATGTCGCAGTCTCTGTTTTCAGTTTGCTAGCATCTTTCCCGTTGGCACTAGCTTTGTAGTCGCCCGCTTTCTCTCGCCTGTAATCAAATTGCGCTCGAGCAATCGATGTTAAATCAATAGAAGGCTGGAAAGACTGCCGCAGCAGTCTGCCCATCAAGGGCTTCAGGGGCTTCAGGGGGTCAGGTCCCAGTTTTTGTGAATATTCTCTCAAGGTTTTCAATCAAGAGGCTGCCGTTTTCATATTCATTTAGAACAAGCAAATATGACGGTATATCATTTTTCATTTTTATCATTATTTTTGTCATTTTATCTTAAAATCACGCAGCCTAATCTATCCTGTTGATCGTGCATCTAATTCTGCTTAGAACTTATCATCTAACAGATCACCCCAAAGCTAAACAAATTTCAGAAGCAGAATCAAGCAATCAATCAATTAGTAGGAATTTAACGTCAGGTTCCTCACCATAGGTAATGTCTGTTTTTGCAGACTCAGCATAAACATAAGCGTCTCTGTGAGGACAAATAACGTTTTAAATTCTCTCAGTGGAGTATATTAAGTCCCCTCAGATAAATAGATTTACAGCCACATCGAAGCGACTGGCGTCAGTGAAGAGTTTTTATGCGGATAAGAAACAACCACTCCATCATACTCGTATACCGACTCCGTCATTTTGCTCTGATGTGTGCAGAAGACTAGTCAAAATGTCTATATGAGACAAAATTGATCTAACTTGTGTCAGAAGGATATTATATAGTGCTGTATTAAACAAATTGAATCCAATACCGACGCCAAAACAAAAACGTTTAATGCCATGCACCTTTTTGTCTTGTATTCGCAGTTAATTGTTAAGCAGTTAAATTATTATTTTCAGTAATAATTTTTAACCATGAGCATTTATTAGACCATGCATGTATGACTGTGCCGTGGTTGAAAGACTATAGAGGTTTCTTATGGTAGTTAGATTGCATTCAATAGATCTAATCGTTTTGCTTGATACACGAATTTTTTAGTACGCAACAAAAAAGGAGGTGGTCAAAGCATTTAAATGATCGAACTAGAAACATATCGGATTTACTTCGGAGCAATCCTATGCGGCTCAGAACTAAATCTTGTCAGTTGAGTCCTATTATTTTGACAAGGTCGAAGATTTAACTTGGATAGGTATCTAAATATTGAACGCTAAATGCGTACGTGCCAAGTAAACGATCGATTCTATCAATTATTTAATGTACCGTATGATATTACGATATTTTGCTCATGATATTTCACGATACTTCACGTAAAACAGTTTTTAATAATACAAATCCTACTTTAAACCTATGCATAGTATCCGTAACTAACCATACTCAAATTCCTCAAAACGACCACATACCTATGTATAGTATCGTTAAAGAGAGAGTCCAAGAACTGCGTCCAGGCTTTTCCGCTTACAGCAGCACCGATCATATTTTCCAGGATCATATTCCAGCCGATCACGAAAGCCCACAGCTCCCCCACGCTCACGTAGCTGTACACGTAAGCCGAACCCGCCTTCGGAACCCGAGCTGCGAACTCCGCGTAACACAACCCTGTGGGACACAAACCAATCATTGGACCGTCTTAAAGACTCGGCTAATAAAATCTGTGCCAGTTATAAATATCTTAGGTGTCCTTTTGCGTTTGACGGTTTATAGAAAACAAGTGTAAACTGTGGAGGGAGAGGGAGATCGTAAGTGAGGAAGAGAGAGATTTATACATTTCGTTCAAAGCATGAAACAAGGTAGAGTTGATAAAAACCTATATTCCCTATATACATGCAGTGTTTCGTCAATTAAGAGGTTTAAATTTCATACGTCAGTCAGAGCTTTCTCGTTCACTCAAGACCATTCTATAAACCAACAAGTTTATGCCATGACAGAGCAATTTCCTATCAAAATCTCGTTTTCTCAATCTTTTTCCTTTTTCCATCACTCTAACTCTTCCAACTGATGAGAGGTTCTTTAAATTTAAAAGATTATGATATACCTACAATTTCAATTCGCTTCAATATCATAATGGCTCCATACAAATATTCAACTTTTCTGTCTATTTCAGCTTTGAACGTGACCTCAAATATTCTGAACCACTATAGGCATAAAGCTATTTGCATATTTGGGAAACCTAAAGTAACTAAAATCAAGTTTAATGTCTGCTTCTTGTCTCAATCATGTAAGTGAGGGGTAAGCACTTTAAAGTGTATGAGATCACATGGTACAAAATTACACTTAGTAGTACAAATAGCAAACCTTGCTGTCCATTTATTAACTAAATATAAGAAATAAGAAAACTACAAATATATATCAAAATTAAAACAAAATATTCAGCCAATAATGCAATCGCAATAACAAAAAGATTTTAAGTTGCATAATAAACATATATATATTAGTTTTACATTCTATAACACATGACTATTACAATGAGATTTAATTGTCATTTAAAAATTTCGAATACGTTAATAATACAATGTAAATGAAAAATTGCTTCCTTTTTAGCTAGCCCTAATTCTAAGCAAATATTTCATTAATAATAAGGTAATAAACAGTTTCATTGGAACACTCATGCTTTATTTGTAACCAGCCAAAGGATATTACGGAATTTTTTAAATGAAATTGGTTTTTCTTGTAAGCTGTTGGAAGGTTCAATATTTCCGATTGCATCCAGGGAAATGATTTTGAGAAATTAAATGAAATAAAAGCTCAAATCAATAGCCTTGTGTGAGCTTATATATATTAAATTTTACATAAATTTTGCTTTATCTCACGGCTTCTCTTCTAGGAATGCTGAGCAAATTTTTCAATATCTATGAAAATATAACATAAGTCCAATATTGTGAAAATATTATTTGAGAATTTGAAAGTAAAAAATTATCTTAATGTTCCGACCTAGCTTAACTTCGTTTATTGATAAGCCGCTTAACCAAATGAGCTTAATTCCGTCCCGTTTTTGTCAGGGGTCGAAACCGTTACAGAGAAGGGGTCAAATTTCATGTGACATGATACATTAGTACACTTTACAATGTATTTTAGTGCAGTATTACCAGCAAGCAGTGCATGAATGACATCAATAAATACTTGACTGCCCTTCCGCACCCCTTCTCCTGACTTTACGCACGAAAACATAAGTGCAGTTAGATGTAGATTTCATTTTTGCCATTTCTTAATAAACTTCATTGATTTTTATTTTACTATTATTCATTATACCATGGGTAATACTTAATAGGTCAATATTGAACTGTATGACATTGAAATAAATGAAATAACTAAATATACACGTATCTTCTCGTCCATATTTACGAAATATGTTTAATTAGCTTTTGAATGAAAATAAAGAATAAATATTTTATCTAAAAACACGAAGAGAAACCTGGTGCTACACTTAGCTTGCTATAAAGTTAAATAAAGATACAGCTATAAAGAAAATTGGGCAATATTGTAATTATGACTTATTATCTCGTTTAACCTTAGCATTACCGACGGGGTACTTTTGTACCCCAAGCGGACTTTGAAACCTTGGCATTCGGGTAGTTTTGAAGCTAGAATCTTCGTTTTTTATGACTTTTCCTAGGTCTGGCATATCTTCTTAGAAAATTAATTTTTAAGGTGTGTCTATCACGGGAGAGCTGCAGCGACCAGTTCTAGCACTGAATACTGCTGGGGTACTATTATACCCCAGCAGCGTTCAGTATTGTTATTAGCTTATACAGCAATCTAAGTGATAATTGCGAAAGCGAAAGTTAATTGATTGATGATTCTTCGGGATATTATATAGATGATCACATCTTTGAAAAAGAGAAACAGTTTTCACCAGATCGTGATGAGAATGATAGTTCTAGCGAGAACGATGAAGAAAATATAAGCTGTGTTTTCCTTCAACGTGAATATGAGCTAGCTGGCAGCAAAGATAGAGACGCGAATGGATTGGGTGGTAGTGTAACGAAAGGGAATGGTGGGAGAGATACCAGGGTAGGTGAGGGGGGAGGGGCAGGTGAGATAGAAGGGGCAGTGAGATAGGAGAGGCTGGTGGTGTAATTGGAGTAAATTCCACTGGTCAATCGACTACCCTGATATCAAAAAATGGTGATATTTTATGGATGACTTCAACCAGTTCTACAAGCCACTGGTCGTCGTGCGTCCCAAAATGTGATGCATATCAAACCAGGTCCTACAAGATTTGCAACGAGGAATGCTGACAGCCCGATGACAGCATTTCAGTTGTTCATGCGAGATCCCATTCTGGATGAAATTGAGAAATGGACAAACAACGAGGGAAAGAATGCCTTTGCCGACAGCTGGAAGGACACAGACAGAGACAAAATGTTTCGCTACCTTGGTGTGCTGATTCTGATTGGTGTCTACCGATCAAACAATGAGCCAGTGTCTGAACTCTGGAACCAGGAACGTGGTCGGCCAATCATTTCGAGCTGTAGGTATAGAATTCGGTTTCAACAAATATCTCGAGTGTTGCGCTTTGACGATTCGTCCAGCCGCAGACAAAGACGAACAACCGACAAGCTTGCACCAATTAAAACCGTGTTTGACATGTGGGAGGCAACATTAGAAGCCTCGTTTGTTCCATTTGAGAATGTGACAGTTGAGGAACAGCTGTTGCGATTTCGTGGACGTTGCCCTTCTTCAGTACATTCTCAGCAAACCTGAAAAGTATGGAATAAAGTTCTGGGTTCAGTGCGACAGTGAAACATCATACATAAATCGTGTTCAAGTGTATACTGGACGACAGCTTGGTGGAGACTAACTAGGGTCAGCGTGTGGTACAGAAACTTTGCAGAAATTTGGCTGGGTCTGGCAGGAACATCACTTGTGATAACTTTTTGCACAAGTCTCAGCTTGATAAAGGCAATGAAAAAGGATAAGATGACATTACTTGGCACCATTCGAAAGAACAAAGCTGAGCTGCCTCCTGAACTGGTGAAAGTGAAAGGCAGACAAGTTATGTCGACGATCTTTGCTTGTAACAAGGACGCTACCGTCGCATCGCATTGTCCAAAGAAGGGCAAGGTTGTCACTCTAACAAGCAATCTTCACTCCCAACCCAAAGAAGAAGCCTGAAATGATCCTTGAGTATAATGCGACTAAGGGAGATGTGGACACTGCAGATAAAATGCTCCGAACATATAGTACAAAGGAAAATGTATAGTGAAAAGGAGATCGCCAGTGGCCGTCTTCAGCAACATGCTGGATATAGATGATGCCTACTAGTGTGGATTCTTCTCAATTCCAACTGGAACACAACTCGTCGCCACAAGAGTCGCCTGTTTCTTCATGAACTTGGGAAGCAGCTCGCTCGGATACAAGAAGATTCTAAATCAAAATCCTTTACTGTAGACTATTGTCTTAGATAATAATAGTATTTTATGTAATTTTAAAACAAATTCGTCGATAAAGAACTGGTAACAAGACTAATAAATTAAGCGCCTAGACGTATAGATCTAATGAATATGATGAGCTCTATATGATTAGTTCAAAGCTATATATATATATAAAAATACAAAAATCGGCTATCTAATACTGCATTATATATTGGGGTACTTTTGTACCCCAGTGGTACTCGGTAGAATAGAAATATTTTGGTAATGCTAAGGTTAATACGCTAAGAATCGACCGAACTTTTTTATAATACTTTTCTCATCACGCAACGGTATCAGCAGGAATTAGCTGTGGTTCGATAAAAGACCGGTGGAAATATTAAGTCCATATAGTTTTTTGCAGGAAACTTTTATAATGGAATGAACTGCGCAATAAATGGAAGTCTGAGTTAAATAGCTGAGCGAAGTTAATTCGAGTCGAATGCTGGATTATGGATGTTCGGGGAATTGCCTGCCTGTTTGTCGACCAATGCTTTTTTCGTCTATTACTAAACCGGTATTTTGTGCGACTTTCATTCTTCTCTTTAGTCAGATATCCTGAACGAACGGTAGGCCTATCCTAAATGTGCCGTCCGAAAAGCTTGGGTAGGTCTCAACCCAATAAAAATTCAAAACGAATTTCTACACAGGTTGTACAAGAAAAACTGTGTTATCTCAGCAGGCTTTATGAGGAGAAATTTAAGCGAAGATTTTAAAATACTACAGTTGAAATATTTTTTATCTGATTACAAGCCTACGATGGTTTTAAACTACGATAAGTTAAGTTATGATCCTCACTAACTGCGAATCAGTATGTTCGGGGTTCAAATCTTGGGCTCGCTCGTTACTGATATCGCTTTTGAGAAATAAAACTGACGTTAACATCGGCTTTACAGCTTTTTCAATTGAGCTTCAACAAGATTCTAAAAGTGAAAACTTTTGATGAAGCTGCCTCAGGAATATGACAGTTAATTAATCTAATGAATTAGCCATCAATTCGGCTTTAATATGATTTAGACATCAACAAACTCTTGTTGCCATATTCAGTTTCGTCAAATGTCGAGGGTATAGATGACGTTTCCGACAGCATCTAAACGTCATCTGATCCAATCACAACAACCGCGGTGTCCAGTGACCATTCTAATAAAGAGTTAATTCTGTATATCTGCTGGTCTATCTGTTCGTTCTAGTGTGGCCCTATCAAACAATCTCGCTCTCTCTCTAGTCTTCTGCCAAGTGATAGGTGCAATTTCAAGATACATATTCAAACTCAAATTTTGCTTTTCAAGCGCCGTAAAGAGTACTCCACCGATCAATAAGTCAAGCCATTTTCAACACGCTATGCCTTATCGACACCTTAATGTACATGTAGCATATAGCTTAGGAATACTACGGTGCTACGGTACTAATAGCAAGGTACTAAACAAATATACTAGTATCTGCAGATGGCTCTCGTCTGATATGGAAAATATTATTAGTTAAAAGAAGAGCCTATCAGTGTCTGAGATCACACTTATGCACGTAAAGTGGCGCAAACTTGACTTTACGTTTATACTTATTCTAAGACTAAGTTTGCTCCTACATGCCCAGTCGAAATATGTACATTGTACCAACTAGATTGATTGTACACAGTTATAGTTTTCGTATTTGTTCGTAGTCCGTTTTTTCTTTACTAATTTTTGTTACACTATATATCTTTAAGAGAGCACAAGTTGTAAGTAACTTACATGTTCTTGTTGCAACGACAGTTTTCAAGAAACAATAGTATCGATTGACACCAGTAGCCTGCTTGACCAGTGTGCTTATTTTCATTTTGTATGGTATATGCTGTGTTTGGATCTAATAAACATATTTCTCTCTCTCTGTCTTTCTCTCTCTGTCTCTCTCTCTCTCTTTCTCTCTCTTTCTCTCTCTCTCTCTCTCTGGCCTATGAAATTAACTTTGCTGGTATAAACAGAACTGGGCCTAAATCTATATCCCGCAGCTAGCTTGAGCAAAAAGCGCGAAAACTTGAAAATAATAAATAGCGGCTTAAAATACATGTAGATTTGTCACAAATTCATTGTATGAACAACAGAACAAACAAATACAGTTGATTACGAAGCAAATACTGAACTAGAAGCCAAACTGCACGGTTGTCTCAATTGATTCTATCGATATTACAATATTGCAAAGACTCATACATTGTGTACAGAAATCATGAACATGTGCAGGCGTAGCGATGCACATTCAGAAAATAGAATGAACCACTTAATTAAGTAACAAATCATACAAATCTTTAGACAAATTTAAATAAAATTTTACTTATTTTTCAAAAGATTTAAAATTATAAACAAAGCTAAGCAAGTTTCGACTCAATAAAGCTAGCAGATTCCATTCACTTCTACTTCTCATCTCATCAGAGGTTCAGAGCAGAGTTTTACCAGTGTCTATCTGAACTGAGTAGTTTCTCAATCACAATGCACAATACTTTGAAGTACATTGAGATGGCAGCAGTAGTATGCTCCACTAACATTGATAATAAATAAGCGGAAGCTGTGCCAAGAGCCGATGATGATGCTATCCATTACACTGAGCTCTCTCTGATAGATGCAACACTGTCCGGTCCAATGCCTCGAGTGCATCACTTGACGACAGCAGAGAATACAGCTCCAGGTTCACAATGTGATTAAAGTGAGGGGCGGGTGTTTAAATAGCAACTAATCTGCCTATTCATTTCATATGAATGAAATACGAACTTCGGAAAAATCTTCTCGCAGTAATACTGCCATTCTGCTTCTTTTGAAATATTACTTTTTAGTTTAAAAGTTAGAGAGTCTTAATGAAGAGTTAAAGATAAATACACGATTGCAATATCTTGGTTGCTGAGCGCCTTCAAACCCTAAAGTGGAAAACTAGGAAACTGCCCGACATTCTAGCTACTGGAGATCTAGAAGAGAGACAAACTTGGTCGTGGAGTACGGCGCTGTTAGAACACCTGGAAGAGTTCAGTTCCAGGGGAGAAGATTAAAGAGAGCAATGTTTACTATGAGTAATTATTTAGCGATACAAAGCAAAGTTTCAAATTTGTACAAGCATTTGAGCCGATTAGTCTTAATCTTCTTTTTATATATGTTTGCCTAACCTAGTCGATTTAATTTAAAATAAAATTAAATCTTGCAAATAGGCTCGTGTAAAGAAAGCAAAAATGCATATCAATATTTGTCCACTAAAATATCCATAAAAGAATTGAGCGTATTTCTACTGTCAACCCCTCTCCCACTTTGTTTGCTGTGAATGCTGCTTTAATTCCCGTCTCCACTTCAATATACAGGATCGTATGTCATTCTTTCGACCGTTAATAGCGGAGGAGAGGCAGAAGTGGCCATAAAGAAATCTAGTCGACATGACTGCTCGCATGACTACATGTTATAAACAGGTCATTACAAAATTTATCGACCATAAATAATGTAAGACTACAATCATGAGGAAAACTCTAAAATCTTTCCGTAGACAACGGTGCGGCAATAAGGCTGATCAAATTACACAGCGTCAATTATTGTCACACTTGGAATGGAATCTTAAATTATGAATATAATCATACGTCTCATGTGTTTTGTATTATGCTTAAGCTAAAGCCTGTCATATCGGCAGTTTTCTGCTCAAATATCATGTCATTGACGGGGACAGCACTAGATTTTAACCCTGCATCTACTGATCCGGTGTCGAACAACTTTCCAAGCCACCGGCTCAAACCATGCTGAGCAACATAGTTCCCTACGGAAACCTCTTTGAAACGTCATCCAGAGTAGAATACCTAGATCCCCGTGAGGGTCAATTATGTGCCCAAGTCAGATACAGTTGGAACTACAGTATTTTCGGCAAACTTTTCCAAATTAAAACCTGAAAAGATAACTAGAGTTTCTAAATCCATCTCGCTGACCAGTTTCGGTTTAGACATTTTTTCGACTGTAGAAACCACATTTTAAAAAATTCAAAATCTTTTTTCAGATTGAAAAAATACAAGACCATTAAGTTCGGCCATACTCGTGTTTTCCGTACCCAACAGCTATTTCATGTAATCCACCAGAAACTTACCCGAAAGGATGACCCAATAGCTACTTCATATGATCGACAAGAAGACTTACCCGCAGGAAGACTCAATAGCTACTTCATATGATGGACAAGAAGACTTACCCGCAGGAAGACCCAACAGCTACTTCATATGATCGACAAGAAGACTTACCCGCCAGGAAGGAGGCGAATGCGGCGACGATGAAGGAGACAACTACAGCCGGACCGGCTTCGGTCTTGGCTACCTCCCCCGCCAGGACATAGACACCTGCCCCTAGAGTACTGCCGATTCCTGCAAACAGAGACAGGATATAGCCTAATAACTACCGTCATCCGTGATAACTTGGATGACGACCGGTAGTACTCTCTCTCTCTTTCCCTCTCCTCCTAGTGGTCTTCTAAAGGCAGGTCCTAGGCGCACACTCCTATTCACAGTCTGCTGAAACGTTTCATAAGGTGCCCTCGATCAATTAACTAGTTAATATCTTCACAAAAAACTAGAACTTATTCACATTTGAAGGTATCCTGCAGTTAGGGAATAATGGCGTCGGATGTGGTTACCTGTTGCTTTCCGGAGTCCTTGCTTTTTATCGTCTTATGAAACTTGCCGCTTACAGTAGGTACATTCTTTAGTGGTCCAGAACATTGAACAAAATACGATATAATCGTTAACCATTTAGCATTAATACATGCATATATATTATATAAATTATATGTATATAATGTAGTTTACATTATATAAATGTAAACTACATGTATATATACATGTACATATATTATATATACATGTATAAATATGTATATATGAGTATATGCATTCATGTTTATATATGCGCGCATATAAATATAGATATATACATGTACTGTGCATGTAGATTATGCACATATTGTAAATAATATATATATATACACACACACACACACACACACACACATATATATATATGCACAGTGTGTTTTTATAACTGATACCCCAATTTTGTTTACTATGAAGTCGTTCTTGAACATGAACATGCCGATGTTCTTGGCATTTTCCGTACTGGACCGGCAGCCCATTCTACCAGTCATAGAGAAATTTAGTTTGAATATCTTTAATAACGCGAAAGTTATAGTTTTGCGAAAAAGAGTGGGGTCAGATAAGAAATTTCCAGTATAGGATTACGGGTGGGTAACATGCAAAGTAAAAGTATCTCTATAAAATAATAGCTATCACGTAGGCCTAACAAAACATTCTGCTTATGCTATTTTGAAGTGCAATCATTTCTTTTCAAAACGACGTAAAATACGTGCTGACATGTTCTTAATTGACTACGTTTTGAACTTTTAATGCATTGCCAGGTGGGTCATGTATTAAAAGTGCATAAAAGTTGCATCCGTGTTCATTTTTGCACAAGGGTGCATCTAGTATTAATTATTATTAGTAAAGTAATTTAATTTTATTGTTGATTATTTTTAGTAAAGTAATATAGAATGAAAACCAACCGAGAGCAGTGAGATCCACTACAGAGAGACATTTCTGTAGCTCGGAATGCTGCAGACCTTGCAAATCCAGAGATTTAGTCCTTGTGAAAGCGGACCACAGATTTGAACAGCACTTGCCGGCTCTCTGCATTGCCTACGTTAATACTGAGCTAGTTGAGCTGTAGATAATTATCCCATTGAGCTTCACTGTCACTGCAAAGTGCACGCCTCTTTGACGTCAAATGAGACTCCATTTATATAAATATAATAGACAACTTATTAAAATAGATATTAGTTTTGATAGACTGCTACTTTATAACGGTGTGCATGATGAAAGCAACAGATTTACTTAATCTTGACCTATCTCTATAGATTATAGATTATCTTGCTTCAGATTTTAAAGTGCATAGTCAATAATCTAAAACCAAAAATGACAATAATATAATTAAGTTGAAATATAAATTAAACAATCAGTTTAATTCCTTGTCTACATGCACAGTATGGGTCCGTTAGGTTCCAACTAGAGATGAGTATGTGCGGGATTCAAATCTTGGATTGGACCATGACTGATCTCCTTCGAGGAATGAACTGAAGTTAAAATCGGCTTTGGGCAATACTTTAATTAATTATAATATATTAATAGACTAATAATATCTTAATTACTACTAACGCAGTAGATCTTAGAAAGCTCAAAGAGAGGCAGTGCTCTAAACTCAGTTAATACGGTGTAGTAATAGTCTTAATTAGGCGATACTGAGCAGCAGCGTAAACTCGCTATAAAGAGCCATATAGCTAAGCTTAACCTCCATAAGAGGTTCTGTTTTCAGCTCACTAGAGATTCTGATGACCCGGTTGGTATTCGAACCGGTATACTCCCATTTAATAATCAGATAGGCTATCAGCTAGGCTTCCCAGGCTATCAGCTAGGCTTCCCGGTGGATATATAGTATATAGCAGTACATTTATGGTGCTTCTCATTATAAAGACATAAATAATGAAATGATAAAAATAAATAAAACGCTAAAATGTCGTTTTAACAATTCATAAATACTGTAGATGACACGCAAATTCGTGAAGCGTCCCATATTTTTTCTCAATTAGAGTCTCTGAACCATGGAACTCACGGCCAGATTCCGTTGTAACTACAAATAGTGTTATTTCAAAAAATGACAATTTAGATAAAAAAATTGATTTTAATAAATATTTGATTTTTGTAGCTTAGTATATACATGTAATTTACTAGAGCATATACAAATAATGTGACCATAGGTAATAGGCACGTTGAAAATGCTATTCTATGATATTGTAATGACACTTAATTATTTTGTTTTTTTATTTTTTATTACGACACATGGTAGAGTCTTCAAACCTTTAATTGTGTCCTTTTTTATTTTATATGAAGTTGATATTCGAACCGATGTTAATCATATAGGCTATCAACTACGCTTCCCGTTGGATATATAGTATATAGCAGTACTTATATGGTACTTCTAAATAGCAGGCAAAAAACAATGAAACGATAAAAAACGATAAAACGATAAAATGTCATTTTATCAATTCATAAAGACTATGGATGACACGCAAATTCGTGAAGCGTTCCATATGTATTTCTTTATTATAGAGTCTTTGAACCATGGAACTCACTGCCAGATTCAGTGGTCACTACAAAAAGTGTTATTTCATTTAATTAATCGCAATTTAGATAAAATTTATTTTAATAAATATTATATTTTATAGCTTATTATATACATGTATTTTGCTAGAGCCTATACAAATGATGTGACCATTGGTATGTTAAAAATGCTATTCTATGATATTGTAATGACATTGAATTATTTAATTATTTTTTAATTATTAGGACACATGCTAGAGTCTTCAAACTTTTAATTGTGTTCTTTTTCATTTTATATGAATTGCAGTAATGTATGAAACTTTCCCAGCTGTATTGTATGACATTATTGAATAATATAAGTAAATAAAATAAATATACGTTGTTGTGTTGCGTAGTTTGCTCTAAGAAGACAAAACTAAGTCTTTACGATAAAAAAGTATAAATTGTGTGTAATCAAGAGAACTACCTTCACTTGTATAAATCATGTCGACGTTTGGCCTGATCTCTCAGATGAGAAACTTCTCGCCTTCAATGACCATCAATCGATAGTCGTTCTGCCCTCCCCAACTCTTCCTTCACTAGACGTGAATAGACGTTGAGATGTAAAATAGAGATGGGAATTTTATGAATTTCCAGAGTTCGGGTTGGGTTCGGTTCATTAAAAATGAAAGTTCGGTTCGGTTCGGGTTCGGTTAGCAGTCGACAATTTGAGAGTTCGGTTCGGTTCGGTTTGTTGAAAGTGAAAGTTCGGTTCGGTTCGGGTTCGGTTCGGGTTCGGCTTGCTTTCTAGCTCGCAAGAGTTCGATTCGAGTTCGAAATGGTTTGGTTTGGATAATGTTGCAATTGTTTAACTTTACTTAAAATAATCATGGTTATGACAAACATGCTTAAAATGGTTTATGGTAAATATGCTTAAAAATTCATTAAGTCATAATAGCTGCCACTTTTTTTCACCTGGGTAAAAATGACAATGAAAAAAGGAGAGAAGTGGTATTTATTCCTGTACATTTCTTAAAATATTATAAGTTGACCAACAAATGTTCATAATATAGATATTTAGCTTTATTATGGTATCTGAAATATTCTCCTTGGTTATAACGAGAAATAGAATGCTTCATCAATTTCTAATTTTATTGTCACTATAGGCCTATATATTAGATGCGTTTATAATTAAGTGGAAATGTCTTAGCTAAAATTTGATCCAATATTTCAGAGACAAAGTGCAATTTAGTAACAAAAAATATCAAATAAGGAAGATTTGGTAAGCACGTGTACTTCCATAGAAAAATGATCATAATATACACCGTTTGCTATCAACTGACCAGTAATAAGCTTCATAATATTATATATAATTTACCTTAGGGTTTCAAATTTGAAACTCTCAGATCAATTATGAAATTACGAAAATATTTATGAAATTATTGCATTGCTATGGTGCAAAATTATTTACTCAGGATAGTCTTAACACATATAGAATGTCATATATAATTATCTGTAAAATCTGGCTGCAAAAATACTAAGGTAGCACACTAAAATTAGAACAAATTCATAATTTGAATTTAACAAGAACAAATCCACCTAGATTGAGTCAAGCTTTTCAGATTTTTATTGAATACTCTCATCACTGTTGTCTCTTTGATGTTAATCTTCATTCCATATTTCAATGCCGTATCATTCAGACTATCCATTATCTTCTGTAGGCCCGTCTCGCTTCCCGCTACCATTCCTTTGTACCGCTACCATTGTAAAATTTGTGTCGGAACCAGCCTTACCTGAACATATGCTGTTAGATACTGTAAGACATGTAAATGCAAAAACTAATATATAGTTGTATTGTTCTTACTATCTTTATTTAATGTCAGGCTGGTAAAGAAGAAAGGAACTACAAGAGTTTGGTTCAGTTCTGTTTGGACGAAGTCTGGGTTCGGGTTCGGTTCGGGTTCGGTCAGAGTCTGGGTTCGAGTTCGGTTCGGTTCGGTCAAAATTCTAGATTTTAGGGTTCGGTTCGGTTCGGGTTCGATTCCCATCTCTAATATAAAACTGAAGGCATTGGTACGGCAGCCTCCAGCTCTATTAGTATAGATAACTGTAAGAATTACACTTATGAGATGATCTTCATATCTACCGGGACTTCTTGAACATGTTCTATGTGAAATGTCATAAGCGATCTACCAAAACGCGATATATTAAAGACCTCACTAGTCATCTATCTCCCAATAATTATAGGGTACAGTAAGTCTCAAAGAATAATATGAAATATTAATGTAAAATGTAGCATGTTATATGTTTTTTCCATTCCTTCCTATACATGTATTTTTTCAATCAATCAAACAAGCACCGTTTTTGTTGACCATTCTTATAATTATTTTTATAAAACATGACAGTATATCCAAGACCCAGAACACTCTAACCGAAAGTCATTTAAGCAAATGACTTAATCGCGAACCCTCAATAGAATCAAAAATTCATTTGAATCATTATATATATATATATATAATATACTGTATTTATATATATATAGCATAAATATTTACTTTGCTTGAATTACATCAACGATAAGCTCAAGAATTGATGTAATGGTAAAACATTTGGAAGCCTAGAAACTACTGCTCTGTACAGCTCTCCCTTAAAATTGATTTAGATCGGCGGTTGAGTGAGGCACGCCATACTGGTAGGACCCTATGTCGGTCATGTGATGGGCAGATACACATAATTTACGATCTGGCCTACATTTCACTGATGTAATGTAGCTCTATACTCACTTTGTATAGTTTACGCAGTTTGGTTTTAACAATCAACATCAATTTACAAACAATACAGTTTGAATGAACGGTTCGTAAGTCATCGATTTTTCCAGAGTGATTATTATTTCCCATTGCAAGGAGTTGCAACAAAAATGAGATTATAAGCAGCAGCTGCTTGATGATAAAGGTAATTAAACTTTCTGTAATATTAATTATGGGGAAAATATGTAGCCAAAGCCTGTAGCAAAGAGCGATAAATTAAAAAAGTAACAAAGATCAATAGGAAAAAGATTCAGAGAGAGAAAACTGGGAAACAAAATACCCGTATGCTTCTCTGTTTTTTTATTTTGAGTATCGAACAGGTCGTAGTGAATATAAAGAAATTGCTGGATGATAGGGAACTTGGATCTCCATCATGAAGATTTATAAAAGCTTAATGTTTTAAAATATATACAATACAGCAACTTTATAACTTATACGTTAAACAGAAGAAGATTTTGAAATTCGTAGATGAACTAAATGTGAGTTTGTACATGTAAATATCGAGTCTTGCCGAGACTGCCAAAAGACAAATTAGAATGGAGTCAATGGACCATGAATTTAGAAGTGATTATTGTGGAATTCTGTCACGAAAGAAATGATCCGTTCTCTGACGTATTTAACTCAAAAAGTTAAAAAAAACATAAAAATTAAAATATGCGAAATTTCTTAACTCAATTAGAAGGAGTATCTATTGGAATCAGTCTTCTTTGCAGACAACAACAACAACAACAGAATTGAGAGCTAATGTCGTCCACGACAACATTGAGCTTCATGGTACCAAATCCAATCCTATAAGCAAAGTGTGGAGTCCAAAATGGCGCAAATCAAAGTAGGGCAATGGAATTGAAGATAGAACTTGCAGCGGTCTATGGTTTATTTTTATCAGCATCAGTAGGCAGGTATAATAATCAGTAGGAATTTATTATAATGTCTCACCAGCCGAGAAGTAAATATTAATGAGGCAAATAAGAAAATACTTCGTGAAGTTGGGACTAACTGTACGACGAAAAGAGTTAAGATTTATCGACAGATCTTTATAGCCGAGTTATAGCTCTAATGCAGAAAATCAATTTTGATCAGTATTATCTGACTGTGAGACTTTAAGAATAGGATTTTATAAAGGTTTTAATATAGCAAAAATTATAAGTATATTTACGATACTATTTGGGTAAAATATATTAAGAATCAGAAAAAATTCAAAAGCTAAAATATAGTAGTCGTGTAGTAGGCCTGACAAATGCTCAAATATAGCAATGTTATAAATAGGCCTATAACTCTAGTAGATATGATAAACAAATATGGCAATATAAACATAACAGGCATAACAAACTTATAAGTTTGGAAGTTTCTTTCATCCAAATTAACATGTTTCTCTTAGAAGTTATTTGTCATAACATTCTAGAATAGAATGAACAATTATATTTTTAACGGCTTATGCTGACTAACTAATTTTAGTTTAATTTTTATAACAAATTTTAATGGTTTTTAATTTTTTCTTATCCGAGCAGCAAGTCACTGATTGTTTTAATTCTCAATAATCATCTGTAATTTAACACTCTCTTTCTAGCTCAGAAGCCGAAATTAAATTTGATTTAACGTTCTTGCTTTATCTCCTTGAATCTTTAATACTTCAACAAAGTAAATTTTCGACAATTTCTGACCAATATTTTTTATGTGTTTTGAAAAGAGCCGAAATGATTGTCGCGAATCAGAATTAAACCTAAGCTCTAGAAAAGAAAACTCAAATGAAAAAGTAATCGATTCAAATTACAAAATATATAATCTGAAAGCCAAATTTTGGCAGCAAGATTAAAAGCTCCTCAAACTTAATCGATGTGAATGACTTAATTCTTCAAATTCATGTTCTGGCGAAATAACGAATCGATTTTGCAATTTCCCAGTGATTACCCGTACCATGGTAACGCTAATGCACTTATCTATCATGTGATGAACTAATTTATCAAAATAATCCCAGCCAGATATTTAAGATGTCGCACTACTTAAGGTTACGAGAGTAATTTATAGCAGTCTCATATCCTCAATCTGCAATAAAGCTCTAATATCAAATAATTCTCGAAACATTTTAGTCCACTATTGGATAGATAGTAGCAATTTAATACCGTTTTTACAACTAAGATTTACATAAATGAAGTTAGTAAAAAAATTAAACTCAATTCTTTATACTTGCAGACCTTTGTCCTAAATACATTAACTATATGAATATTTAGCTATTAATTATTTAGGAATAAAATTTTAATAAATAAACTAACAGCATTAATATAAATTATTATATATTTCGTGATTTTACTTGAAATATATTTCGAGAAATTTCCAAAAAATCAAAATATTCAGAAATTGGACATTATATTTAAATATCTACAGAAAATGTACCTCACGTTTTCAGCGTCTACTTGAACAGTTAAACAGCTGCTATTACTGCATCATCACAATCCTTGCTGCAGCAATTCGCAGTGTTCCTGAGGAAATTACAGAACGTCGCTGTGGTGCCACGAACGGGCATTTCGATAGTCCTATCCGCATATATCCAATGAGTAAAAAGCTACCGGTCCGTGCAGTAATGCTCTGTAAATTGATAAATCCCAAATGTTCTATTCATAACGTTCTGTCCGCTTCCTATTTTTAATTATCTGTGGCCATGTGAGAGTGTGCGGAAAGTCCTATGTAAGAATGCAACAGTATTTTTTTGTTCATTGCGGTTTAACTTTTATACGGGAATATACAATAAATACGGAACAATACTAAAATACGCCGTAGAAGGAAGAATCGAAAGAGTAATAGTGGAAAACCTAGATTAGAAACGTAATATGCTACAAAGATCCTTTCATAAACGACACGAAGAGGAATGCGGAAGACAGAGAAGATTAGATACTTTATATACCATGGACTTTTATTATTATTATTAACAACGAAAACTTATATAGCAGTGTCATGGCCGAAATCGGTCTTTGTGACTACTTTACAGGAAGAGTACAGGACTTACCACAGACGGGACAATATATTTATAATAATAGTGAACTAAATGAAATTAATATTAAAATAATATTAAATTTCCCGCATTATTTTGTAGAAAACCATTTTATCCAAATTAAATTTAAACAATAATTATATTATAATAAATTAGTACAAATTATATCAAAATATTATAACAAATAATTATTATATAATAATAATAATAATTTTTATTCTTTAATTGCAATAATAAGATTATAATATATAATTGTTATTATTATATAATTACAAAATAATAATAACAGATAATTAGACTATTAGTTAGGTTTACGACAGAATGACCGAGTAAGCAGCTGATAAGTTTGATAAGCAGCAGTCCACATGTTCGATTCCTATTCATATAATTTCACTCAGCTTTTTTTATTTTTTATAACTTGGAAACAGAATAAAAACAAAATTAGTTTATTCTTTCACTCGTTAGACCTGAATAAAATTGCTCTTTGAATGAACCGCTATTACGATATTTATGGGGTAGACATGAGGGGGTCTACATAGGAAACCTAAGGGCGCTATCCTCCGGCTTGTGTACATCTCTTAGTGTACATAACTAGGTCTTTTGTGCCCCTTCCGGTGGAGAAAAATTCATGTCGGAATGCAGTTTTGACCCAGCGAGCTCTCGTTCAAGAGGCGAATGTGCAACTACTGCTCCACAAGGTCATCCTCTTTAATAGCTGATTAAATGTTATCTAATGCTCTGAGTGAGAGGTACACTCATTATAGAAACCTCAGGCTCGGGGTTCAAATTTTGGTCAAGAAAGGAAATGGTTGCATATATAATGTATATATACATGTATATATATATATATATATATATATATATATATATATATATATATAATGTATATAATGTATATATACATGTATATATATATATAATGTATATACTGTATATATATATAATGTATATATATATATATATATATATATATATATATATGCTTCAGATAGGCTACGAGTTGAGCAGGTAAAGTATCTAATATCTATTTTTATCTCTTGAACATAATGTTAACTGATAATATGGCAATGATATGATCAACCTCAGTTTGCACATGTAACGAGCTTACTTTAATAAAGAAATTGATTTTCTTTCACCGGTACGCTTGCGCCTGCTAATATTTTACATTGTTCAATATTCAGTCAAACAGGAATTCTGATTGTAAACATTGATTTCAAGTTTTGAAATCACGAATATTATTAATAAAACTTAATATATGAAGAAGCAAAACATATAGGCTACTGTACATATTGACATAGAATGATGAACACTTTTTAATACGCTTGCTACTAATTAGGTCTTATAGCGGTTCAAGGTTTCAAATTCTGAAGATATATAGCCGCAAACCATGATTAGACAAGTTAGAACTTGCTTATCAATCAGTAACGTTCGCTAGCTGAAACATCATTGCTACGCTCTAAACTTCTCATTTGCCAGATATAATCACGTCACTACATTTACGCAAATGACATAATTTTTCTGGTGTTCGATTGCCAAAAGCATTCATGGAATTCTGTATGAATGGATTGTGAATTTGCAAATTTCATAGCCAGCATAATTTAAACTGTCTTAAATTTAGAGCTAGCACGCAGTGAAAACGTTAGACAAAAGCCATGAAATAATTAGAGAAAGTCAATTAATCTTATTTCTTAATTATATCTTTGCGAGACTAAATTTTTGGAAAAATGTAATCTTAAGTTTCACATATTGACCATAATATGCAATATATGTAGTATATAGATATATGAAGTTACATAATAACTGATGCAATCATATTTGCAAAACGTGCTAATGAAGGGCTGATTCTAATACTTGCAAAAAATTATATTATAATAAAACAATTCATTGATAGATATACTGATATTTGTGTGTGCGTGTTTACACGTATATATATATATACTATATATAATATACATGTATATATGTATATTATATATACATGTATTTTATATGTATACAATTATACATGTATATTATATATCCTCTTCCTCTTCAGTGCACTGCCAAGTGGCAGGTTCAAGGTACATAATCATACACAAGTCTGCTTTCTTGCTCCATAAGAGCACTCTTTAGATCAACAAGTTAATCTCTTCACAAAGTCTAGGCCTTATCCATACCTTGTGTAGCCTATAGCTTGGGAAAAGTATGGCTTCTGATGTGGTTTCCCGCTGCCTTCCTCAGTTAGATTGATTAATTACCATTTAATCCTGGGGGAAAATATTTTATGGTGGGGTGGTCCCCTCTTGCCATCCTCAGCTCCTGCCTTAGTCGCCTCTTACGTACATGCGGCAGATTGTGTGCAGTTGCCCTATTCGGCAGTGGTCTAACCACACCCGAGCACAACACGGTGAACACATTTTATATTACATATAATGTGTGTGTGTATATATATATATATATATATATATATATATATATATATATATATATATATATATATAGGGACGGGATATGACGAAAAGATTAAAGTATTCATTTCAGATGCAAGTGGCCCGAGTTCAAAGCCCAGGACAGTCAACATATTATGGATATCTCTTTGGGCCTATGGAAGGATAATCATATATCGGTGCTTGCTGCCATTTGGCAAAATTAATAGCAGAGATATGATTTACCATGGAATGGATTGTTGTTAACCAGCCTGGAACCTATGAAGTAGTCTAAAAGACCCATCACTGGCCGTGACACTGATTTGGAAGTTGTTTGGGGTTATTATTATCATTATTATTATTATTGTTATTATTATTATTATTATTTGGTTAAATGCCCTGGACTGTATATGGAGGGCTCTGAGCTAAGAATAAGAAAAAAAGACTTTAAAAGTTACAAATCAACGCTAAAAAATAAATCCTCTACACTCTGGGAAACAGCATTAGACAAAGTGTCACGGAAACAGACAGCATTGAAACTCTGAACAACAATAGACAGTCGCTGCCAAAGAAAAGCTTTCTCACGTTTGATCCAGTAGCAGAGCTGGTCCTCCTGCCTAATTCGTCTATGAAGTCTGATACGACAGAATTGATGGGTCCCAGGGTCTCAGGAGCAATTGGGATAAAATTTATCATTATTATTATTATTAAATTATATTATTTTTGATCCAATTAGGCCAACTGGAAATCTGTATAATTGGTGCAATTATGAATGTCTAAATAGCGTAGGGGTAACGCCTTAAAGTTTGAAGTGACAAATCCTGAGGTGAATTGAAACCTTGTGGGTTCGAATCCCGGCTGCGCTGATCTGAGAGTAAAATCTCGGACATTCACTGGACTGGTTATTCGACAAATGGTCTAAATTGCCTAACGGTTTAAACATGTGTTTTTAAAAGTGATAGTTATCAACATAGTTGATTATTCACTATAATGCGTGTTTACTTTTTGGTGGTGGTTTAATTTTTTATCCTACTTTTTATACTTATGCTGTTCTGTTACTGTTCTTCCTGTCAAGTGTTGACGAATAAAGAAGTTGATATATTATTATTACTTGTTTATTATTATTATTACTATTATTATTTATTTATATATTTACTTATTTAACTAAAGTTAATAGCTGAATGTTTTAATCGGTTTATTGTTTAAATTTTAAAAGTATGGCATATTAATAAATTTATAATGGCGCAAAGAGTAAATTGTACGTATAATTTCTACTTAAGCAATCTGCTCGATACAACTCCAGAATTTATTGGAAAAAACGTCAAATTAAATATGTTGTCACAGAGTCTCATGAATAATAGACTAAGAAACCGGTTGACAACACACCTAGAACTAGAATCATTACTATCATACATTTAATAGCATTATTTAAAAACGTTGTTGCTAAAGAAAACCCAAGCCGAATTTAACGTCGGTTTCTGCTCGATTGCATGCCAGTGACGGGAAAGCACGGGCTTTTTGTCTGCACCTACTGACCTTTATATACAATATATAGTGTAGAAAATTACGAGTCTACACAAAATATGAACCCATATAAAAATAATACAAAGGGGCCTTCAATAAAGAGATATCTATGCGAAATAAAACCAAGCCACCACTCAACTGAGGTCATTGATTTCTTACTAAAACCAGATGAAATCATGATGCCAACTCCCATTCAATTCCTTAGAGCCTGCGCGCACAGGCACGAACAGGAAACAGGATTTGAAACAAATGAGCGTAATTAAATGTCGTCACGTGACAGAGCCTTTTAGCGACACTCTGCTGGTGTGATTGATTCAGCTGACTCTGCTACTACACTACAGGTGAGAGTGTGGGGATGAGAGACCGCAACGTCTTGAAACATTAGCAGACTGGCATGTCGTCGAAACTCAAAGTAAACAATTCGATCACATCTATTAACCAAGGATCTTGTTTTGTCGCCGTCAGATTGAAGGTGTTACATTACACGTCATATTATCTCTTAGAGTGAAGTAATATGATGAATTATTTGTAGCGATTACTGCTACAGCAGCTACTACTGCTACAGTAGCACGTATCACAGTATCTAGAACTGCTACAATAGCTAGTACTGCTTCGGTAGCTAGTACTGCTACAGTAGCAGGTACTGCTACAGTAGCACGTACTACTACAGTAGCTAGTACTGCTTCAGTAGCTAGTACTGCAAGTCATGGAGACGGAGACTCCATAAAATTCGAAGGTTCTTACTTATTAGAAAGATATCGATGACACTGAGCGCTACAACGAGATACACGTTTCAAGATATCCTAAAGCATTTTAAGAACCAGAATTTCAATAACAATTATATATATATGCAGGTATACCGATATATATATATATATATATATATATATATATATATATACACTGTCCATGTATATATATTGTGTCGGAACCAGCCTTACCTGAATATATGCTGTTAGATACTGTACGACATGTAAATGCAAAAACTAATATATATTTGTATTGTTCTTACTATCTTTATTTAATGTCAGGCTGGTGAAGAAGAATGGAACTACAAGAGTTTATTTCAGTTCGGTTTGGACGAAGTCTGGGTTCGGGTTCGGTCAGAGTCTGGGTTCGAGTTCGGTTCGGTCAAAATTCTAGATTTTAGGGTTCGGTTCGGTTCGGGTTCGGGTCGATTCCCATCTTTATATTATATTATATTACATTATATTATATTATATTATATTATATTATATTATATTATATTATATTATATTACATTACATTACATTACATTATATTATATTATATTATATTTTATTATATTATATTTTATTATATTTTATTATATTATATTGTATTATATTATATTATAGTGTACTGTATATATATACCTGAACATGGATACACAATTTGTACACACAAATTGTATGTATGAATGCATATATACATATATATAAAAATATATATACATTCATACATATATAAGTATATACGTATATATACTTGCATATATAACATATTATGTATATATGTATATATTCATGTATATACCTGCATGTAGTATTGCATAACATGGGGCAAATGCTAATATTGCAAATGGTGAAACTGAAATAAGCAACTACAATATACGCATTCGTCTGATTTTTTCATAGAGAACATCTGAGAAGATATAATCGATAAAAGTCAAGATATTTCTTTTGGAAAGGAGACGTTAGGTCAATACGCTCATCTGCAGTTGACAGGAGAGAATTTTGCTGACTAGAAGAATCTTCTTCCATTTCAGCATTGCAAACGAAGCGAGAGGTGGAATTGAACGTTGAAGACTTCTGGAATGCAAATGAGATGCTGGACTGAGATCAATGGGATATCTATAAAGCTAAAACAATCATTGCCCGCCAAGTTTGGAGATTGAGGTAGAAAGCATAAAAGTTTGAATCACAAATCCAGAGTTAAATCAAATTTTCGAGCGAAAGGTTCTATAATTTTGAAAATCAGTTGCAGAAAGAGGAAAAGTTGCAAATGATCAAAACATTACCATAATCACTCTGGTCAAAGAAGCTACATATGATCAAAACATTACCATAATCACTCTGGTCAAAGAAGTTCAATATGATCAAAACATTACCATAATCACTGTGGTCAAAGAAAAGAAGTTACATGTGATCAAAACATTACCATAATCACAGTGGTCAATGTCGCAGTAACTGATGTTTTGATATTAGGCCTATTCATTTCTGAATTTTTGCAAGTAGTAGATTTCGCCGACATCGCCACTTGCTGGAGCCAGTGGCGATGTCGGTAAGATATTCGACCGCGGATCAGTATGTGCGGGGTTCAAATCCTGGGCTCGCCCTTCACTGACATCGCTTTCGAGTGAGGAAACTGACGTTAACCTTAGCTTTTTAGCTTTTATTTGTACGTCGATGCAGGACTCTAGTAATGTTGATCGAAACGCCTCATACGATGAATATATTATCCTCGAAGAGGAGTTGGAATACTAATGGCGCATCTGTAAATCCGACACACGAACAATCGCATTAAATCCACATCGTTTGTAGTGGTTTATGTTTTTCTGGTCAAGAAAAGAGAGTGATATATTGCACATAGCCCTGGCGAAATTTCGATCCTACTTGTTCTTATAAACGACATATGACAATCATTAATCAAATGGACTAACAAGATAAATGAGATCAAGATCAAGAGGATCAAGAGTTCAATCGATGTATAGTTCAATCGATCAAGAGTTCAATTGATCAATAGTTCAATCGATCAAGAGTTCAATCGATCAAGAATTCAATCGATCAATAGTTCTATCGACCTCGTATTCAGTCTATCAATTCTATCAGGAGTACAATCGATAAGAGTTCAATCCATCAAGAATTAAATCGATCAAGAGTTCAATCGATCAATATTACAATCGATCAATAGTTCTATCGACCTCGCATTCAATCTATCAATTCTATCAGGAGTACAATCGATAAAGAGTTCAATCCATCAAGAATTAAATCGATCAATAGTTCAATCGATCAATAGTTCAATCGATCAATTGTTCAATCGATCAATAGTTTAATCGATCAATAGTTCAATCGATCAAGAGTTCAAACGATCAAGAGTTCAAACGATCAAGAGTTCAATCGATCAAGAGTTCAATCGATTTTTAATTAATTTACATGCATAACACTCATGTGGTTTTATTAGAAAGTACAGTTTGAAACCATCAAATTTGTATTGTTCTTGCTTCTCATGTATTTACGTCTCTCTAACCTCTTTAATAACTCTCATTTGCTAATTCTAATTTGCTCATATATGCAGTAGTTGAGTCTAGTAAATAAAATGCACTCATATCACATTCTCTAATACATACGCTTACATTAAGATCCTAGAAGAAAAAATAAAAAGCCCCTTGAATTTTTCTTGCGCCAATTGGCTGAATCGACTCAATATGCTTAGCACGGACCCATTTAAATTACGTTGTTTGAAAATGATAGCCTACATTTAGGTGGAGCACTTGGTACATTCGTACACTACATTACCAAGTAAATCATTTTGTATATGTGTAAAAAGAGTTTTTACAAAGGCATAATCGAGTTTACACAGTACATACATTTATATCGGTATTGTAAGTATTTATATTGATAAAATATTTGCTTATTTAATAGAATACGAATAGTTTTGACTTTCAACATCATGGAATGAGGAATAAAACCCTTTTCGTATGCAATATAATACGATACGAGACAATTAAATCGAGTCAAAACGATAGAGTAGTACGCATAAACTGGTGAGCAGTACAATTCGAGTATTTTATTGATCCATTAGATACCATGTAGCTCAGAGACGTGAATTGAGATAGTATTCGGTTTTATCGCAAATCTCTGGAACATCAATCAATAATCAATCAATAAGAATTTAACGTCCGGTTCCTAGCCACAAGGCAATGTCAGGGACGTCATGACCTCTGCAGATATGAAATGTGAACTACCCATTGATCTAGCAACTCAAACATGACACCTTTTTGTTATTATTGCAATATCTTCGTTTGTCTATGATTGTGTAGCACTCGCAGCTTTTCAATGGTCTATAGGCCTACTCATGTTTCCAGATCCAGCATCGAAAACGTTAACGTTTGGCTCTTTATTTCCAAAGAGATATGCGTGTCTTTAAGCTTTTATCTAATCAACAGTCACAAAATTTAACTTTTTCAGACATAAGTGCATAATATTTTTAACATTAAGAGTAAACCAAACATTACTCAGTTTCTATGTATGCCTAATTAAAGAGCAACGAACGAAAGAATCCAATTAGTCGTTGCCTTAAGGTTTTCAGGACTATTTTTTGATTAGTATTTTCAAGCCTTAATAATCAGAATCCTTTATATAGGTTTGCAATTGTTGTTTTCTTGAACGAGATTTTGCTCATTAGTTCACATCTTTACAACGTAAAATACGAGTGACCCTTCATTATAACTGATAGTACAAGAAATAAATGTCACATATATAGCAAATGAATCAGATTAGAGAGGTCCGCGGACTATCTAAATCAACCGGACTATTGCTGACCGTCTCCTTGTACAACGAAAACAGACGTTAAGCTAAGCTTTAACTGTATAGCCTACCTTAATCGCCGAAATCACGAGAAGAGGCTGTCTAAAGACACCGCTAGAATAGTCTGATCTAGAAATACCAAAGCAAACAAGAGTTTCGACTCGGTAGATTTGTCTTCATCTGTTTGTCGTTTCGTCTAAAAGCCTAGAGACAGCTCAAGATTTCTACAGGGAGACGTGAGTCAAGCTGTCCCACCCAAAGAAAAAATCCTCATCAACAGCTCCCTTAATGGCAACAATTTTTGTACCAGCATAATTTTACATATATTTGTCAGTTTTGCTTGCCCTCGATTGTCCCACAGTCTGCCCCACTTCGTTTGTCCCTCAGCGTCAGTGTCTGACAGCATCCCTGGTAAATCCACGTACGACTTGAAATGATTAACGTAAATAATCAACCAAAATGTCAGGCCGCCCTACTTTGTAACTCTTTTATCAGATAGAAATGTCAGATTTAGCAGACAAACACTCTTGATTACACACCCACGTGATATGATTAATTCTAAAGCCGATTTTATAGACGTGATCTGCGGCTTAGCTTATTGAAAATACGGAAAACTTACTTTTAAATCCGTATATACAGTATATACGTATAATCGTATATATATATACATATATATATATATATATATATAGGTATATAAAATATTATATATATACATATATGCGAGGATAAGTAATGAATATGGTTCATGTTATGTTAACTGATACAACGTAATTAACTTTTTCTCTGGCATTTGACGATTTTAGTTAATTTGCCAATAAACACAGTTCGTCGGCTATTTGGTATGCAAAACGTAACAGCAGCTACCTAAACATGCACTTGGATTGATACTAATTTATTTCAATGATCCAATATTAATATAGCAAGAATATTATAATCATGCGAAAATTAGAATATGAATAATATCCATTAGTTAATAGTAAGAATTAGATAAGTTATATAGCCTACTTCGTTATATTTGAAATTACAAATACTATCTCAAATATACATGTGCATAGTAGAGTAATGAATATTAAAATATTTTAATGGTTTTATTCTATTCTTAAATTCAATAAAAGCAAAAAGAGACTCATGAAATATAATTGAAACAATTGTGAAAAGAACACTTTAGCAAAAGAAGCTTAACTTACTGTATAGCAGTTGTTACCCTGTTAATGTTGCGCATTTATACAGCCTAAAGTAACAACAAATTATACTATTCCAACAAAATAAATGTGAAAATTTAATTTCAGATTTGATTATTTCAAGGGTATCGCTGTTAGTGCAGTTATGTAGTTCCTTGGACAGACGAAATTAAATATTTATGAATAACTTGAATTATATACTTTGAATTGTTGAATGCATGTAAATTTAAGTGTGGTTTTGATGCTGCCAAAAATAAATATTATAGATCTGCAAATAATTAGGAACTTCTAACAACATCTTAAACTAATATCGACCATTGCTCTACTAGTTTTACCTTGCGCATTGGACGCTCTGTCCCTCATTGACAGGGCCATTGTTATTGTCATTGACAGAAACATTGTCAATTGTATGCTGGGTATAAATTAATTTTGCATATATTTATATCTGCAGAAGCAACAAATCGTCGTCATAACAAAAAATATGAAGCCAAGCCTTCTGTTCTATTATCCCCAGCGTTTTATCATGCATCCCCCCCTCCATCTGACTATCGTCCGAATCATAATTGATTTCTTAAACTTAATATATATCTTTATTAATCCACTTGGGCAACCAAAGCATATAGGCTCTACAGAACAAATAAAAACGCAAACGAGCGACAAACGAATAAAAGAAATAAATATAAAGAAATGAATGCACTGCATTTCGACACGTAGGACTATGCATTGCACATAACTATCGTTGAGACAGACATACGTATAATAAGGGACGCTAGAGTCTACTGAAAAAGATTCTACAGTTTTATAGATTTTTCACAATATGAGTAAATTGAGCTCAATGCCTGTAAGGGGAACTGTAAAAGTAAAATAATAAAACGAGTGTGAATTAGGAATTCACGAGTACCATGTTCGCTCCATAGCATAATTATAGCGTTTAGTAAATTTCAGTCATGCCACGGCATATCTTTAGTTTCGAAATTTACAAACCATGAATCAAACAACGTTCTATACAATGCACATAACAAGCATTGCAAAGCAAAAAATCAAAATCACAAATATTGTAGATTGTTTATCTATGCAGGAACGGCGTTATCTGCGATTTTATCAACGTACGCAAGTCTTTTGTAAGAGCTGCCTAACAGCGATGCTGAAAAAAGAAGTAAAGATGTAAGAAATGTAACACGAAAGTGCAACTACAACATCATTTACCAAAAATAAACATTAGATTTCGATTATCTTAATTACGTGCGTTTGCGAAGGATTTTATGGCTATAATATAGTAATTTTATATAGGCCTATAGCATGTATCGAGGGGTTGTTCGTTTTTTAGAAACTAGGCAGCAAACGTAACTATGAATCGTATTAAATATAAATTAAGACAACGTCCATAGAATCATCTTTGGTTGAAGAGCTGAACGTTAAATAATCGATTGAGTGATTAAATAGATATAAACAAATGAATGATGTTAATTACCCAGATATCTTCTCCACCAGATCAAATCAGTTCTACATTATTCCACTGTTACATGTACGTTCACACTTTCACTGCAGAAATGTGTGCGAGGCCTAACAGCCGAGTAGTGGTGCGTTCAGTCCAAAGCTTCTGCAGGCGTGCAGCCCTCGTGACGTAAATGAAAACTGTTTGCTATGTTTCTCCGCGAATTCCTTTTTTTTGTACAAGAAAAATCTTTGTTTAATTTGTAGAACTGTAAATTATGGCAAAATCTCGTTGTTAATTTGTATGAAAATGATATTAATTTATTAAGGAAGATTTATCGTTTTATTTAGTATTTTATATATCCTCTTCAAGTTTATCTTCTATCTATCTTTTCCTCACAGTCTCTCTCTCTCCCTCTCTCTCTCTCTCTCGCTATATATATATATATATTTTCATTACATCTTTCAATAAATATCTGAGTCAGTCTGTGAACCAACTTGCAATTGCTAAATATTTCTGTATTCGATGACATTCTTCAATTTTTTAATTTAATTAAGTGAAGAATTATAGTTCAAAACTAAATATTATCGTAATTAGAAAATAACTCAATTTAGAGTTGACTAAACTAGTCTGCAGCAAAATAAAAACCTACAGATGCTATTCGCTATCAGCTGCAAGATTCACAGAATCAATGAAGTTTTACACGATTCTATATAATTTATTTAATTTTTATTATTATAAAATCAGTTTTTATAGCATATCAGTAATTCTCACTCTATTTGTGTCAGAGAACATCTTCTTCAGCAATGATTTGTCTGTGGTGTCATTGCGATTTGTAGGTATTCATGCTTTGAAATCATTCTAATTATCAACACTTATTTACATTCCTATTTGCAAACACATTAGCAAATAATTAGCAACACGCAATATGACCGTTTGTACCAAAATTCAGCTACATGAATCTATATGGAAAAAACTGAATGTCTAAGCATTATGCGATGCAAGTGAAATATCATCTACGTATATTTTTTGGTTCATTACTGTAACAGACATTGCCTATGTGTTGCCCAAGTTGCTAAAGAATAGACCAATAGTGGACTTCAATTTTCGTAAAAGGCAACAAAGCAGAAAGTTCCACACCAACGTCAGTGATGGTATTTGTTTGGTGATTGTCTAATCTCTTGAAATTGCAAAAAATTTGTATAATACGACTATTCGTATTCGATTAAACTGGAATTCAACGGAAGACGATGGTGATGAAGGTGACGACTATAGCAAGAATGAGACTATTTAAAAACATAGTTAAATAGAGGAAATGAAGTATTTGCTTCAATTCGTTTACTACTAATCAATCAAGTAATTGACAGGACCAGGTCCCTTAACAAATGGGAAAGGCCTATCCGCACAATATGTATATTATGTAGCCTATGACTTGTGAAATATACATATTTATAAACATAATATTATATACATGTACATAATATTATTTTATATATTAATATTTGAACAAATACAACGGCTATATGCTATAAAACGGCATCAGACATACGTCTGATGCCGTTTTTATTTCAAACGTTATTATTTTAAACGTCTAAGTTTTCTCTCAAAATCTTTAGTACAATATTAGGCCTACAATACAAGTAGCCATGCAAAAGATAAATTAAACAATTCGCTGGTCTTTTCCTATATATTTCGGCCAGGAATCGAACCCACGAGAGTTCAATTCAACCAAGGATCGTAATTTAAAATTGCAAGAGGTTACTCTAGCCACTGCAATATTCAATATTTGTTAATATAGTAAATAAAATTTGAGTTATATCCTTTCTAAACTTCATTAGATCTCCAGTAGTTCGTTTCATTGCTGACAATACTTTTGAGAATTAATAGCATTTCTCGTTGTTTTTCTTATTCTTATTCTGACAGTATTTAGCATTTCCGATTGTCGGTGTTGGTAGTATGTACAATTCATATTTTTGTTTTTTTTCGCTTGTATTTATTTTGTTTTATGCTTTTTGATAATTATTCAAATTTTGACAAAAAATTTATTCATAAAAAAAATTCACAGCTATTCATTTTTGAAGTTGATTTAACGGTTCCACTGATGTAATTATTTTTTCTATTATTACTGATATCGTTGCTCATATTTTGTTGTCGTTTCAGTTACTATTGTTGCCATTGCTGCTTCTGTTGCCATTTCAGCTACTTTTGCTATCTTTGCTACTGTTGCCATTGCTGCAACTGTTGTCATGCTGCTAATGTTACAACTGCTGCTACTGTTGCTGCTACTGTTATTATTGATATTACTGTTACAATTGCTCCTACTGTAGCTATTGCTGTTGCTGTTGCTATTACTGCTACGGTTCCCACGACTGCTACTGTTGTCATTGTAGCTACTAATGCTATTGCAGCTACTTTTGCTATTGCAGCTATTGCTGCTACTGTTGGTATTGCTGCTCAGGCTTCCTTGTTTCTCTGGAACGGGACGCGGTGCTGGTGATTCGTTGTTTTGATAAGAAACCTCTCTCGTATTCGTCCCGTAAATATTCCGTATCCCTGGTCATCACGTGCAAGCACACACTTTAACGCACACAGACGTACTACAGCACGTACGACTATCAAATATTTCTATCTGATGTCCTGACAAATATTAGATCCGAGATGTGTTTTAAATGCTAGTGCTTGTTTGCATATCGCTTTATAAAGTACACTTTATAACGGCATCTTAGAGGCTTAGGAGTTTCACATTTACGATGATGCACAGGTTGAAAATAATTGACATGATGACAAAAGTCGAAGAAAAATTCTTACATGATATTCGCAAGTAAGTAAAAGCATATAAAACAGAAGAAGCAGGCCGATGGTAAGGAGTGAAATTCCGCGGGTGGGATATCTAGTTTTTCATCTCTATCACGACATTAAACTTATGGGAATTTTGAATTTACAACTACATTTGCATATACTTGTACAATTACATGTACATTTACATGTACAAGTACATGTAGTTGAGACTACAAGTATAGAACAGTATGTAGAGTCATGAGATTTTAAATAATCGTACCTGAGATGAATTGAACAGCCACTGGTTCGAATCTGGTTCGAATCTCGAAATTAAATCAGTGTTATCACTCTAATATATATATATATATATATATGTATATATATATATATATATATATATTTAGAGTTAGCCTAGTTATGCCATATTGAAAGGCGGGCTGCTTTAAACAGCTGTATTTATAGTATACACACTCTGAGTGATTTTTTTTGTATTTATTTTTTGCGGAGCTGTAGGTGCGGGGTTCAAATCCTGGGCTCGCCCGTCACTGACATCGCTTTCGCGTATAAGGAAGCTGACGTTAACATTAGCTTTACCAGCTTTCTCTCCCTCTCTCTCTTAAATGGTTGTTTCAAATTACATATTTCAAGTTTTCAAGCTACAGTCCACTATTATTCTCAAATTTAATCACTATGCTATGTTGACTAGAGAGAGAAAACCCCTGCAGTAAACTTGTATGATTTATTTATTTCAAGGAACATTATAAACAATACAGTTGCAGTAGTCCAGTTTTGTTTATACGAGAGCAGCACCAATCGTAGTGGCAGTCTCAAGTGAAGGATATGGTCTTATTCGACGAAGATCACGAATATGTAAGAAACATGCCTGCGATGTTTTGTTGATGTGTTCGTTAAATGTAAGGTGGTGGTCAAGGAAAAACCAAGATTCTTCACAGAAGCAATTGGTGTGACTGTAACATCCGAAGGGAGAGCTATGGTCACCTCGTTCACTTTTGAAAGTTGCTGAGGTGTTCTATTTTAACATAAAATCATCATACAAATAAAAACAAAAGAATTTTAGCCAGCGAGTGAGAGCTGCGAACGTCTAATGGAATTTTATTTCATTCGTAAACACAATAATAAATACAAGATTTAATGAACACAGAGTTATTATTAAAATTTAAAATATCTGTAGGCCTATTTAGTATTTGATACCTAGTCTTTTAGGGATGACATACCAGCAACTATTAAAATATTTGACTGCTACTGACATTGCAACATCGTAGTTGAGACCCTTGTATACAATTTACAGAACGAAAGTTGCTACTGGTTAGGTATAAATTTATATATTTGTATATTTATGTCACATTATAGTTTGTTTTGATCATGCAATGTTCCAAAAACTCCATTACATGGAATGTGCAAATGACGTAGTAACTATAGAGATGTTTTACCATAAATTTCAATGTCATACATGTCAATTTTAATGTCCTTGAGTGAATAAGAGCAAAAAAGGATCTCTGCAGCAGTTCAAAAGGATATAGTCTAGTCGTCTGTATATCATACCATTTAGATTTTTTCTCTTTGAGACCATAAAATTGATATAGGCCCTATTGTTTACACGATAGCTCTTTTAACTATAAAGTTGATCCCTCCTTAAAGAGATTCATTTACAGAATATTAATATTTTGTATTTCTAACGTTACCTAATATTTTAAAGAGGTTTTCTATAGCTTTAATCAGTTTCACCATTATTAGACTTTTACGGCAGCCGTAAAGATCTTGGCTGATGTGTTCTGCAATTTTTCGGATTCCTAAATGCGAAACTAACTAAACTACTAAAAAGATGTTAGGTTTTTTGGAAGCTTATGTCACCTTTATTGCTGCGGATTGGATGGAGATTGCTTTCTGCAAATGACATCGTGTGTGTAGCAGATACCTATTTTAATCATGTTATCGATTTCTCAAGCTTTTTGTTTTTGATATGACGGAAAGTATTTTTCTTGCACGCAATGGAGAATATTGTATCATTAAGCACGGCTAGTGTTTCATTACGTTTCAAAGTTACTAAAGCAAAACATCAACGATCTCTTGATATTGAACTCCAGCCAGCCAGGTGTGGAGAGTTACTGGACGAGCCATGACTGATTTCAACCCAGACTACTTTATGGGTCTAATCAGATTATTATAATATTATTATTATATAATGACATTATTATTATATCATTAAAATAGAGACTATTTTCATTAGGTCCATTCGTAGCACGACCCTAGTAAACTTGGATTAATGGTAAGATGATGATGATGATGATAAGCATATTTCTACTGAGCAGAGAATCTAATGCAATCCATACATGTAATTTCCATAAAGACTGTAGAGACTAAAATTCGAAATGGGCTCCTGCACAGTGTGATATGTGGACGTTAAGAAAGGAGGATATTAGGACACTAGAAGTTTTAGAAATGTAGCTATGAAGAAAAATGGAGATCAAATAGACTGACAAGATTACGAACGAAGAAGTACTAAATAAGGTTAGCATAAATAGAAAATTGATAAATATCATAAGGAATAGAAGAACTGGATGGGCTAACATATTACTATAAGTTTATAATGGATAGTTCTGTCTGTCTAAGCTGGATAGTTCTCTATGTCTAAGCTGGATAGTTCACTATGTCTAAGCTGGATAGTTCTCTATGTCTAAGCTGGATAGTTCTCTATGTCTAAGCTGGATAGTTCACTACGTCTAAGCTGAATAGTTCTCATGTCTAATATTAGCTGGATAGTTCTCTATGTCTAAGCTGGATAATTCACAATATCTAAGCTGATAGTTCTCTATGTTTAAGCTGGATAGTTCTCTATGTTTAAGCTGGATAGTTATCTATGTCTAATCTGGATAGTTCTCTATGTTTAAGCTGGATAGCTATATATAGTCAGCCAAAATGATTGGCCACGTCAAGCGATGTGAAAAAGTCGATTCCAGTGAAATAACATTTTCCTCTCGTATCGATCAGCCTCTGCTGCTGATGTAGTAACGTGCAACGTTATGTCCCACCGTAGGCATCTATTGGGAATGTATTCTGAATCTGGTAAGGTATATAGCTGTTACTATTGCGATTTGTTAGGTCTGGTGGCAGGAACATTCTTAGGATCTCTACCAAATTTAGAATATATTTGCAATAAATATTAAAACTCGTCTCTGGTTTTTAATCTCTCAGATCTCCGTAATTAAAAATATAGTAGTCAAACTATATAATTCGGCTTATAATGAGACTTGATTTTAGAGTTTTGAATCTTAAGAATTTAGTGTATCTTAAATCCGCAGCTCTCTTAGTGGAGTAGAAAATAATTGGAGACTTATCTGCTTTGTTTCTAATTGTGCACTTAGGCCCCTAAACGTCGCCGGATTTTATATTAGTGACTAATTATATGCATAATATATATACAGCATATAAATATATATATATATATATATATATATATATATGTTATGCATACAAAAACCACTAAAGTAGCCTATAGACATATACTTTATTCTTTGACATCATATATCCAATTTAATCTAAATTAATTTATTTTAAAATTACAAAATATATTTGTTTAGTATGCTGGAAAATTCGTTATATATTTGAGAAAGAGATTTCTAAAGCTGGTTACACTTCATTTGACTTATTAATTGAATGTGTGAATGATTATTTAATTTTTTAGTCAAACGGAACAGAAATGAATGCAACTTCCTCAAATTACTCTTTCGGGGTTTCAATTTAAATAAGAATTGGCCTGTCTTTCTCTCCTTGTGAAGGCATATCGATTACAAGTTACAACACACCAAAAGACAAAATTGAAAAGCCGGTGAATTTTCTCTCCCTCTCTTTCATTCTCTGCTATCTCTCAATTGTCTTTCTTCAGTACCACCTGATAATTTATTTGCCGGTTCATGGTATAAGCCCTATAACTTATTCATTGCCCCACATTTTTATCATCATCGTCATCATCCCTTCAATCCCAGTTTCAGTAAATTTTAACGAATTAAGTTAACTTTCTTTGTTCTTAGAACCCATAGATAATTCACTCCAGTACTCAATGAGTTCAGTCTCTCTCTACCAACCTTCTCCAGTCTTCTATTTTGCAATTTGCTTAATAAAAGTTATTTTTTTCTACATCCGGGTTTTTTCCTCAAAAGCTTCTAAGTTTCTCATTTACTCCTTCCTTAGCTTCTACTTTTTAAGGTTCAACAGGAAAATAATTTTTCAGTAAACTTTAAGTTTATGACACGTGTTATGCAAAATGCTGAAGTGCCGGATTATGCTGACGAGAGGCAAAAGAATGTTCTAATATCTGACGCTTTCAGTGTATTCAATGTTGATATGAGTCTTGAAGACTTAGGTTGATAGCTAAGCATCCGTGCTGTTGCAGTGACGGGATGGAAACCCCCTGGATATCGACTGAGGTCTCGCTTCCTTGCGGGCAACAAATCGATCTAACTCAGGTCACTTCAGACGACAAAATCTTTGTGGACAGTCGATGGAAACGACTTCCAAACGTTTATTGCTAAATTCGATAATTTGTATGCTATCAATTATATAACGTTTTTCAAAATAAATTACGTGCATAAATTAAATTTTCTAAAAATATCTTCTCGTACTACATTTGTTTTGAAAGTCGCACAATATGTACAATATCGAAATGCTCATCCATGATGATGTCTATCAACTTTGGTTCCACCACTACTCTCTAGTTTTGGCCAATTGCCATGCCTAGTGAGCATGTTTAATGATAACATTGGTTGCATTGAACATGTATATTGGAATGAACCAATGGCCCGCATCAACTGTAGATAAAGACTCACCAGCAGCATAAACAACACAAAAATATATCGAATATATTATATACTATACATATATATATATATATATATATATATATACACATACATATATTATATATATATATAGAATATATTATGTAACGAATATAATATATGTATATTCGTACTGGAAGTCCACTTTTCGCTCAATAAACACCACTTCATTGACCAGAGAGCGAGAGAACTAAGTTATATTTCAAAATATACACTGAAATATGCACACACACTAGGCCGTCAAAGAGGTTTAAAAACCTATCTAGTTGATCACCCATCATGCCAGGGGCGTCGCCACCAGGGGGGCCACGGGGCCACTGGCCCCCCACTTTTGCAGGTGGGGGGGCCAAGATAACCTTTGACCCCTCCCTCCCAGTTTTGGTCCTAAAATTACAGAAAATACATGCAAGAAAACTTTTTGTAACGTAATAATTTAAACAAAACCGGAGTTCAATTGGTACAGAAAAATGTTAGTGACTGCTGAAAACAGATTCTTTCTGTTTGTTGGCAGATAATTTGCTTATTGGGAATTCAGGAGGTAAGAGCTGTTGATGGTTGTTTAAAATGAAGGCTATCGAATTGTTAATACAAATTTAATGATATGATCTCAAGATAGTCACAGTCACACCTACAGCACACATCCTCCCATGAGACATTTCAACCTCCCTACCTCCTTCTCTCATTTATCCTTCACTGCCACTAACAGTTACACAAAATGATAGTGTGGCTCTTATACATTGTTCTAAAGAGAAATGAGCGTCAGAGAGCAAAGATAATTTAATGAGATTAGAGAAGATAATTACAGTAAAGAAGAAATACGGAAGCAAATCGGTGAGTTCGAAGATCAACGACTTAGAGGCACTTAGTCAGAGACAACAGATTGTGTCCTGATAAGGAAACATGCTAACACTACTTCATGGTTACAGATGTAAGAAAAATAATACAGTGCAAATCCAAATATCCAACAAGTATCCATTCAAATCAGATGTCAATTCGAACTGATGTCAGTTAATCCCTGCCCTAACCGTCAATCCTGTCATTCAGTTGAATCCCTTATCTTAATGTTGTGTAGTCTGAATTCAGCCTCTGTTCAACGGACTGTAGCGAGGCATAAGGCAAAGAGGCCAGGGACGTACATGTAGTTGTATGTATTGCTGCGTCTATCTGCATTCAGTCTGATTTTTGCAGTTAAAGAGTTAAGTCGGTCAAAGTTATGAACTATCTTTTATTAGAACAACATTAGCATATTCTGGGTTGTTTAGCTAATAACAGCAGTGACGTCCCTGACATCATTCTTGTATGACGAAATGGACGTTAAAGCTTTATTATTATTACAACGCTTCAATCGTTTGGGCTATAATTAATGCGCTTAAGTAGGGCCTAATTCAAGCAATCAGAATAACAATTGATATATATATATTGATGCTTACATTTAAGCATAAGATTACATAACTTTATACCTTATTATTGAAGATATACGTCATTAGTTAGTAAAATCATTATTCAGTCAGAAAAAGGTTAGGCCACATTTGTCTGAAAGTAAGCGACCTGTTCACTTTACTAGCATATATTAGCTTGGCTTAATAAGTTTTAACTAACGTTTTTCATTGAGAGGATAAAAACTAAAATAAATATTTCAAGTATTGTAGGGACTATATCCATTGGCGTAACCACCGGGGGGGACAGGGGGGACACGTCCACCCCAGAATTTAGAGTGGGGGGACATGCATACAAATGTCCCCCCATAATTTAGACTCAAATATATACATTTCATGTAAGAAATTTTGCGTATTTGCAATGTCGCTCAATAACTGCATGAGTAAGTATTACTAGCGTTTATAGAGCCGTGCTGTAGATGTAGATAAAGTGGTAAACTGATACTCTTCCTTATTAATTATTGACATAGCTGTAGTTGTAGTACTGTGTATGCTCGGCCATAGACTTCTATATACTGTCACATACTTTCGTAGTATGTGACAGTATATAGGAGACTATAGGGCTGAGCGACCGATGTTAATTGAGGGTGACGAAATATAGGAGAGTGCCAACTGGCCGAGCTGCTGGGATGAAACTATATTGACCTATCTAGATTTTGCGGCTGCATAGGCCTATTGTATCTTGAGAGGTCAACTTATCAACCATCGGTAGATGCTCTGAAATATGTGCATAAAGGTTTAACTTATGGAGTTTGTTCATAGACAGTAAACCAAGTTCTGCATAATTGCGTCATGGATAAATATCTGTTAAAGAACAATAAGCCACGTCTGGTAAGAATTAATATATTACTAATTTCGATTTTGAATTCTGAAAGCTGTAAATGCAATTTTGCGGTATCATTCAGAGTTTTGTTAGAAATTATCGAGGAATTTGCGCATGGCGCTGCATCTACCGTGCAGGTCAAGGCCACAGCCAGTGGATCGATTTTTGAAAGGTAATAGCTGGAACAGCTAATGTTAACTTCAGTTTCCTCACTCTAAAGCGATGTCAGTGACGGGCTAGCCCAGGATTTGAACACCTCACATACTGATCCGCGGTCGAGTACCTTACCGACATACATCGCCACTGGCTCCAGCCAGTAGTTGTACTGTGTAAACTAGGGAAACTAAGTTCCCTCCCCCCTTTAATCACTGCCCTTACATACATATTTACACATTGAAATTGCCATAAAGACAAAGAGAATATAGTTTAAATTTTTTTTATCGGCGGGCCTAAGTGGGGCAGGCTCCCGCCCCCAGTGGATACGCCAATGATTGTGTCCCCCAGATTTTCGGTCGTGGTTACGCCAATGACTATATCTATCCGAGATGGATTACTGATTTTCAATACCCCCCCCCCCCCACTAGTGAAATAAGTGAGTCTGGAAAACCTAGAAGTTCAATCAGCTCAAACAAATTTCGCATCCCCATCATATTAGTCGTATGGGCGACCCTGAGAAGAAGACCGAGACTTGGATGCTGGATAATCGATAACTATTTCGTATGTTGATATGAAGAAAGAGGTGGAGGATAGAAGTATGTGGAGGAGTATATACCATGGATCTACATGGATCTATCATAACGCGCTACGATAGGATATATATTTATAATTATGTATACATGTACTACATATGCACCAGATATATATATATATATATATATATATATATATATATATATATGTATATATATATGTATATGCATATATGTGTATATAATATATATATATGTATATATATATATATATATATTATATTTATACATACATATACATGTATATATATATATACATGTATATTGGCCCCCCCCCCCACTTTCAAAACCGTGCCGCCGCCCTTGCATCATACATGCATAAAAGTACAAACTAAAAAATGAATATGCAAACTAAAAATGAACAAGCAAATCAACTCAAAGAATAGAAGCAATGTGCACATAAATATGCATAAAAATGCACATACATGCAAATAAACATATATACATAAACATAAACAGAAATACATATTCAAATAATCGCATATGCACCTAGTACTGAGTAGAAATTGTCGTATACCCAAAAGTTAAACGTTTAAGCATGAAATTATAAGACATACCAACAAAGATATGGAAAAACAAAATTACCGATAATAAACACTAGCCTACTAAAGCAATAAACTAAGATAATTTTTGAAGTTAGTAACAAACAATTTTAGTGAACGAGAGTTACGAATGTCATTAGGAATTTTTTGACCAACAAGCTTAGTTCATCAAAAACCTCAAAAAAGCTTGACAAACCTCAAGTTAGCCTCTAGTTTGGTAATCTATGATCTCTTAGGTTTATTCTAACGTTTAATATTTTATTCTAACGGTTTTAATCAATTCTTAATGCGTCTAACGGTTTTGATCAATTCTTAGTTGCTTTTAATGGTTCTAATAAATTCTTAGGTTGCTTCTTTTTATTTTAATCAGTTCTTAGGTTGCTTCTAATGGTTTTAATAAATTCTCGTGTTGCTTTTAATGGTTTTAATCAATTCTTATGTTGCTTTTAATAATTTTAATCAATTCTTATGCTTCCATTTGTTTTAATCAATTCTTAGATTACTTCTAATGGGTTTAATCAATTATTATGTTACTTCCAATGGGTTTAATCAATTACTATGTTGCTTTTAGTGGTTTTAATCAATTCTTATGTTGCTTTTAGTGGTTTTAATCAATTCTTATGTTGCTTTTAATGGTTTAAACAACTTCCTGCCCAGTCGCCTTCTACTACTCATACAGAATATGGTTAATATGTTATTAGTCCGATATTGACCAGGTCTAAAAGCAATTTTATTACGACATTCTTAAAGCAGCACCTGAGGAAACCGTGGAACTTTTCTATTGACTTTCAGTATGTATTTCTTACTAATTTTTTTTAAAGTTCAATATCGATTTTACTTTAAATCAATTAGTCATCTAAAGGACTATACAACTAGAGTTTCTTAATATTTCTTTGTAAGCTTGCCAGTAATTAATGGCCTATGAAGCTGTGACTGGAATCATCTAGTGTTAGTGGATGCCTCAACTTATACATGCACACACACGCACGCACGCACGCACGCACGCACACACACACACACACACATATAGGGTGCGCATTAAAAAAATATCCTCCTAGCAAAATTGCGATAGCTTAGTCAATTCTTAATATTTCGCCTTGAAATTTTAAGGTTCTCTTATGGAGGAATTTGCCACAAGCTGACCAAATTTTGTAAAAATATTTTTAAGGGAACTGTAGTTATCCAAGTTTTGCAAAAAAAATTATTTTTTTCATTGAACACGTAACGTAAAACGTCAATTAGAATCAATTCCTTTTTGAAAATGGGCTGACCCTGAAAAGGGCCGTTAGATGATGACGACTCTGATATTATGCTACAATGTGTACTCGAAATGAACGCCCTGGGCTTTAATGCCGGCCAGAAGTCTTTTCTTACAGATAAAATTGCGCTGCCAATGGACTGCTGTGGTAGGTCTTTCCAGATCTCTTGAAGAACAGCCCTGAAGAACAGCCTAATTCCATTGTGTTTCTGGGTTTGGGCTTGAAAGCACGATACTTTTCCAACATGGGTCTCCAGACAAAGAATCAGGTGGATTAAAATCTGGAGAATTAGGAGGCCAATCATCCATTTTTATTAATTCTGGCCTGTATTGTACAAGAAAGTATTGCGCAAGACGTGAAATGTGAGCTGGCGCGCCGTCCTGTGGAAAAATTAAATCATTTGACTTTAACTTGTTGCAGTCTTCAATCAGCTTTGGCAGAATAGTGTTAGTGTAACACATTGTAGCACAATATCAGAGTCGTCATCACCTAACGGCCTTTTTCAGCGTCAGCACATTTTCAAAAAGGAATTGATTCTAATTGGCGTTTTAAGTTGCGTGTTAAATGAAAAAAAAACAGTTTTTCGCAAAACTTGGATAACTCCGGTTCCCTTAAAAATATTTTTACAAAATTTGGTCAGCTTGTGGCTAAATTCCTCCACAAGGGAACCTTAAAATTTCAAGGTGAAATAATAAGAATTGACTAAGCTATCGCAATTGTGCTAGGAGGATATTTTTAATGCGCACCCTATATATATATATATATATATATATATATATATATATATATATATATATATAGTTATACATATACATGTATTTATTAACAATAAATCAATTTTTGTCGAGAGTCCATATATATATGAGTATATATATATATATATATTATATATATATATATATATATATATATATATATATATAGTATATATATATATATATATATATATATATATATATATATATATATATATATTATATATATAGACTCTCGAAAAAAAAAATTATTTATTGCTAAACTGTGTATTCTACGAATTATAACACTATCTCATCTTAAAGTAATTCAGTAATGCAGTATCAATCAATCAAACAACCATTAGCACTAAACACTAGTATACTTTTCTGAATACATATTGCAAATTTTATTCAATTTCAAAAACTAGGAAGTACTTTACTTTGTGATTAATAAACAAGTGGAGTTGATTTCGAAAAATTACAGGCTAATTTTTAAAGCCATCAAAAACTTATACACACAGATATATATATATATATATATATATATATATATATATATATATATATATATATATAGACCTATATATATATAGAGAGAGAGAGAGAGAGAGACCTATATATATATATATATATATATATATATATAGAGAGAGAGAGAGAGAGAGAGAGAGAGAGAGAGAGAGAGACCTATATATATATATATATACATATATATATATATATATATATATATATATATATATATATATATTGGAATCACCATGTGTAATACAATACAATCACAATACACTGTATAAATAAATAAGTGTATAAATAATACCATCACGCATTAGAGTGAACTTATTAATCATATTGACATCTAGTACGTTCAATACCACATGTTTAAAGCGTACGTTAGGAAATTTAATCCAATTTCCGTTTAACCAATCTAGTGAATGACCGAGATTTTAGTCTTAGATCAGCGCGGCCGGTAGTCGAACCTACGAGAGTTCAATTCACCTCAGGATCCGTCATTTAAAACTTCATGACGTTACCTAATATCTTTAACCACAGCGTTATTGAGACATTCAATACGATATACATGTACACTTGTTACTTAATACATTTCTTACTAAAGCTACTTTGCCCGTACGAAGTTTGATAAATATGCATAAATAGTTATATCCTTGATATCGGTATCATACGACCTACAGTAAAGAAATGTACATTTACGCATACAATCGTTTAATAGGCCTACATTAAGTACATAACGCTTACTACAGAAAGTTGTATGACTATTTAGTGTAACAGAAACATTAGATGGCAGGTATAAATCATTGACTAGTCATTACCTAGATTGTTTTGCTAAGAATTTTCTGTAGGATTGTCAAACATTTCGCTTTGGCATCATTTCTCTCAATTTGTGGTAACACAATTCGAAAATAAACATTGTTATTTGTTGACATCGCTTCGACGACGCCGCAATACGTCTGTGAGCGTAACGATTTCATTAATCTTGTGACGAGGATGAAGAACACGGGTGCTAGCGGACGTGATTCAATGAAGGAATATTCCTTAAGCGTTGCCATAAAATGTCCACCGGTGGACTTTATCGTAATTACCAGGAACCGACGCTAAAATAAATCCGATATTCGTTGTTCAAAGGAAGACTGTTAAGCATGTTAATAAAAACTACAACCTAAACTACAGCTAAACTAGAGCAGCCGTACACTTACTACTGTGTATAGAGCGAAATGCAAAATTTGCAGCTCTTATAATACAATAGCTAATGGTTATAATATAACCATTAGCTATTAGATTCACTGAATTCTAAAACTTAATAAAATCACAGTAGAATCCACATTTTTGTGATTCACAGAGATTCTTGGTTTGTTAGATATAGTTTACTTTTAACTGGAATAATGTATTTGGCTCATTATATTTTCACTGAATTAACCTGTAAGCGATTTAACTGCTGCGATTATATGTTCACTGTACTAGCTTGTATGCATGTATATGTTCACTGTACTAGCTTGTATGCATGTATATGTTCACTGTACTAGCTTCTATACATGTATAAATTCACTGCACTAGCTTGCATGCATGTAAATGTTCCCTGTACTAATAATAATAACTTGTATAATAATAACACACATTATAGTGAAATGATCAACTATGTTGATATCTATCACTTTTAATAACACATATGTTACATCCGTTAGGCAATTTTGTCTATTTTCCGTGTAGCCAGTCCAGTGAATGCCCGAGGTTTTACTCTCAGATAAGGATGTGTACATACTAGCTTGTATGCATGTATATATTCACTGTACTAGCTTGTATGTATGTATATGTTCACTGTACAAGCTTGTAAGCATGTATATTCTCACAGGCTAAGCGATCTAATTGTACCAAGCAACAGAATGCGTAGACTTCACATAGAAATCAAAAAGATAGTAGAGACTCTGTTATGTCCATCAATGTTTCAAGTTATTCCTAAAATTAGTCATTTTCAGAGTCATTATAAACACATTTTTCCTCTTTACCATCTAAGCGCTCACCTTTGTTAGATAAGAACTTTAGAGTGCTATATAAAGACTCTTATTAAGTCTTTTAAACAATGTGTATATGCGTTTATGGCTTTCTGGTTTGCTATTCGTATATGTGTAAGTTTTCTGCGGTATGTCAGATTTCATGAAATAAAAAAATATATATATTTGTTAAACTTCAATTAAATCAATGGGGAGACTAAGCAAGAACTGGGGGGAGGCAAAGGAAAACCACCTCAACGAGCATATTTTCCAACCTATAGGCTACATTAGTGTGTCTAACCACTTGTTAAGTGATCAATTTTTTGACCGATTCAATTGCTCTTTGTGGAGTGCGACAGCAGACTACATGTGAGCAAGAATATATACCTTGGACATGCTATTTGGCAAAACAATACAGAGAGAGAGGGAGAGATACAGAGAGAGTTAGAGAGAAAGAGAGATAGAGAGAAAGAGAGAAAGAGAGAGAAATAGAGAGACAGAGAGGGAAGGGTATCTTCCCCTTTCTCAATTGGCTAGGTAACAATTGTCGCTTGTGGCTTAACCTAGGACATCACTGCATCGCAATAACAGTCACTTAAATTTCAGCATGCTGGCGCTATCTTAGAATGTGCCTTGTCCTCACATAAAATTTTAACTCTTGCAGATAATTCTTCGTGTTGCACTACACGTCAATTGTTTAGCTATTCCTGGAGTTCTGTTATAAGCCTCATTGTTCCACTGCTGGACTAGAGGAACTCACTGCGATGTTGGATGACACCAATCCTCGTGTACATGTATAGACAGAATAGTACTACAAGTCGACACTACTCACTACAACACGGTCGACCATTTATATTTAAATTTCAAATTTGAATAATTGTTAGCTCTCCTAATATTACTTTACTGCAGTCGATGTCCAGCACAAGATTGACCCCATAAAAAACATAACGGCACACTGGGTCAGGATGCACAGATGCTTGTTTAATGCCCATTTCCTCCTTCCTCTCCATGGCTATTAGTAATCGTTGCCTTTTCGTGGAGCATCAATTGCAGCCGGCGCGGATTTAAGAATAACCTTGAATCACCCTGGGATTTTTTCCTTCCTAAGCTGTCAACACTCGGTCTTCCAAGCTGTCAACACTCAGTTATTCAATGTTACGCACATTTAAAGAGCTCGAAATTGCGCACAGAAACACGCGAGCGTGACATCCAGCCTCTGATAGGCGACGTGCATGCGTAGAGCAATGAAGAGTTCCAGTAATACGAACATTTATTACAAAGTCCACGTAGCCAACTAGTTGCTTACAGTACCGCAAGATACATCTTAGCATCATTATTAACAGCTACAATAACAGCTTGATCCGATGACAGATCGAATCGGTTAAGACAATTATGGCAGGTTTAGGTAAACTAGATTTTAAGCATACAGAGCAAAATCAGAAATCAATTTTATAAGAAAAAGCTACATGTTAACTATAAATGTTGCCTAAGAAGACTCATGATATATATAATTGCTAACTTAGATAACATTAATTTGTCATGTCTTACTAATTACCTTTTAATAATAGCCTTATGTTATCGAACAATATATATCTTACCCCTTCAAACAATGCAATTTCTATATAAGTTTTTTTCAATTTTACGTACATAATTATCAAGCGTGTAAACTGCAATCTGTAAATGAATTTAATACTAGAAGTCAACATGTTTGTAGTTATTGACTTATGTTTGTTCAACGCTTGTAGCTGAAGGGAGTATTGTGATTCGATTAACTGTACCTCCAACTGTCTAATTGATGGTGGTCAATATCGATTTACTATGATTTATACTTTGACTTTACCATTTTATGCTTGTGCTGTTTGTTCTGAAAAAATGCTTACGAATAAAGAAGTAGCTATATAAGTATAAAATATGTTTGTAAAAATACTCCAGTGAACTCACAGTTTTCAAAAGCGCTATTCTTGTACAAGTAGACCAAGTATATAAAATGGAAAAAATTTACAGGAAACTTTTTAATTAAGTAAAAAATACGAGATAGTACGAATATCAAGCTGTTAAATGGTTTTTGGAACTCAATTAACAACATTAAAGAAAGATTTATCAGAAAGGTTTTCAGGCCGCCGTTGTTTACTACAGTTCATACTCATATATTCAGTCACTTGATATGATGCAAGATTGCAAAATTTCAACTTAAGTAGGTGACCAGGACTTCTGCTAAATATCAGTGAAGACTTCGTAAAAATTAGTGTATTTCAAAATAGTGGCGCACAGCATAATTAAAACAAGTAAAACCATATTGGAAAATTAATTATTAAACTATATCAAAATATAAATCTAATAAAGTATTAGATAATATATTAGTCATTACAACAATCATTAATCCAGAGTAAACTGGGACTAAAGGGAAGGTGATGATGATGATGCTCAAAATTGAGATCCAATAAGTCAAATAGGAGATGTGTCACAGCAAGGCCAGTACGAGGAAGAACGAGCAGCTCGGTAATACATCTGCAACATGCCCGCTACCAGGTTTGAGTTTTACGTCCAACAAAAATAGGTTAGGAGCTTATTTATGGCTCATAAGATGATAGGAACTTAGCGAAAACGAATTACGTCATGCTAAAGTACGAGGGGTTGAAGCCTTCACGAAGCAAATCTCAGACCGACGATAAAGATATAACTACATATGACATATAGATATAACTTAATAGACGAAGTTTGGTTTAGAAATATTTAATAGTCTGCCAAAAGTTTCAAAATGTAACGAAAATAAGGAGTTCAACAAAACTGTCTACGGTTTCAGCTACAAGAACTTCTAATTATTGGCAGAGCTTTGTTCATGGGACATCTATACTAATTAAATACTCTATTACATAGTATATATAATACTCTATTTATATAAAACTGTATTATTCTCTTATTTATATTTTACGCATAAACCCAGTCACGATATCTGCAACGAAAGAGAGCAATTAACAAGATGATAAACATACATTTAATAACATCTTAAAGATCGTAAACTAAATGATTTAAGCAGATTTGTTACAATACATTAGTTTGCCAAAAAATAAACTATCCTCAACGATTAGCAACTATTTAATGCAGCTTACACAGTTATAGAAATATAACATATCAAAATTACCATTCTGTTTAAGTAACAAACCAATGTAACCAACAAAGGCCAGTTTCTTAAAATTAATCGGACAATTAAAGTACAGATAGACCAGTAACCTCAACGCACCAAGCGGTCCACGAGCATAACAAGCGGTGCGCTTGTTATAACATGTGAAAGGCTTTTAACTTATAGTGTTTAATCGTGCATTGTTCAACTGGTGATAAACGTTACTTTTTGCATTCTTACTTAACTAATCAAAGAACTTAATAACCCTGCCTACATTAAGACGTCACTCGACGTTAGCTAATGCTACCGTTAGCCAATGCTATTATTAGCCTGTAACTTACGCTCGACTCGCCAGTGGCTATTACATGTAGTAATCTACAGCAATATACAATAATAATAATAATAATAATAATAATAATAATAATAAAGGTTTAACGTCCGTTTCCTCATCCAGGAATGATGGCAGGGACGTCCCCAACAGCACACATCACTACAGACCAATTCACCCAGGCCAATCTGAAAAAGAAATGTGGTGACGAGAAGTAAGGTCCTAAACGAAAGCCAGTCCGGTGATCAAAAGCTTGCTAGAGTATACAATAATGATATATTTTCGTTAATAACATGTACTAGTGATTGAATTTTCCTCGTTAACTTTGCAAAACAAAATCTTGGGACTGACAATGTGATTTTTACATTTCAACTTAATTTAATATTCAATAGCAATATAATCAAGCCTCGCAGTTGCTAATTATAAAATGATAAATATCTATTGTAGATATCTATGGCAATTTGACAAATTACATCAAAAAACATAGTTACACATAAAAACTGCAGTTATTTATGATATAGTATCATATTGGTAAGCTCTGTCAGTAGAGTTGAAACAATGAGTAGAGTTAGACTTTCAGCACACTAGAGACACAGTAAAAACCAAAAACTTTTGGCCAGCTCTCATTGAATTTCTGACAACGTTCAATATACTCATATTTATACCAGTTTCACAAGAACGATTATATATTATTTATACTGCTTTTGACCATTTAAGATTCCCGTAGTCTAAATGTGTACAACATGTACGTCATCCAAATTAATTTGAACTATATCCTCTGTCTCTCATTCTCACTCTAAAAAATTGAATAGTTGCGGATCCATGGCGTACAATTTATTCGTTGCACAATGAACAACATTCAAATGATAACGATGACGAGAGGAAAATTGTGAAAGAGAAATTACTATCGAACTAAAAACGTCAGTAATGATTCTCCAATGTTTTATTTGATCTAACCGTTAGTCATAAACAATGAAAACCTTAACAGATACACTATATAAGCCAAAAATACAAAACAGCATTAAATCAAAATCAATGCGCATCAATCTAAGTGATCAGAGGACAGCCACAGCTTCTTCATCATCACTTTATGAAACCTGATAAGAACAGAGCAAGAGCCTCTCTATAACTTGATAAGAACAGAGAAAATAGTCCCTCTATCACTTGATAACAACAGAGCAAGAGCTTCTCTATCACTTGATATCAGAGCAAAAGCATCCTTATCACTTGCTACAGTATAAATAAATCTAGTATATTTGCCTTCTGACAATTTTTTAAGCAAAGAGAATGTGATAATATTTCACAAAGTTTTCGCTCAACTATAAAATGTCTCCATATAAGATTCTGCTTACATACCAAACCAATTAAAGTTTATACTAATAAACTAATTGTTAATTAAATGAATAAACCAGTTGAAGTTGATACTAGAATACTTTAAGATTAATTTATTTCGGAATAACCTCCAGTGATTTCTTCATAACCGTCGCGACGTCTGTATTTACGAACACAGATGAACACAGCGCCTCCGATAGTCAGGATTACAGGAATTCCCAATCCGATGGCAATGACAAAGATGATAGGTAAAGAGATCTTGTCAGACGGTGGCAGGCCAAATCCAAATGAAAATGACCTGCAGTATAATTATAATCTGTGCTATTACCATAAATACAATTCGCTCCGATCTATTCTCAAAAAACTTGTATTCCATAATCTCACTAGAAAGTCATCGTAATAAAAAGAATATTTCTAAAAAATGTTTTCCCCGTGTTGTGCTCGGGTGTGGTTGGACCACTGCAGAATAGGGCAACCACAAACGATCTGCTGCGTGTACGTAAGAAGCGACTAAGGCAGGAGTTGAGGATGGCTAGAGGGGACCCACCTCACCATGAAATATTTTCCCCCAGGATTAAATGGTAATTAGTCCATCGAACTGAGGAAGGCAACGGGAAACCACCTCAGAAGCCATATTTTCCCAAGCTATAGGCTACATAAGGTATGGATAAGGCATAGACTTTGTGAAGGGATTAACTTGTTGATCTAAGGAGTGCTCTTGTGGAGCGAGAAAACAGTCTTTGAGTATGAATATGTACCTTGAACCTGCCCAGTGGCAGTGCACTGAAGAAGAATGTTCAAAACTTATATATTTGTTTCATTCTCTATACATTGTACAGGGTATACCCTGTACAATGTATAGAGAATGAAACAAATCCAAAATAGTAAATCATTAATACATGTACATTAGTACATGTTTTGAGCCATAGGTTTATAATTTTTACCTACAGTTAAGCACAGAATAAATTGCAAATATATACTGTTATACCCGTGTGCTTTAGTTCAAATGTAGTTCAAATTATTCTCTGTTAAACCTATCCATCAAAGCAATAATGTGTCTACATAAGGTCTAAGAGCTAATTCATAAGTTACATATATGTACTCTTCACCAATGAACAGTAAATAAATGAATATAAAAAGATATGGCTATTCAAAAAACCATACTTGAATAAAACTAGAAATATACCAACTTTAATAATATGTAACGATATAACCTTTGTACAAAAGAGCTGATATTATATTTATCCATTTATTTTATTTTATTTACTGCCATAGTATTTTATTCAGTAGATTTTCAAAATATCACAGTGCTTACTAAGCATAGATAGTACTTACAGAGTACTTACTAAATGTCCTAGTACTTACCAGGTACCACACTACTTACCAAGCATCGTAGTTTGTATTCTGATAGAAGTCGTCCGCTGGCAGCCCAAAGGAAATGTAGCTGTCAGCCACGATCACTTCATTCACCAGCGACTCGCCGAAGAAATCAAATGCAAGACTCCTCGTCATGTTTTCTAGCGAGAAGCTGTATCTATCCGGCCCAGTGTAGTAGCTGCTGGACAACGACTGAAGATTACGAACTGGCTTTCTATAACAGGTTGGCTTCCACTGAAGAAAGGAACCCAGTGTGGTGTCATTTGCAACTTCATTGGCTTCAAGTAGCCAATTCATAGTCTGTAAATAGTGTCAACCAATTTATATCAGCCAGATAGAATCTTAGAACAAATACTACAAGAAAAGGTTTGGATGTTAAATACCAATTCATCTAATAAAATATTAAATAAAAGAATAAAATCAAAATTCAAAATGAAATTTTCAGATAAAAGAAATATCTGAGGAGTGGAGAGGGGTTTGTGTTTCCATAATGGACAGGCAGAGTTGTAAATATACTGATATCTTATTATGTATTTCTTCATTTATTAATAGAATTCCAGTAGAAAGAAAATGATACTCTAAATACTTATAAAATTATGATAACATAATATCTTAACTTACATTTAGAATACGTCTATGTGGAATATCTAAACCTGATATCTTAGATTTATAGGATATCTTAGATTGTGAATTGAAGCCCAAAAACAATCAACTGATGATTGCACAGTGGCGCCTAAAAAAAAAAAAAAATATTCAAAGTGATTTTTTTCTACGTATACAAGTTTTATAAAAGGTCTATACAACTTGACGAATTGTCCATTAAATCAAATATTCTTTAAACAGTCCATCAGGTAACCAATATGCAGGTTAATACTAACAACAGGATACGTAACAGAAGCATCACGTACCATTAGAGACAAATAACATTTTGAATTAAAATAAAAGAGCATACTGAACTATATTTCAACAGTAGATAGTAAATAACGATATTTAATTGCACGATTCAACAACACTGCAACTTGGCAGGAGGGATGAACTTGATGATCTATGGAGTGCTCTAAATAGAGCATGAAAGCAGACCCTGGGTATGAGATTTACTTTGGACCTGCAACTTGGCAGAAGGTTAGAGAGAGAGATGTAACAACGAACCAGGAAAGAGCCGGGGGAGTGTTCGTCGTCAATGGACCTGTGTTTGCTTATAGTCGTGTTCGTGTCGGGATCACCGCGAGCTGCCACAATCATCCGCACAGCAAGTCGAGACGACCTGTTAGTCGCAGTCTTCACGTTGTCCAGAACCACGTCGGCCAGACCCATATTACTGTTGTACTGTAGGTTCGGTAACTCAGAGAAATATCCTTCGTCGCAGAGTGCTCGAAACTGAGCAAGGTAATAAAAACACATCATATCATATCATATATCATTTATCAATTTACATTGAATTTAATTTAAGACACTGCAAAATTTTATGCAAACATATCTAATTTTTGATGTGAAACTGTCGTGTATATGATGGAATATTTTTTGTCACATCCTGTATTTATTTACTTTTTGGCTAATTAGCGTCAAATTGCAGTTTTGATCAAAATCTGCTCACTTTGATGACAAGAGAACCATTTTGATTCACAGGTGGTACAGCAGCTTCTTCATCTGTCGTTGTGAAGCTTATTGTATGAACTGAGGTGCTTGTAGCATCAATGTTCACATTCTTCCATCGACTCTGCGACAAGTCATACGCTGTGGTAGCTGACTCGTTTCTTAAATCTTCACTTTTCTCAAATTCTATCACCTACAAACATATAGACATTTTGTAACAAACTGAACTTCTAAAATAAATTAATGTTAAAATCAATTTTAAAGCTTAAATTATTAATTAAGCTTCTTCATCATCTTCCGTAAATCATAGTTTAATAAGGGTCAGAAAACGAATAGACCTTCTCCAATACTCTCTGTCACACACCATATCATCAGTCAATACCCTATTTTTCATGTCCTTATTCACTGCATCTCACGTCAGTTGTGCTCTCTAGCTTCACTTGCAACTCTTTCCTCTGAACTCAAATTCAATTCAAATTCAAACTCTCTTTACTACATCCTCATCTGCCTTTCTCACAATATGCCCATACCATCTCAATCTTGACTGAGCCAAACCATCCCTAATCACCTCATCACTCAAATAATTTCTAATTTTAATTCTTTATATATAAGAATTAAAATTCTAAAAGTTTACTGCTCTATAATTTTCACACGGCAGAGGCCTAGCTATTTTTTGCTTTTGAGAGCAGAAAATACTTTATTTGTTAAACCGAAAACAAAATGATTTGCATACTAATTATAACACAGAGCTGAATGACTACTTCAAAACCATTAAACCCTTTTTTAACACTTAATAGATCAAAAGAAATGTTCACTTAGAGAATAAATATTTATAGAAGAATCTGAGCTTTGAAATTGTCATCTTAAATGCATTGGAGTGACAGTGAGAGAGAGAGAGAGCGAGAGAGAGAGAGAGAGAGAGAGAGAGAGAGAGAGAGAGAGAGAGAGAGAGAGAGAGAGAGAAAGAGGAGAGAGAGAGGAAGAGAGAGAGGAGAAAGAGGAGAGAGAGAGGAAGAGAGAGAGGAGAAAGAGAGGGAGAGAGAGAGAAGAGTAAGAGAGAGGAGAGAGTGAAGAGAGAGGGAGAGAGAGAGAAAGAGAGAGAGGGAGGGAGAGAGAGAGAGAGAGAGAGGGAGAGGAGAGAGAGAGAGAGAGAGAGAGAGAGAGAGAGAGAGAGAGAGAGAGAGAGAGAGAGTACAATAGAATTCAATACAGCCTATTGTTTATATATCATCAACTTATTCTTGTAGAATATTTCTCACAGAGTTACAATACTGGTAGTTAGGCGAGAATTTCTAAAAGTTCTCTAAATTAAGTGAAACAATGTTCATTGAAACAGATAGAACAGATCTAATTATTGCACATTAGACTTTACTAAAGCAATATGCTGATATCTGAATAGTAATTATACACTGTCACCAATAGTATTCATGTATAATCACTCAATTAACTTATAATCTGATATAAATAGTATTTATAACAGATCAAGTGTATAAAACAACCAATTAGAAATTACCATTAGAATTAGGAGCATGAAGAATAATGTTTTAGGGTTGATAATAAATTCACCTATTGAAACTAGATTTAAAACACAACCAGATTTTACACAAGATACATTTAATAATTATTATTTTAAAATTTAATTTATTTTAGAGCTAAAATTAAAATCACAACTGTTTTGTGATTAATAATGAGCATCAAAGAATACTACCTGGGCAAGCATAACGACAAATACATTCTTAGCATATTTCTTAGGAAATCCCTTAAATGTGATTGAATCCATTGTAAGGGAGATATTGTCTTTCAAGAGTTTATGGTAGTGCACCTTCAACTTAGCATTAGTAGGTGTCCTAGCAATAAGAACGCTCGGAACTCCCCAGCTGCTATACACAAAGTGAATTGTGTCAAACTGCCCCCTGGCAGCCGTGTGAACAAGATTTACAACTGTACCGTTCTTCGCTGCTGTGCAATTATACAGACTGGGCGAGCACCGATCGACTGTAGTTAACTAAAAATAAACATTCAAAAGATTTTAATTAAATTTTAATTTAAAAAATTAAAAATAAATATCTATGGAAAACAAACAACATGGCGTTTTAAAATAAATTTCTTGAGTTTTAAGTTGAAATAAGTTGTTTTAGAATAAGAATTTTTTAGTACGTAGAAGTAAAAATTGTGATGGTCTTAGGAATTTATACTAACTTTTAGAATATTTTTGGTTTTACTAATAAAATTACTCATTTTAAACTGGTTTTAGTCAAATTTTGTATCTCTCAGTTCTTACGGCGGTTGGTTTCTCTTGCACAATCTGTCTTTTACTAATTATCCCGAATATGCCTCTGTGCAAAGGTACCGGCTGGAATTAAATCCTTAAATTGCTGGGAGACCAGAGGGCTCAAGAAGAGGTGGCATCGGGGCTTTTTGCACTTAACTAATTAAATTTTTTTGTGTTGGAAATTTTTCCCGATTTGTCTCTTTCGAGTAGTGTAAGAAATAATTAGAGATGAGTATGAAAAGGACTAACAATAAAGTGGGAGTCAGTAAAACTGTAAATTCAAAGGGAGCAGATAAGAGAAAGCTAAGTATGGGGGATGAGAAGGCAAGTGATTGTGGAGATTGTTGTAAGGAAGTGTCAGGAATAGAGAAGGCGGTTCAATGTGAACTATGTGAATCAAGGTTTCACATCACGTGCGTTAGCGTAAGTGTGGAAACCTATAATCTCCGGAATCAGGAATGCATACACTGGTTTTGTGTGCGGTGCAATACGAGGGCAATTAAACTCCTGAAGGGTATGTCAGTATTGAAGGAAAAGCAGAGTAGAATAGAAGAGGATCAAAGAGAAACGAAGAAGCAGTTAGAGCAGGTAGCGCAAAGTGTAAAGAATATGGAATCATGTGTAGGAGAAGTGAAAACGTCGGTGGAGAGTAGCGGTAAGCTAGCAGAAAGTAATAGTAACATGGCAAGTAAGGAATCAATGAGAAGTGAGGACATACTTGAAAGGGTAGAGATTAAAAGGCGCAAGAAGAATTTAATGATAATGGGAGTAGAGAAAATGACAAGGAGGTCATAGAGGACATTCTGGTGAAACTGGTTGGACCAAAAGGGAGAACGGCAGTAGTAGGCCTGGATAGAATGGGGAAAAAATCAGATAAAGTCAGACCTATCAGAATTAGCCTGGGCAATGTCGAAACAAAGTACGAAATTTTGGGGAAATCCAAAAACCTGAAGGAGTATGAGGAATACAGGAGGGTATACTGTGTGCCTGATCTAACTATCTTAGGAAGCAACAAGCTGAGGATAAGGTACTAAGAAATAAATTGAAGGAATTGAGAGACGGGGGTGATAAGGATGTGAGAATTAAGAGAGGTAAGTTAATAAAAAACGTAAATGGAGCCGAGGTGGTAGTGTTTGCACCTCGGAATTAGATGAAAACTTAGGATCTGCGGAGCCAAGTCTATTGTCGTCGCCTTTAGATGTTAAAAATAGCTTAAAATCTGTTTACTTTAATTCCAGAAGTATTGTAAATAAAATATCTCAACTAGAGTTGTTGATTAAAGATGAAAATATAGATATTTTGGGAATCAGTGAGTCTTGGTTGTCTGATGACATTAGTGATAGTGAAATTAGTTTTAGTGGATACAGTGTATTTAGATGCGATCGAAATGATTAAGTCAAGAAACGAGGTGGGGGCGTTTTGCTGTATATAAAAAATGAATTGAACCCAAGTCAAGTTAATGATTTATGTGTTTCTAACTTTAAAGAAAGTGTTTGGTGTAACATTAAGTGTAAGAACATTAATCTTATTATTGGTGTTATGTATAGAGCCCCAGATAGTTCAAAAACTAATGACGAGGCTATGTTTAGCGTGTTTGATAAATTCTATGATCAGAAGGTTGTAATAATGGGTGATTTTAACTATCCTGAATTGGACTGGGGAAATACAGAAAACATAGATGAATCTCACTTATTTATAGAATGTATAAATAATAATTTCTTAGAACAGTATTGTTATAAGCTTACTAGAGGCAAAAATTTCCTTGATCTTGTTTTGTGCTCTGAAGAATAACTTAATTAGAAATAATTAAGAATGTACTTATAGGTGAACCTTTTGAGACAAGTGATCATCTAACCATTAACTTTGTAATTCAGTGCAGTTGGATCTGTAGGAAAGTTCAAAAATTTGATTATTTTAAAGTAAATTATGATAAATTAAAAGAAATATACAGCATAGAAATTTATCTATGGTTTTAAGTGATAATGTTAATAACGATGACATAGAGGGCTTATGGTATAATATTAACACAGGTCTCAGGATGGTTCGTGATGAGTTTATTAAATTGAAAGCCAAAAATAGAGATAGATGCAAGTGGGTTACTAAAAAGGAAAGAAGAAAAAGAAAAGCCAAAAAAGATGCTTGGAACAAGTATAAAAATAGTAATAATGAAGAATCATTGTACTGTGAATATAAGAAAAAGCTTAATAAATCGGTTGCAGAAAATAGAAAAGCCAAGTTAGAATTTGAAAAACAGCTTGCTCGTAATATAAAGAATGATGCAAAGAGTTTTTTTTTGCCTCTGCTAATGCTAACAAAAAGGTTATTAAAAAGATTGGTCCTTTAAGAGATGAATATAACAACATTGTAAAAGATAATAAAGATACTGCAAACTATTTTAATAAATATTTTTCGTCTGTATTTGTGGAAGAAGATTTAGTTAATATGCCAGTACCGGCTAGGATCTTCAAAGGTAACTTTGAATGCTCCTTACATAATATTGAGTTTGATATTGATGATGTTATAAATAAATTAAATTTGTTAAATGTCATTAAAAGTCAAAATCCAGATGAGATTCATGGAAAACTGATTTCGGAGCTAAGAAATGAATTAGCACCAGCTCTATTAAACCTACTAAAAGCTTCAATGAAAACAGGGGTGGTTCCTCAAGATTTTAAGAATGCCAATGTTGTACCAATATATAAAATGGGAAATAGGGATAAAGCAGAAAATTATAGGTCTATAAGCTTAACAAGTATAATCGGTAAGACATTTGAAAGCATTATTAAGGATAAAATAATTAGTTTCTCGGAAGAATATAACTTAATTAGAAATAGTCAGCATGGTTTTATTAGTGGGCGTTCTTGTTTAACTAATTTGCTCGATTTTTTAGAATATATTATAAAGGAAGTAGATAATAAAAATAGCATTGATATCTTATATCTAGACTTTGCTAAAGTGTTTGATAAAGTTCCACATAAAAGATTACTTAGTAAGTTAGAAGCACATGGAATAACGGGCAAACTTTTAAAGTGGATAGGCAATTGGTTAAGCAATAGAAAACAAAGGGTGTGTGTCGAGGACGAGTTCTCGGAATGGGAAGCAATGAAGAGTCGTGTGCCACAGGGCTCTGTTTTGGGACCTCTATTATTTTTAGTTTATATCAATGACATTGACATAGATATTGTATCTAAATTTAGTAAATTTGCAGATGATACTAAAGTAGCAAGGATAGTAAAAACATTGAAGATGCTCAGATTTTAAAGTATGATATAAAAATATTACAGAACTGGTCTAGGGATTGGCTAATGGAGTTCAATGCTGAGAAATGTAGAGTTATGCATATAGAGAATAATAATTTAGAAATTGAGTATACATTGAACAATATAAAACTAAAATCCACAAACAGTGAGAGGGATTTAGGAGTCTTTGTGGATAGCTCTTTTAAATTTAGTGAAAATTGTAATAAAGTTGTAAATAGTGCTAATTGTGTATTAAGAATGATTAAAAGAACAATTGCATGTAGAAATAAAGATATTGTGGTAAGGCTATATAAGGCTCTTGTACGGTCCAAACTTGAATACTGCGTTCAAGGCTTGGTACCCATATCTTAAGAAAGATATCGATAAATTAGAAAGGGTACAAGCCAGAGCAACAAGGCTGGTATTTGACTGTCAAAAACTTAGTTATGAGAATAGACTAAAATTAGTAGGATTAACGTCTTTAAGTGAGAGAAGAACTAGAGGAGATTTAATATAAGTTTTTAAGATACTCAAAGGCTTCAGCAAAGTTAACCATATTAGGTTTAATTTATCAAACAATAGAAACACAAGGGGACATATTTATAAACTTAGTAAATTTAAAAGTAGACTAGATTTAAGGAAATTTTTTTTAGTCAAAGAGTTACAAATGCTTGGAATAGTTTGCCAAGCGAAGTTGTGGAAGCAGAATCAGTGAATGCTTTTAAAAGTAAATATGATAAACATAAGAACATGTAAATTAGATGTTAATTGCATGTTCAGTGTTGTATATAGGCTATGTATAAATTTGACATGTTGACATAACATAACATAGCATAACGACACTAGGTCAGAAAGCACAACTGCTTGTTTGAGACCCGCACAAAATAAAATAAAAACTTAACCTACAACATCTTGCATAGCATAACATATTAAACACATTTTACTTAATAACCAGTACTAATACAGGAAACCAGCACACCTGTACTATTGACCTGTACACTAACAGGTACAAATACTACTCAATATACTAACACTTGTCAAATTACAATATACCTAGGCCTACACATCCTCAAAACCACACATACCAAACATTACAGCAAGAGACAATAGCCATGTTATACAAAAAAAGCTAAATAAACTATATAAACTCTACTTAACTATCAAAACTCAACCCTATATGAAGTCTGTATGATTTGATTAATGTTGATTGGTGTTAGTTAAGAGCCTGATGAGTCTTGAACAAGCATATAATTGCTTCCTGACTCTGTAATGTTATGTTATGTTATGTTATATATTTTGAGCTTCAAGCAAAATTCCCTCATCGCACAAAAAATGTTTTAAAAAAAACATACAAAACCTCAAAAGTTGATGTTTCTAAGAATATCTCTACCAGTGCGCATTATGACACATCCTCCCACATAGAAGTACCACACTGACATGCATATATGTACCACACTGACATGCACTACATGCACATATATAGACTTATACACATATATATGTATACGAGTACATCTACATACACATACATTTACACGCACACATGCATAAACAAATCAAATCATATCACACAAACTAATCAGTTTGTATATCTATAGGAACTAAATACCCTTTTTTAATACTTATCTAAAATATTGTTGAATGAATTCACAGATTCCGCCTCTACTTCTTGTTGGGTTAACTCATTCCATATATTGACTACCCTCTGAGTGACAAAAATTCTTCCCATCTTTAATTATAATCAAATTCAATAACTTCCCTCATTAAGGAAAAATTGTAAACCAAACATTAAATTATGGATGCATAATTCTGATGCAGTTACTTCATGGCCATTGGTAAAGAGGAACCATCAATGACAACTTCATTCTTGAACGTATTTCCAAAATCGTCTAGAGTATAACTAATTGTCAATTGTCAGTTTCACAATTCATGTGACTTTTTGCAGATATCTGCTACGATTCTAACTGATCAGTGCTCTTTCACTCTGGCTCAAACGAATTAAGAAAAAGACTCAAGTTAAATGAGCTCCCTTTTGAGTTGAAAGATACAATTCGTAAAACGTCACAAAGCAAAGCATTGTACACTTCACAATATCTACATGTTAGCGAGGAAGAACTTAGCTGAAATCTCATTAATTTAATTTTACATCCAGCAAAAAGATTTAAAAGCGTTTAAAATGGCAACGACCAAAAAAGACAATTAATGCTATAAAAGTTCATTAAGATTAAACTTAAATTTCACAATGTTACATGTCCCTAAGAAATAGGAAATGCATAGTCAATAAGAAATTAAATACAAACAATAAATAAATAACAAACATTTCTGGCGCATGTCGATTCGGTCCAACTACCCATAGGCAACAAGAGTAAAATCACTGTAGCTGACAAAATGTAAGCAAATCGACAACCACTGGCAGAATGCTCCAATCTTCTTCGGAACTGCAAATCGTCCATTTTCGATGTCAGTTTTATTTATTTACCTAATACCTTATTAAATAAATATACTTAATTTTTATTTTATAAATGTTTATAATAGTCTAAACTGTTAGTCTATTAATTCTCACAAATACAAAGCTTCCCTTTCTTTGTTTACAATACAGTCTTTGTTTACAACTGATCACAGGATTAGCAGCACGTGATCATACTTCTGCGCGTGATGCCATGGAGCTCTGATTTTAACAGATAATAATCATTCTTCGACTAAATTAATTTAGTTGACTTTACTTTTAAATAGATCAAAATATAGAGGACATGTAGAGAAGTAAAAATGGAATGGTTATGTTAGGTTAGGTTTGATGAATTTGTGTTAGTTTTTTTAAATTTTACAATTTTTGCATGTTGATGTATGAAAATACAAAGATATATAGAATAAAATTCTATAATTCTATAATAACGATATAGAATGAGATTATCTATTCTGTGAAATTGCGACTAGACTGGTTTTGCAAGTCTTCGCGACTTCCTAAAACAGTATAGTTAAGTTAAGCTAATATGAAGAGATATGAAATTACGATCGACTGACCAATGAAATGTGTCATAAATAGGCCTATAACTTAGAGGACCTAGTAGCTGACTTCATAGAGGAGACCTGTCTCACTTGTAGTAAGTGGAACATCTCTCACTTTAAAAAATGTTTATAACGGAAATAGACAATCGTGAATTTATTCCAGTTTCCGTGTTGACGTTATTTATGCATGCATGCAGTTCTGTGAATGCCTGCAGTGCGGCCGTGAATCGAATCTACGATATAAGTTCAATTCAACCCATATGACTAGCATTTAAGGTAGAACAGCAATTCGAGTTCGGCAAGGATCTCTCTGAATCAAGCGTTCCGACACCCAGTAATTACAGCTCTGAAAGTTCTGAAGCTCCGAGAACCGCTTGTCCACAGTGCCAAGCTTTTGGTCCCTGGGCAAGAGACTGCTAAAACTCTAACGCATCGGGCAGCCTGCTCAATAGTGGATGATTTGAGTGTGGATCAACTGCTCACAAGACAAATCATTGCCCACACCGACGACGTTGCTTCAAGTGTAATCAACATGGACATAACTGGCACCGTTGCCCACTCAGAACCATCAACCGGAAGAACACAAGAGGGCCGATAACAACGTCGGCTTGCGTTCCACAGCAGCTAAAAGATTAACGATTATCCATTTATCCCCCAACGCTTTCATTTTATGCTTGTACGCTATTTGTCTCTGTAATAATTGTCGTATTTATCGCCGACTCCATTGCATAAAGTTTGCCTTGCTCAATTTTAAGCTAATTGTCTCCTATGAATAAATATTAATGTCTATTGTTTTTTTCGTTCGCTTACTTTCTCGCTGATTTGCCATCGAGACTCAACCTGGACCCACGGTGGTTCGCTCCTATCACCGGAAGCTCCGCGACTACTTGGAGGATTTTTCTTCTAGCTCTGTAACTAATTAAATTCTCAATCAAGATGGATTTCAAATGACAAATTGCAATATGTTGATTAGCAATGCTAATTTTCTTGGTATATAATTATGTACATAAATATAATTATAATTAGTACGATCTGCATCAATCTATTACATTTATTACTTTGTGTTTGTATTGCATTTATTATCTATAAGTACTATTTTGCGCCTAAACCATCTTTTCTTTAACTCCCTTTACTTTGGACTGAAATTCTGGATTTTGGAATTTGCACCGTTTTTGGACCTTCTTTTTTTGCTCGCCGGCTTGATTTTGTCTCATTAGTGCTCGATGTTGTCATTGAAGACTGTAGCACTCTAATTGTTGTTATTTTCAATTGCTGTTATTAAGTCTCTGTCTTAGCTAGTAGGTTTGAAACTCAGTATTAAGTAAAGTACTAAGTATATACTATTTTTATGAATGTTCCTGTAGATTGCGTTTAGAGAGTTCTTTTAGTATCATCTACAATGACTTTAGTTTCTGTTGTTCTGTGATATGGACCTGTATGTATCTGAAATAAAATAAAATGGTTTGATTTGATTTGATAATTTTATGCCTATACCAAATAAAATATTCAAGCTTAGTGATGATATGGCATTAAAGCATATTGAGATAGATAATAATATCATGATGCAAAAATTAAGTTCATTAAATGCGTGTAGAAGCACGGGGGGGGGGGTCCTGATGAAATTCATGGAAAATTGTTAGCAGAATTAAAGGAAGAGTTAGCTCCACTATTAGTACAGCTTTTCAGGGCTACTTTAGAAACAGGGTCTGTCCCTCAAGACTTTAGAGATGCAAATGTAGTCCCTTTACATAAAAAGGGAGTAGGAACAAGGCAGAGAATTACAGACCAATTAGTTTAACCAGTATTATAGGGAAAATTTTTGAAAGTATAGTTAAAGATAAAATTACTTCTTTTTTAGACAAACACAACCTAATATATGATAGTCAGCATGGTTTTATTAGTGGACGTTCCTGTTTAAAAAATTTAATTGACTTTTTAGAAAATATTACAAGTGAATTAGATAAAGGTAATTGTATAGATGTGTTATATTTAGATTTTGCAAAAGCATTTGATACAGTACCCCATATTAGTTTATTGAGAAAGTTAGAGGCACACGGTATACAGGGTAATATTCTTAGATGGATAGGTAATTGGTTAAGGGATAGACGGCAAAGAGTATGTGTTGATGACGAATTTTCTAGTTGGACAACGGTGAAAAGTGGTGTTCCACAAGGATCTGCCTTAGGTCCTCTGCTGTTTCTGATATATATTAACGACATAGACATAGACATAGACATAGTATCAAAAGTTAGTAAATTCGCAGATGATTCGAAAATAGCAAAAATTGTAAATAATAAAGCAGATGCAGAGGTTCTAAGAGAAGACATATTAAGATCACAAAATTGGTCTAATAAATGGCAGATGGAATTTAATAGCGATAAGTGTAATATAATGCATATAGGTAAAAAGAGTTTAAATACAGAATATATTTTAAATAATAAAATACTGAAAAATACTACTTCTGAAAGAGACTTAGGTGTAATAGTGGATAATTCATTAAAATTTAGTGAGCAATGTAATAAAGCTGCCAATAGTGCAAATGCTGTTATAGGTATAATAAAAAGAACAATGACAAGTAGAAGAAAAGACATTATATTAAAGTTATATAAGGCATTGGTTAGACCCAAACTTGAATATTGTGTTCAGGCTTGGTGTCCCTATCTTAAGAAAAATATAGAGAAATTAGAGAAAGTCCAAGCTAGAGCCACAAGATTAATTAAGAAATGTAGTAATGTCAATTATGAAAATCGCTTAAAATGTACTGGATTGTTATCTTTAGAAGAGAGAAGGGTTAGAGGCGATTTAATAGAAGTTTATAAGATGCTTAATGGTTTCAGTAAAGTAAATTATAACAATTTGTAGCAATTAGCAAATAATAACAGAACTAGAGGACACAAATACACGTTAATTAAATTTAGAAGTAGGCTTGAGATACGCAAAAAAAATTTCAGTCAGAGAGTTGTTGGTGTTTGGAACGGACTGCCAGAGGAGGTCGTTAAGGCCGAATCTGTCAATTTAAGAATAGATATGATAAATATATAAAGTGTTGTAGGGAAAGGTGTGAAGTATTAATAGAAAAGTAATAGGCTGAGTTGTGGGGTTGCCTAGTCCTATTAAAGTGTATAAGTTTTGACAGTTAAGTAGAGTTTATGTAGTTTATTTAGCTTTTTTGTATAAAATGGCTATTGTCTCTTGCTGTAATGTTTGGTATGTGTGGTTTTGAGGATGTGTAGGCCTAGGTATATTGTAATTTGACAAGTGTTAGCATATCGAGTAGTATTTGTACCTGTTAGTGTACAGGTTAATAGTACAGGTGTGCTGGTTTCCTGTATTAGTACTGGTTATTAAGTAAAATGTGTTTAATATGTTATGCTATGCAAGATGTGTAGGTAAGTTTTTATTTATTTTTTATTTTGTGTGGATCTCAAACAAGCAGTTGTGCTTTCTGACCTAGTGTCGTTATGTTATGTTATAAACTGGAATTCAAGATAGTATGATGAATAATGGCAACACTGATGAAATCAATTTGGTAACGCTACTTTAGTCGCCATGTTGATAGCTAAATAGATATAAACTTTACAATATTTTAGGGATTTTATCGCTGAAATTTTAAAGTTTTATCTCAAAAGTATTTAAATTTACCAGACCATCTTGAGAACGTACTACTTTCTGTCAGTTAAACGCTAGTTTCACTGTGGATAATTAGAAATCATGGCAGAAACTTCTTCAGACGTCGATGCTTTCGATTCGGGGATCGACTCTTCCTTAAGTGAATGTTCGGATGAGATTGATTCGCCCTGTCACATGTTAAATCCTGGGAAGAATGGACTGAAAATAAAGAATACAGAAGTGTTACGTTCGAATATAAATGGGAAAATTTGTCATAGTGCTGGCATGAGCAGTGGGCCGGTCGGTGCAATAAAAGTAAATCCTGTTATCTATCCGGTAGACTCAGTGGAGTGGTTGAGTTGTGAGCTCTGCATTGATGTCATTGAACATATGTCAAAACTAAAATGTGAGCGAGAATCCCAGAAATCCAGTCGAAAGATTGATCATTCAAAAACAATGTTACGAACGGTGGAGGAATTGTCCGAAAAGCATGAAATTCTGTTTAAGGGCATGATGCACAAATTAGAGTTGGACAGAGATAATGTTGCAACAGTTTTTGTGAAAGTTGTTGATGCAATATTTGCTGATAAACTGTATAACTGGGGTAGAATTGTAACTGTATATGCTTTCATTGGATGGTTATCTCGACATTGTGCTGGTTTAGATATGATCGACAGTATTCCTCCCCTTCTTGTGACCTCTGGTGAATATATTGCGCAACAATTGGGCCCATGGATCACAAAAAATGGTGGATGGGTACGTTTTTGAGTCTTATTTGTATTATAATTTTTATCTCTCACCATTATTTTGCCAATTGCAAATGAGAGGTTCAAGGTATATATTTATACTCGGAGTCTGCTTTCACACTCCTTAAAGAGCACTCCATAGGTAAAAAAGTTAATCCCATAGCAAAAGGCTATTCTTTTTCTGCATCTAATGTATCCGATATATTGAGAGAAATATGGCTTATGAGGTGGTTTCTCATTGTCTTCCTCAGTTTTTTCTGCGCTGTCTATTAAGAAATGTGCAACAATTAGTCTATTCGTCATTGTACTGGACATTACCAAGGAAATAATTGTCTATAAAGCGGTTATTGGTTGAGATTTTCCTGGCTAATTTGCCTTAATGTTAATTGTGCCTATAATGTAGTCTGAAATCCCTGAATTGCTACCTTACTTAGTTATATCTTAGATAACATTTTAGAGAACTCATACGTAAAGTTGTATTTTATGTTGATACCCAGCTGTACATATCATTTCTTGTTCTAGTTTCTATCTGAAATTACAACACCTCTTATCTGTTCTTGATCAAGTTTATTCATGATTCTGCACCAATAGTTTTTTTGTCAATTCTTATAAAACTGAATATTTTTTAATTGGTATCCATTAGCAAAGAAGCAAAGAATTCATTTCTTCTACTTTTAAAATTTTGCTCTTACTCCTACACCCATGGCTAAAACCATTTCTATCATGTTTAATGAAAACCTCATTTTCAAGTCCTGTATCTCTTCTGTCTGTCTATAATCTTTCTTTCCGAGCTGTCAAATCTGATCGATGGGGTCTTCTCTTGACAAAGTTTTAGCCATAGTTTTTGCTCAATTGTTGATTCTAAACTTGATTACTGTAGCTCATTGCCATTTGGCTTACCATCTTGTTATCTCATGTGTCCAAACTTGTCCAGAATTCTCTTCTGACTGATTTACCAGTGTTTACAAATAACTTGGCTTTTTAATTGGGTCTTTGCAGATTTAGTCCATTGACTTTAAAAAGAGACTTTGATAGACAGCAGACACACATAAATAAGAAGTTACTAAGCCAGTAAGCCCAAAGTGTTTATTTGATATCTTTTATAGTTAAGCCCCTATTTTTATCTCCTGTTGAATTTGAAATTATGTAGAACTTCATGTATGGAACAATAAAAATATCAAATTAATTTGAGCATATTTCTGATCACTGTTGCTCTTTTATAATAGTTTGTTTTAAGGTTGTTCCATAAGCATACCAGTTTCATTGCACTTTCGAGTGTGCTGTTGTTTCTTTTGTGAATTTATTCATTTACTTTTGAAAAGTGTTACAGTGTTATGGTGAATTTCTGAAAACTCTGATCTTTAATTATCTTCAGTTATGGCCTCCTTCCTTGCATTTCATATAGCTGTCAGTGTCTGACACTGCCTGTACAGTTTCTTACTAGTCATAGATGTTCTTTACTAGGCATCTGTTAATACTAGTTCCTTACAGCCATTGTCATTGGGGCTGATTTTTACTTCGCAGCTGTCATTCCTGTTCCATACTTGTCAAATCTGTCATTGCCTTACTTGTCATAGATCTGTCATTACCTTTTCAGTACTCAGTACGGGTCATCTTAGATCATCTGTCATTGTTGACAATCATAAGATCTGTACTCAAATCTCAAAATCCTGAGGTGAGCCAGAGGTACTATTTTACTATTCTACTAGAAGTAACTATAGGTAGACTATAGGTTCTACTAGAAGAAACTAGAGGTACTATTTATTATTCCATTAATTTATCCACATCCCCTTCTAACACGGAGGGTGGTGGTCTTGAAATTAACTGGATGACAAAATTTGACCAGAATAGTTTCACGGACCAGCCGTTTTTACTGAATACTAACTAGAGAGTTGAATGATGAATCCCTAATGCATATAAATTATTTTATTAATTTATTATAAATAATTAATATATTTGAACTATTATATGAACCTGTGCAGATAGACAAGTTGAACCTTTTTGTCTTATGCTCGGTTTTATAGGACTTCGATAGACGTTTTCGATTACTAGTTATGGAAAAGGTCCTTATTGCCTACACTAGTTAATATTTGCATTTTGGATTTTATGAACCTTCTTTGACTCTCAACTTCAAATCGACTCGCTTACTGATAGGCTTGTTATGTTCGTGGGTGGTCTGTGGGTGTGTCGAGCGTTGCGCTCTGCTATAGGCTGCTATTATCAGCTCGCATGAAATTTCCCCCAGTGTTTACAACTGTAGATAATTTTTGCTTTACTATAGTTTCGCGTAATTGGAAAAAATGAGTGAAATTAATTAATTACCCTATTTAAGTTAAGATAATTAATCAATATATAAGAAACAAAAATTATAACGATATTCTTTGTCAAGTTTGATGAATCGATTTTCAACTAGTTTGAAATTAATAGCAGCAATAAAATAGCTGTTTCAAAATTTTCTTATATATTTCAAAACTGAAACTATTAAATAAAAAAAAACATGTAAGACCGTAATTTAACTTAATTATACTGATTAAGGAAGTCTTGAAGACTTATAACTGCAATCTCAACAATGATCTGATTCTTATAATAGGCCCCCCTTCTAATATTATGACGATTGTGATAGAGGTAGGTCAACATACAATATTTTTAGTATTATTTTTACAGTATCTAATATATTTAGTATATATTCCATTCACATTTATGTTGATTTGTTAGCAAGCAAATCGTATAGTCTAATAATTTCTGATCATTTGATTTTATTAATAAATTTAAGAGTCTATCCTAATAGTTGAAAACACATCTCTTCCAGCCTTAGATTTAAATCACCTGCCTGACTGTTTATTGATCACTGGACTGGAACCGTTCTTTTGTTTCTCTTCGGCTCATGTTTTTCATGTCGTTTACTGGGCTCGATTTGTAGCAAACATGTGACGGGGGACGTCCCTAACATCATCCTTGTAAGAGGAAATTAATGTTAAAACTTTATTATTACATAACGGCACACTGGGTCAGTAAGCACAGATGCTTGTTTAAGGCCCATTTCCTCCTTACTCTCCATGGTTATTAGTAATCATTGTCTTTTTATGGCGCATCAATTGCAGCCGGCGGGGATTTAAGACTAACCTTCCATTACGCTGGAATTTTTTCATTCAAAGCTGTCAACACTCAGGTGAACACCCACAGAGTACTAACCGAAGCTGATGAAGCTTAACTTCGATTATTGACGCGCAACTAAACCGAATGCGCTAAATCCCGCCGTCATTATTATTTCTAGTATTATTTTTATTATCATCATCATCATCATAATCATCATCATCGTCATCATCATCATCATCGTCATTAGCCTTATTAATAAATCAAACATAATCGCAGAATATACTGATTATATAAACCGATACATGTACACACACACACACAGAAACACACACAGACAGATATATATATATATATATATATATATATATATATATATATATATATACACACATACAGACTGGGGCAAAAAAAATCCCCTAGCGAAATCTCAATAACTTTAAGAAAACTCAAAATATCTCTACAAAATTTACGGATCTTCTAGAGGAGGAATTTCTGCGTATATCCTGCAAATTTGATTTATATATTCATTGGTTACGAAATTTTCTACGAGAAAAGTGCTAAAATCAATTTTAACAAGGATTTTCGAAATGCCAGTCGTTCCTTTTAAAGATAATAACGATAAAGATAATAAGTTTGCTAACTAGAAAGGAATGTGTGGAATGAACTATGGGCGTACAGCGAATTAGTTCAACCATTGAGTTGTTGTCAGCTATTCAGAGAACTGATCCCACAGGCTTAAATTAGTAAATATTAGTTGTTTGAATTGAAAACAAGTAAATAGAAGAGTTTAAGGTAATAGTTAATTGTTGTTTAAAAGTTAGAATTTAAGTTTTTACTAATTGAAAATTTTGCTCTCCAATCTTAAGTACTTCTGAGGAGGCTTAATTAAATTCTCATCTGTTGTAAAAGAGTGCTGAAGTAATTTGTTGTAAATGTTATAATTGATTGGCCAAGGTAAAAGTAATGGTGAAATCTGGAACCTGAATTTAAAGATATTGTGAGCACTATCGTATTGTATTGTGAAGATATATATTCTTTTCTGATATGAGCTGATCAGTGACTTAAAACATTCCATGGTGACAGTATTAAGGGATAGTTATTGCACTATTAAACGATGCAGATATAATTGTAGATGATCAGGTCACATTAATGTGTACCTGTTCTAGAGACAGAAATGTAAGGCTAAATTACTGAACTCGGACCTACTATTAATCTTCACAGCGTAGTAGTATTCAGAATTACAGTAGGCCACTAGTAGTCTGTTCAGCATTAGTGTGGAAATACAGGAATAATACTTATCTGTGCCAATGTCCTGCACTCTCACTGTGTATGAAATCATCCGCTCTATGGGAGGCTTGCCAGGGTCTCTCCTACTTCTTTGTTTGGTATACAACTAAATAATAGTCATAATGTGAAGAGTGGGATCATAATAATTGCTTTTATAATTCTTGTACTAATAAAAATTGATATAATACAGTACGGTTGGACTTGCGGTTAGATGATATAATCCAATATTATAACGTTATAAGAATTTATATGAGATTGTTTTTCATGTTATGAATCTCTCATTATTTCTGGATAGGCATAACTTTAGTTTTTTTAAAAGTTTATTATTCAGAGATCCCCATGTTTTGTCCAAGAGTAATTGACAGTAAATATGTGGTGTATAAATCATTTTTGTTTGTTATAATTTTGTTAATAATTAATAAGTAATAAAATAATATTATGTTGTTTCGAATAATATTGTTATTTAAACTTATTTTACGTTATTCTGTTGTTGTCATTTGCAATCTTATATCTATTTAAGCTTAGATGATCTAAATCCCAAACTACAGTGATGTCTTTTTAAACCAATTTTTGACTGAACTTCTCAGAAACCATTTTTGCTGAGCTATTAGTTTTGACTTTGGTTGTTGACATGTCCACAGACAAACTAACTTTTTACATAAAATTATATGTGAAATCTCTTACACCTCACTTTAGTTGTTATCATTTGCCGTACTAGTAAGACTGGTTGTGCTTGTCACTATGTGCCGTACTAGTAAGACTGGTTGTGCTTGTCACTATGTGCCGTACTAGTGAGACTGGTTGTGCTTGTCAATATGTGCCGTACTCGTAAGACTGGTTGTGCTTGTCACTATGTGCCGTACTAGTGAGACTGGTTGTGCTGGTCACTATGTGCCGTACTAGTGAGACTGGTTGTGCTTGTGAATATGTGCCGTACTAGTAAGACTGGTTGTGCTTGTGAATATTTGCCTTACTAGTAAGACTGGTTGTGCTTGTCATGATCTGCTACGCTACTAAGAAGGTTGTGCTTGTCATGTAAGTCCTTGGCTGCCGTGATTGATCTTGATAGTTTGCCTTTGATTGCCATGCTAATACGACTTGATTGCAATTTGGTTATATGTATCCCACATATCGTTTATTGACAATTTGTCATTTATTTTTTACCATTCATCCCCTTAGTTGATACAAGTTAATGTCAAGTTCGGAAGCTTATCTTCAAGACATCTATCAACCAGTGAGACCCAAATGTTGCACCGGCTTTATACTTGCTCCTCCTCTGAAGAATCCTAGGCTTTTATAAATTTACATAAAGATAATTGTTCTCATACTTTCTTGATTTTTATGTATTTATTTTTCAAGTTTAGAAAGGTTCAGGATTCTTTTTAAATAATATAAAATTGTCAAATAGTGACACAATTACGAATAATGTTAATTATGTACCACATAAGTTTGATAAATTGAAGTGGGTCACATTGACAAATGTCATTGATATTAGTGAAATTGGCATGATGTACTAAAACTTTTCAAATTCAGATATATTTTAAATCTATTAATCTGTACAAGAAAAATTTGCCTAAAGTTTTCAATTGAGAGTCCTCAGGAAGCTCTAAAAGCAAGTGAATAATAAGTACATTAATTCTTAGACTTTTTAAAATTACATTTATTTATTTAATGTAGACTACAATTGGTAGATATTTGATTTTCTTTGAAACAAGTGGTAGTATACTTTAGTTAGCTTATTATTTTATTAGAACAAAACATACTCACTAGTCAGGGCCTCTGATTAGGAGTTCAAATTCGCTCAAAAAATTGAACAGATTTAGCCATACTCCTGGGGCCTGTATGATATGGGTGTACAGGTGTCTTGTGTTTTAGTGGTTTTCTTCACGAGTAGGCCTACTAGGGCAAACGTTTACTAGGGTAAACGATTTTGTAAATTAAATGGCCGCATTTAGTTTTAAATAATATTTTTTATCACCACATATCTGACTATAAGGCTAAATTTTTAAGATGATGATGTCAGATTCCAAATTCTTTGTAAGCTAGTCATTGTTGAACGTAAGGTTTGACGTATATATATATTGTGGAGTTCTAAGCAAACTACTGATGCCTAAATAGCTGATAAAGATTTGTTGTCTGCCTATTAAAGACTTAAAGTACTTAATAAATTACCATAATAATGTTGAGACTCTGAAGTGAAATAGACCTCTCATAATATGCAGTGGTAACTCTGTTCACATAATAAATAAAGCCTAGTGAGGGAGTGATGGGATTGATTTTTAATGTGTTTAGTTGTTAGCTATTTTCGTACATGTATCATGTACATTATATTGAGTCAAAATTTATCGAAACGGCATGGTTTATGCACTTGGTTTAGCTGCGCGTCAATAAACTTAGTTAAGCTACGTCAGGTGCGGTTAGTACTTAGATTGGTGACCGCCTTGGAAGACCGAGTGTTGACAGTTTTGAGTAAAAGAAACTCCCTAGAGTATTGGAAGATTATTCTTAAATCCGCACCGGATGCCTGCAGTGTCCTTTCAAAGCACTAATTACTAATAACCATCGAGAGAAAGGAGGAAATTAGGAAAATGATAAATAAATGGGTCTTAAAAACAAGCGTCCCTTCCTTCTAATCCAGTGTGCTGATGCTGCAAAAAAAGACGTGCTGGTTTTCTATTGTGAATTCAATTCCATAATGCTATGCTAGCAATATTTCTACTACTTCACAGGCTGTTCTCACAGGCTGTTCTGTAGTGAATCTTGTCCAAGGTACCAGATTGATTAGCTTTCTAGCAGTTAATCTTTATTCATCGTCTAATTGTCATTATTTTACTTCTAGTACTCATTAATTAAATGGTCAGACTTCATTCCAATACTGCACATTTATTCTGGATGTCCAGGAAGTATAAATATAGTGGCTGATTATGAAATTCCTGAAATTTAAGGAATCTTATCCTATCATAATGTTCTAGCGTTGTTGTGTCTGTATACTTTAGAATACAGATCATATCTCACGCCTCCTTTTTACACAAACAAACGTTAAGCCTGCAAGCTTAAAAGCGTTCTGGTGATGAAGTGTTTGGTCTTTGTTGCCCCATACAATGATGTTTTCTACTCTCTGTAAAAATAAATTGTTCTTGATTTCCTATGGTGTTTTAAGAGAGAAAGGAATTCTGCTAGAAGAGAACCTTTGTGCCCAGCATTATTCCTTGTCCACGAGTAACAGTAAAAATCTGATATCACATGTAGCAAGATCCATAACTTCATTTTTGATTTATGGGATTTATAGACCGTATATTATAGGATCCAACAATGTTTAAGTGTATAGTACTATTACTATTATACTGCACGTAATGTTATTATTCATATAATAAATATATAACGCTCGGTGAATGATTTTAAACAATTCTAGACTCTATGCATGTAGATAATTGCAAGGTGTGTTCAGGCAATCGTTGTATACACTTGTAGATATCATTATTGGATATTTTCTTTGTGAAACTGTATCAATAGATGGTTTAAAAAGAGTTATGTTTTATGAGAGATACTACTAGCAAAATGCTTACAATCACAGCTTGGTAACTTTTTTCAAGAACTTCAATTGGTGATATTTTTTAAATTACAGACCTGTTCATCCTAACTTGTATTTTAGCTTTTATTGTCATTTTTTGAGGACATTGTCAAAAATTATCTTGACTCACTTGTTTTGGGCTCATACCCTTCCTGCTCATCAGGCAACTGTGCCATTTATTGGTTGTTTTGATAGAGACTGAGAGATGAAAGAAAAGCCTAGTCTGGTGTAGTGCCACTAGGATGTCAGATAATATAGTTTGTCTAAGATTCCCTCTACGGACGGCTCTCGTAAGTTTTTATTAACAAACTGACTTGTTGTTTTGTTACAACAGAGAGGGTTGCTTAAAACGTGTTTCTCTGTATATTGTGTTTAGGATGCTTTCGACAAGTTCTTTGAGAAACCAGAGTCATCGGATGAGAAGATCTGGAAAGGACTGCTTTATACTTTCGTGGGATTAGGAGTGGGAGCTGTGGCTAGTGCTATTGTAGCCAGATAGAGACTATTCTCTCTTCATCGCCCGTTCGTCCCATCAGCACAAGACCACCATCTCTCCCATGTGCTCTAACTACCGTCAGCTGTCTGAAACATCTTCATGGCGTAGTACTTATGTACAGTTGCATTGATCTATTGTCGACTTCTCATACATCTTTGGCGTCATCGACGTTACAGTGAAGCTGTGATGTATAGCCGTTTAACAATGGAGTGTACTCTGCCGAACACAATTTTAATGTGTGAGAGTAAGCTGTTACTTGGAAAACATAGTATATAGGTGTATTTTTGTTTAATTTTCGTTATATCTAGATTTAAAGTACTCTCTCTATTCTGCCTAGTGGCTGGTCTAAGGTACATAGTCTTGCTGACTGCTTTCGCGCTTTATGAAGAGGGCTCCATAGTTCAACAAATTAACCACTGTACAAATGACTGTCTTATCCACACCTTGGTAAGGTTATAACTTTAGAAAAAATGCTTCTAAGGTGGTTTCTCATTGCCTTCCTCAGTTTTTGCTTAGTTGTGTCTTATGACATGTGCAGTTAGCGGTCGATCTATTCTTCAGTGTCACAGACACAGCTCGGGAATTAAAGTACAAGATTAAATTCATTGGCTAATAATTAAGTAGAGTAATAATAAGTAGTAGTAATTTTATTATTAATATTATTTGGCTTGATCTGATGGGAGTCATATAAACCTAGATGAGCGTGTCTTATAGTCTACATTAATTTTTCAAGTGAATAAGAGTACTGTACATTTATTTAATTATATAGTATCCTTTTTTACATTTCATGTGATCCGTATTCCTAAATGGTGTATGTTATTTTATGTCTTTTCATTTATTTCGTTCCAATAATTAAAGTTAAGTTTGCTGTCGAAATACATATGCAATGGTGATATAGTTATTGCTGGTGTACTAACTTGTAAGTTGCAAGCATGTTTAGCTTTGTAAATAGAATAATGAGGCTGCTGTAGAGAGTTCATGCTCTGGCATATCTGATAGCTATGCTGTATCTATGATTTGCAATGTAAACATGTTGGTCTTGTATAAATATATTACACATGTAAATAGCTTGCATTAATCAATCAGAATAACTAAGCTAAACTTGTTTTACAATAGTTTACAATAGTTATTGTTTACTATAGTGTCAATATTGTTAATTTACTAGTTTACTGATATATTTAGTTTTTGCTTACAACACTTGTTTCTCATAGTTGGAACAAATGCTAATTTTCTGTGCTTCAAGTTTAGGGAGATTTAAAACATAGTTTTGATATGAAACAATAATAGCAGTAAGAAATACCAATATTAAAAGACACAGCGCTTATACTGTTACGAGGCATCTAAGGACCATCATTGAAATATCAACGGCATCAACGAGCTATTTTATGCCATAATTGAGCTTGTGCTATATCTGGGCAGTTGGCTGACTTTCCAGACACCATCCATATATGCGAAACATACGTTGAACCTGTCATTAATATATTACTATTGTTATTTTATTTACAGTAATTTCTGTTAATTTATTCATCATCTCATTTTCTTCCCTTGAATTCCAGTTTAACTACGGTCCGGCTTAAAAAAATTAATTTAGCAATTTCCGGAGGCTGGGCGCTCACCAACTAAATGCGCTTTTTATGATGCTTATTTGGATTTTGGTGCATTGTCGCCTAATAATTAATTAATTATTTATTATTATTGTTATCATTGGTATTATTATTATTGTTATTATTATAGTTTTTAATATTATATACTATTAGCAGCTGAATAATCATTTGGCTGTTTAAGGCTTATTTAATTACCTAATATCAAAATTAAGATTTTCTTTAAATTCTGGATTACTTGAATGGATCTTAATGTAGTTCTTTTTTTACTTTTCAACTTTTTAAAGTTGTCAAAGATTCCATTTAGAGGTCTATACTATACTTCAATAAATTGAAATTATAAATTACTCCTATAGGAAAAGCAATTTATTATCTGTGACATGCTTTAGAGAATAAGAAGTAGTTAGCTGTTTACCCGGTGATTAAAATTATTATGTGTGACATGACGTTCTACATTTTAGAAGTCATTTAATTTAATATTGTCGTGTAATTTGGTTATTATTAGGGAAGAACTATTCTGAATAGGTTGTAGTGTTTAACGTCAAGGTTCAGAAGCACAATTAAGGCTCCTCTTCTGGACGACTCAAGATAGTCAAGCTACGGTCACCAAGATTGTGTTTAGCAGTAAGCTACTATCATGACAGATGCATTATATTTCAATATATGACAATGTGTATTCTGAACGGATAAAAATTCTTTTATAGCTGCAGATAAAGAGAAAGCTATGATCAATTTCATCACTTGAGCAATAGTTCTCCTCACATTAGTGTTATGCCAATGAAGAATAAAGATTTATAAGAAGTTTTCTACTATGGAACTGACTTAGTTACATGGTTGGTGTGAACTGTAGGTTAAATTGTTGACTCTCATTGTTATATCTCAAAAGAACTAAATTTTAAACATCAAAAGATAAAGAATATTAAATCAGAGATATATCATCGGCTGCCTAAAGTGTATATTTCAGTCCTTTGTATATAGATACGTTTTGTCATCTTAAATGTATACCTTTTTTGACAGATATAAATCTATATACTTAACTAATGTTGTTATTACAGGATTACATTTCTTCCTGACAATTCAAAGAAAATGATTTTTGTGTCTGTTTAGTTAAATTACATCTTTCAATTTGTTTTAGAAATGCAAATTATTCACGTTTATATGTAATGAATATTGATGTCTTAACGGAACTTAATATTATACAATCTCAAGTCAACATAACGTTTTAGTGAAATTTTCAATCAACTAATAAACGAGCTCTGTCTAGTATTTTCGGTATAACGTTAAGAATAATGGAATTAATTTCATAATTACTACTTTCATTAATGGCACTACGTGAGCGATGTAACAATGTTATTAATAAATCCAAAGCTAGGAGTCAAGTTTAACGTCAGTTTCCTGCTCGTTATCATGTTAGTGACGGGGAGAGCACTGGAAATGAACCTGATCCGTTTATCAGGCCTACTCGCCACCGGCTCAGCTCATCACTGGACGTCAGCTGAGAGGGATGCATAAACCTCTTGTGTCTCGTCAATATATCAGTAATTAGATGTCATTTGCTGATCAAATTTATATTTTTTATGTTTCGGTTCGGCTTCCCTGTTCATAATTTACTGCCACTTCTTTACTTAAACTAGCTTTATCGTAATTGATCCAGTATCTGAATGATAACCATGCTATAGGTGTAAAGTGTAGATGTTGTGACGTGAAATAGTGAAGACATGTGCCCTATATCATCTACCTCAGTCGAATATGTTCAATTATCTAATTAAAAGTAAATAGATACTGTGTCTTTCAGTATAAGAGTATTCTTCCGTTAGTAATACAATGGATGGATAATGATTGGTATATCATCTATTTATCATATAATAGTACAATGTGATTTAACTGACGGAGAATCGGCCTGCCTGTGGATGACTGTAGCTTTCCCTGTAGCTGGCTATTTAACAATACCGATTAGATTACAAATAATTTAGATATTGCACAAATTAAACTGATTATTTGCTTAACATAATTGCTTTTACTATATGTACAGTTTATTCAGATGCTCTGTGTAAACTTTGTGTATCGATTATATAAGGTTTTACTATCCTACGATTTACATCTGGATCTTGTGCTTGCTTTTAATGGATTATTCTGCATTACTTTCGTTACTTCACTTTATGAGTGTCTTTAATTAACCTAGTGATGTTGTAGCTTATCATGTGTGTACTAGTGCCCAGTTAGCATAATTGTTATTATCTAACTGTAGCTACGTTTACTTTGCTTTCGTAGAATTGGCTCTTCTTATTAATATACACAGTGATCACCACTGGCTGGAGCCAGTGGCGAAGTCGGTAAGATACTCGACCATGGATCAGTAGGTGAGGGTTCAAATCCTGGGCTCGCCCGTCACTGACATCGCTTTCGAGTGAGGAAACTGACGTTAACCTTAGCTAACTTTACCAGCTTTTTTATTTAATACAATATTTTTATATACGATAATATTGAACAAACTAAAAGCCGGAGTTTTGAAGATTTATGCAATAGTTTTGTTGCAGAAATTTGACTATATAAGTGTATAATATTTTAATGTCGGTACGTAATTGATTTCAAGGAATTAATTTCACTGATGATTACATCAATTATTAATTTAAATCAAATAAAATTTAATTATATCAATTCAATGTTTGCATATTTTTTCCGCACAAGTTTGAAGTACATTGAAATTCCCTCAGTGATTCAGTCAAGTAGTTTGTTTACCGCGACTAATCTACTCTATAATATACTATAATAGACTATGATCTACATCACCATGCAGTATTTAATGCTGACATGAATAATGAACCTACATTTGTATGTTATCAGGTTTTTTCTAGTTATTGTTCTGAATAGAAATAATTTTGGCTGTTTATTGTTTATAGTGTACAGTGTACACTATAGTAATCAATGATAATCTTACGAAATTATTATATGGAGGTTGTATGAAACCTGGATGCCCTTACATTGTGACATAACAGGATTACGTATTGTTAAAGGTTCTGTGCTTGCTTTGCTATTAATCGTTTAAAATAGCTACTAGCTAGCATTATTTAGAAATAAATGTGCTATTTTTTATATTTCATTGGAAATCAAATTATATATCACATTAAAATTAAAGAGTTGATGTCTGTAAAGAATTTCGTATCTGATAGAAAAAGTTTACTTTAATATTAATTAGTGAAAAGCTGTCAAAAGCTTTGTTTACCTTTTCTTTAAATACTTTTGACAAAAGAAAGTATATCAGCTTAATGTATATACTTTCTGCAATTGCTTTCCCAGTTCCTCTCTATTTAATTTTCTTACTTGTGTAGATTGAAGTATTTTTTAGTTGTGATAGAGGTTTTTTATATTGCATCAATTTGTTTCTTTTAAAGCTAATATCATACTCATTGTACGTTTAAAGTGTCAGTGCCATGATTAATATTTGTGCTGTTTTTATTTTCATTTAATTATTTAATTTATTTTTGTTTTACATATGAGATTAGTTAATATCCTATAATAATGGATCCGATAAACATGAGGAAAGAACTGCATTGGTTTCACAAATTTCAACTGAATTTGTTGCTGAGGGAGCCAGTAAAACTGTTTGAGAGCGAAGCATTCGATATATTGTTGTGAGCCAACGGTTTGTTTAATTGGTAGCAGTCCATGAACAGCTTATCTATTTGTTAGAGACTAAAGCCAAGTTTAACGTCGGTTTCCTGCTCGAATAGCATGTCAGTGCCGGGAGAGCAGTGGATTTGAATCCTACACCTACCGATCTGCTGTCGAACAACATGCCAGCAAACCACCGGCTCAGCCCTTAATGAATCATCCGATGTTACAACTGGGCCGTGTTACACAAGAGCCAGAGAAATGAGTCTATGTCAAGTACATTATGAATGCTATTGACTTACCAAAGCCCCAGTGTATGGGGTCTGTTCCTTTGGATATTGGCTTCGTTTGAGCTCATTGGCTGAAAGTTTTGATTTCCTATTGTTCGATGTTGTCGGAGCCAACAATAGTACTCCAATCGTGTTTTGTGGCTACCCCTATACTCAGTAGTATTCTTCCCTTTACTCAGTAGTATTCTTCCCCTTAAATTACTCAGTTGTATTCTTTGGCAACAAATTGATTCTTTCGCAAAGGCTAGAATCCATTAAGATAGAAAGTCGTTTTTAACTTCAATAGGACGTCTGGGTTTATTCTATCTCTGCTACGTCACTTTTGTCTACAAATACGTGAATTTATAATGGAATATTATTAAAATAAATTTATTCGCATAATTAATTATACATTATTGTCTTAATTTTTGTGGGCGAAAGCCACTTTGTATGAATATTATTCTTTTGGGTCCATGAAGATATGCCATCGTGCGTGATTCGTATTGATAAATGAATGATTAATAAAAAATGAATAAATGTAATAATTAGTTTGCCGTAAAATTGGCATCTTACTCTCCGTATATCAGTGTTGTAATGATCAGCAGATGACTATTATTAGCAACTATAGATATATTAAGTACGTATGTGTATTTATGTGAATAATATTTATGGGATTTAGTTCGTAATTTTGTCAGTTATAATATGGACTCACTACACTAAATATATGGTTATAATGTTAATTGTTATATGACGAAAGAGCGTAGTTGTAACGTAATGCAGATTAGAGTGAACTACTTGAAGCATTGATGAGAATCTAAAAGCTGTTAGTTAAAGAAATGGAGTCGAGGATGGGCGGTTACACTAAAGCTGTTTAAAATTTAAAATGCTGTAAAAGATTTTACGATACATTTGTATTTTTAAAAAATCGAAACAAATCTTATGTTGCTATTTTAGCAAAGATTTTACAATTAGTGAGGCGTGATGTCGTAATACACGTGTTTTTCATTTTGCAGCTAGGTTTTCAGTTAGTAATGGAGTAAGCTAGGTTGCAATTATGCAGAAATAGGTCAAGTTTTAAATGAAACTTTCAAGCTTAAAGTTATAGGAACTTTAAGCTTTAGCCGAAAATTGTAAAATAATGACAATGCATTTCAAGTAGGCTGTATAGTTAATAATTTTTTGAATGATATTTAATAGTAATTAGAGCAGAAGGGTTTTTTGTTTGATAATATTTATATTAATGTGTATGGTTATTTATTCTGGGCATATTAAAGTCACATTTTTCTCTGAATTTAATTTTCACGTATTGGGCGTACAAATTTTTGCCCATGTTGAAAATTTGTCGCACGTAATTTGTGTTGTAAGTTTAAGGTTACTTGAAAATGGCTTAACTTTAATTGCTTCAGGTCGGTGTTTGTTACGTTAGTAGGTTTAAGTATTTAGTGTTGTAATAGTGATGATACTGAAAATCCTAAGGTTACGGGTAATTAGAAGTCTAACAGTCAATGGACAGAATATAATATAAAATTAATTATACATAACATTAGTAATGTATGTACAGCTTATATTTCTGTCGGCAATAAATTATTGTTTTGTTATATTGCTGCTTTTTTCTTTCTCTTATCAATATTTTTATCGCATGGCACTCTGAATAGAAATATGCTTGTCGAAAATGAAGCAATATCTAAATTAATCAAGGTCAGTACGAAAAATTGTTAATAGAATTGAATTCAATTGTTTTGCATAAGGTGACTAACTCTAATAACGAAGTGGAAAGTAAGATGGGGACACTTTGTTTCAGAAAGTTTTCGCAATCCTTGGAACGATTTGAAAACAAAGTACCTCTTCGTTTAATAGTAATAATAATAAAGGTTTAACGTCCGTTTCCTCATCCAGGGATGATGTCAGGGGCGTCCCAACAGCACATATCATTACAGATCAATTCACCCAGACCAATCTGCGAAAGAAATGTGCTGAGGAGAAGTAAGGTCCTAAACGAAAGCCAGTCCGGTGTTTCTTGTTCATCTTGCTAAACCAGCCATTATCACGCAAAAATTAAACCAGCCATTGTCACTCAAATATTTGTTAAGCGTTTCTTGACAATTATAAACTCAAGTAACCGCTCTGATCTCCTCGTTGACGTTTAGGCTTACTAAAGATTAACACCCACTAGTGTGGTTGCCTCGGCTCTAGAACCTGTTTAACAAGTCTGTTCTATATATATTTTATTTTTCGTTTGGATTGGAGATGAGTCGTTTAATAGTTTTCAAGCATCGTTTGAAGTAGAGGAGACAACGAATATTATTGTTGTACTATATATATTAGTATCGTTGGAGGGATTGATTGCTTTATGTAGTTGCTACCGCTTATATCAGTAGCACAATCGATAAGGTGTTCGACTGCGGATCAGTATTCAAATCAAGGTTCTAATTTTCAAAAGCTGTGCTTGCATCGTTACGGACAAATTTTAATTTACTGAAGTATTTCGTGAACTCCTTAAACCGCCGAAAGCAGAATGTAGTCTACAAAATTAAAAATAAATTTTTAGGCTAATTAACCCATTACCCTTTGTCATCGTCATCATCACCATATTCGTCCTTTGAATCTCAGTATAACTAGGATCAGGATAACTTTTAGCAAAACTTCTACCATTTTCGGGAGTCTAGGAGCGAATCAACCGAATACCAATTCTGACGTTGGCTTGAATCTTAGTACTTTTCGCCTTTTACAACACACTGTCCCTGGTTGGTTTATTATTCAGCAACCCTGATACAATATTGGTTAACTCATTATCCTTAATAATTACAAATGTTTTTCTTTGCCCCTATTTGTAATGCCTCGTGGCGCTTTGTTAGAGAAACTGGGTTGCGACGTGAGATTCTCTCTTCTAGAGGCCAATCAATAAGTAATAATTTAACGTCCGGTTCCTCACCATAAGGCAATGTACGTCTATGTAGGCAATAAGGGATGACGACTGAGTACATACAGACTACAAGAGAAAGTGAAGTTAAAATAGTGTAAGTCCAAGATCCAAGACAAGCGGGTCTAAATTTAGACCTAGAATTTAAAAAAATAAAAAAAGAATTATATAAAAGAATAAAACCTAGCCGTATACACTTAGTGGTGTAAGGCCGATGGAAACTTGACCTCAAATCTTTCTATTTCCTAACTAGTCCTCTCCGTGTCGACCCCGAATAAGGATATACGGCACGCTCTAGGGGAGCTTTTTTCTTTGCCCCTATGGGTATAGGACGCTTCTTAAAATCTTTTGTGTAACGAAAACCAATTAAATGTTACTTTAGAAGATCAAGGTCATGTTACTGATTCGGTGTTACTATGGACGCTAAGACTTGTTCTGGAGCTATAGATCGATATCTCCTAGCAAAGAACAAACTGGTTACCTGAACAATAATCTTCCCTGAATATGTAGCTGCATATAATCTTTAAAGCTCTGGGTGTTTGTTATCATAGACGTCAAGATCGTTCTTGTTTTTGTCAGACACTTTCACCATTGTGAACTAGCCGAATCATTAAGATGTAAGCTGATGGGCCTTTATACAATGGTTTGCTAATCCAATCTAAATCATTCTCTCTCTCTCTCTCTCTCTCTCTCTCAATCAATCAATCAATCTCAATATAGGGTGCACTAGTAGGTCCAGTGTTTATAGCCAAGCTATCGTACGCATGACTTCTTGAATTGTATTCTTCACATCCTCAAGGAATCTCACTAACTGGAAAAGTGTTAAGAGATTATGCATCTCGTATATTACATACTCAACCTGAAATAGGCCAATTATTATTATAGGCCAACTGTATAAAAACAAAAGATGAAGATTTTCTTATCGTTCAACATATTCACAAATATGATATGAAATCGTATGATTCCAGGAAGCTTTGATAGTAGACTTGTAGATAGAGTTGTGACTTCACTAAAACAACATGGCTAAACCGGTGGCGCATGGCTATACCACTATGGCGTTGCCTGGAGTTAATAGGCCTACTGGTGGAGGCACTTTAATAAATAAGTTACATGTGTTATAGTGAATGTTGATATCTATCACTGTTAAAAATTTGTTGTTTTGGTGTTCTAATTAAAAAAACAAAAATAATAATATCACAGGTTAAAACCGTTAGGCATTTTATTTAATTTTCCGTAAAACAAATCCAAGATTTTACTCACAGATCAGCGAGAGCGGGGATCGAACCTACGAGAGATCAATTCACCTCAGGATATCTTATTTTAAATTTCATGACATCGCCTGAATGTCCTGCAACTTTTCTCTGGAGACATTAAAATACGAGATTGAGACATTCGCTAATGAGACTAATTTTCTTGCTCCTTGGGATGCACACACCTTATACAGTGTGTGCTCTTATATTTTGAGCCCAATTAAAATTTTAAAAAACATTTGGAGGGGGCACATTCCTATCCTTGCCTCACCATCGCTACGCTACTGCTGACCCACTGACAGTATTATTGGGTGCTGAAGTTGGCTTTAATTGTACCGTGTTATAACTTTATTGATATTTAAACTAAAGACTTTTGTCTAAGGAGTATCTTGTTATAACTTTATTAATATTTAACCTATGGACTTTTGCCCAAGCGGCACGGAAGAGAATTGAATTAGACTAGAAATTGATAAACAAATTATGAAGTAGTCTCAAACTCAATGGACTCGTCAAAATATAAGCCATAATATAAATAAGTGGATCCTTTCAACGAAGGATATGGCTTTTGTGCAAGCTATATCAGGATCAGATATATTTTTCCTCAGAACTTTCTAATTAATTAATTATTAACACTTAAGTCAATTTCTCATTTTGCAATATTTTTTGAAGCTGCAATGTCTGTAGCCTATTTCTTTAGCATCTCACCGTTGATAGAGAAGGTTCCGAGTTTGGGTTGGAGGGGGTTAAATGGTAACATTCACTTAAAATCATTAATAGTCGACAATAATAATAATAATAATAATAATAATAATAATAAAGGTTTAACGTCCGTTTCCTCATCCAGGGATGATGTCAGGGACGTCCTCAACAGCACACATCACTACAGATTAATTCACCCAGACCAATCTGCGAAAGAAATGTGCTGAGGAGAAGTAAGGTCCTAAACGAAAGCCGGTCCGGTGATCAAAAAATGGTCAAGGTATTGATTATGTCTATGGTGGGAAAAGGTAAGTTTTAAGCTTGCTAGAGAATGTTGAAAGAGAAAAACAAGAGCGAAGATTAGCACGTAAAGAGTTCCAGATTGTGGGTGCTGCGTAAGAAAATGAACGTCTGCCCAATGACGTGAGAATATTTGGAACTGAGAGAAGATTTGCATCGGTGGAGCGAAGTGCACGTGAGGGACGATGGGGAAGAAGAATTTCAGATAAGTAACAAGGCTTACAAACAACACGTGCAAGAGAATTTTGGACGTGCTGCAAACGATTAAGAGAAGAAGTAGGCAACCCATGTAATAATGAATTACAGTAGTCGAGCTTTGAATGAACTATAGAATTAGCAAGGATTGTGGCTGAATTTCTAGTAAGTGATGGACGTATTTGCCTAATCTGACGAATCTGAAAGAAATAAGCGCGACAAACAGAAGAGATATGGGATTTAAAGTTAAGGTTTGCATCAAATATGACTCCAAGGTTTTTGGCGGATCGAGAAGGTGAAAGAGCAAGATTCTGAAAATTAACGGAGTTATTGGTAATTTTACTTCTTTGCAAAGGAGTGCCAATTAAAAGGTATTCAATTTTGGAGGGATTAACAGCAAGACGGTTAGCACAAAGCCAGGAATAAACCTTGTCTAGAATGGATGAGAGATGAGCCAGTTTCTGATGGGAATCATGATTAGAAAAGGAAATATATAGTTGTGTGTCGTCTGCATAGAAATGAAAATTTATGGAGGACTGAGCAAGCAGGTAGCTAAGAGGAGTGATATATAAAGAAGAGAGCAATGGACCTAACACTGAACCTTGAGGAACACCGCGTAGAAGGGGTAGTTCAGAAGAGCGATTTTGACCAAAAACAACCGATTGTGTGCGACATGAGAGATATGATGTGAGAAGGGAAAAAGCAGAATCAGATATGCTAAAACAAGATTTAAGCCTATTTAGTAGGATGCCATGGTCAATTGTATCAAAGGCAGCAGAGAGATCTAGAAGAACCAAGGCAGAGACCTGTTTACTACTCATGGCCAAGCTAAGATCATTATGTATATGAAGAAGAGCAGTTTCAGTAGAAATAGTTTTCTATAGGCAGATTGATAATGAGAAAGAGAAGGGAAAGAATCAAGATAAGTGCATAAGCGGGTATAAATTACCTTTTCAAGAAGTTTAGAGATGAAGTTAAGATTGGAAATAGGAGGGTAACTGGAAAGACCATCTTTTGATAGAGAAGGCATTTTTAGCAAAGGAGATACAACTGCTTGTTTGAAGGAGGTCGGGAAGCTACCTTCTGAGAGTGAGAGGTTGATTAAGTAAGTAATAGGGGCAACTAAAACATCAATACAGGATTTCAGTAAGCGTGTAGGAATAACATCAAGGCAGCAAGATGAGTCGGTAGAGCGAAGAATAAAATTGCGTGTTTCTTCCGGTTTAGCTGGTTCAAAAAACTAGAAAGTAGTGGTGGTTCAGGCATATTTACAGAAATGGAGTTGTCGGTGTCAATGGAGTTGGAGGGTATAGAGCTACAGAGTTTGCCTATTTTGTCATCAAAAAAGTTGAGAAAAGAGGTAGCAAGAGAAGATGGTGAGGTGGTAGAGGGGAGTGACTGGGGAATGGTGCGATCAAGCAGAGAGTCAAGTGATCCCATAATTTCTTGGGACAATTTAATAAATAAATAATAGTAAAATATTAGAATAATGATTGTAATAATAATAATAGTAATAATAATAATGCAGGTCCCTTGCAGCATCAAAGGATGATGTCAAGGACGTCCCAAACACACTCATGACTACAGATCAATTCATCCAAATCGATCTGAAAATTGTAAATTCTGAAGAAAAGTAAGGTCCTAAAGGATGCCAGCCCGGTGATCTAAAGATAGTCAGGATTGATAGAGTATAATTAATTATCTATGGCGGTAAGAGATGTATTTTAAGTTTAAGGTAAAATGGAAAATTTAATATTAACTGAAATGCACTCGTAGCTCAGAATTTATGGCAGTCGAAGGAAAAGAAACGACAACATAATCAGAGAACTCTTACCAAATAATAGTTAGCACAGTTCTGCTGCAAAGATTACGCAAAAACACTGAACATATGAAGCCTATGACTTCACTCCTGATGACTCAGACTTCATTCCTAATGACTCAAACTTCACTCCTGATGACTCTGACTTCACTCCTGATGACTCTGTCTTCACTCCTGATGACTCTGTCTTCACTCCTGATGACTCTGTCTTCACTCCTGATGACTCAGACTTCACTCATGATGACTAAAACTTCACTCCTGATGACTCAGACTTCATTCCTGATGACTCAGACTTCACTCCTGATGACTCAGATTTCACTTTTGATACTTCGACTCGGATTTGACTCCAGAGGGTCCTGTCTCGGACTCGACAGCTCTGGACTCGACTATATCTGCATAGACACTAGTTAAACGATTAGATTAGAGTGTTCGTCCTTGATTCAGCCCAGGCCAGGCAGCATACTATGGATATCCCCTTGATCCCATGGAAGGTTTATCATGTCTTGGAGAATGCAGCTAGTCGGCAAAGCTAGTTGGCAATCAGTAGGCTATAACTTTTTATAGTATACTAATCATAGAAATAGGTTTTTACGTACAGCCCATAACCACAATGTTCCTACTTCGCCTCATATTTCATAACTGCGGATTTTCGCATACGCATTTTCATCGCCTCATATTTCATTTTCGCATTTTCGAATGAGAATTGATCATGGGATCAACAGTTCTTCGAAAATTATGTGATGTCTTATAAATAGTTAAATGTGGTTAACATAAAACTGAAATAGCTAGACCCATCAGTACACCTCACTTATTAGACCATCAACCGGCAGATGGCCTGATGAATTGCCGTGCTCGATACGCTCAGATGATCTTCTTTATTTCGCGGCACTCACCCTATGGTTGAGGGTTGATCTCATATTGGGCCCAACAATTAAAACTCACCGACGTCACCGTGTTGATTTACATTAAATGAATTCATTTTAATGTACTCTATTATGCTGACCTGTTTGAACTTAGAAGGTAGATTTTCAAACATTGAACATTGAAAACTTGCCAGTGCAAAATAATATATACCGTTTATGTATTTTGTTTAACTTTTATCATTCTATTACATAAATAAGCAAACATTATATTATAATTGCCTTTATTGCATTTTGGTCAGGATGATAACATTGTTTGCTGATTAGCACGCGGTCACTAGTTCTACTCACAATAGTTTAGTATCTGACAGCATCTTTGAGGTGTACTGAATCAGAAGTTAAATTTAGCTTTAGAGTTTCTATGTAATTGTATATTATAGTCCATTTAAAATAATTTAATTGCAGTCTATGCTATGTATGTTCTTAGTATTTCGATTAAGAAATACTTTAATAATGTTCTACATGTAAAGTCCTGGTATTTCTCATTATGAAAGCAGTCAGCTGTGCATACATAAAAATTAGTTTGTCTTTTATGCTTCTTTTTGTGCACTTATTTAAATTATTCATGTATATTATAATATCGCTACACGTTCAAATTAGTATTCCATCAGGCTGAATGAAACGCATTTAAATTGCTTGTTTTGTTAGAAACTTTAGAGCAATTCATTGATTGTCATGACTCATGGGACCGTGTACATTAAACTATTATTGGCATTTTTCGCTAAGGACTCTCCTGACAGCCATGACAGTTTCTGACAGTTTCTGACAGTCACTGACAGTCCCTGATAGTCCCTGGGAGTCACTAACAGTCACTGACAGTCACTGACGGTCCCTGACAGTCCCTGCAGTCACTGACAGTTTCTGCAGTCACTGACAGTCACTGAAGTCACTGACAGTCCCTGACAGTCACTGACAGTCCCTGATAGTCCCTGACAGTCCCTGACAGTCACTGATAGTCACTGATAGTCCCTGACAGTCACGACAATCACTGACAGTCCCTGATAGTCCCTGGCCACCTAGGAGAGCCCTTACAGCAGCCAACAACAAACTGAATGAGGAATTTTATGAAATATTCATGAATGGTTATTGATTTATACTACTACTAGTTCTTATCTGCTGTATTTCAGACTTTAATACCCATAGAATCATTAGTATTAACATACTACTATTCTAAGAAGTCTGCTTTCGTTTCTTCATAGTATTGTTGAATTTAAATTAATTGCTGATAATAAATCAGAGTTCCCAGACGTGCATAGACATTTCTATAGTGGCTGCTCTCAATGGCACAATGTTGTTGTGCAGCGTGTGAATGAGCAACTTGTCAGTTTGTTAATAAAAGTGTCGCACGATGAATAAACTGCAGCAGCATTGCGCATAAACGCATAACACAAAATGATGGTAGACGTCAGTCGCATGTCTCATAAAAAAGAATGAGTTGTTTACGTTTAAGCAAGCGAATAACTTCTAGTGGCCGGGAGGTGAGTCAGTACTTATTAGTCGAAACCTTTTATCAAATCAAGGGTTTTCTGCTGACAGGGTGAAATAATAATGACAATTGTAGCCTGACGGCTTTCCGATTGGCTGCTGCTGCTGGCCTAGTGCTCGATCTCGCTCATATCGTGCATGGTACCTTAGCGCTACCTGTCTATAACCTATCTATCATACATAAAACTGAAAGCATAAAATCTTCTGACTATTCCATATTGCTAAATCCTTTAATACTAAACTAATTAAAATAAGCATGGCATTCAATTCGTCTAAAACTTGTTTAATCTCCTTACAGATTACAGCTCTCTACGAAATCTGTTCGACTAATCCGATCTGCGTCCGAGCTTGATGTACAACTATACTATTTCCTAGATTGCAAAAATTTCCCCTGCAATACCTTAGAGAACGTTCCTAAAAAATTAAATAAGTAAAAAAGTAAATAAGTGGCCATATAAGAGACTGATGTAAAACTTCCCAATGACTAGGCTCATAGTCGATAAAACGACTCGAGTGCCATCTGACAAGTTTTCCTCTCGATACCCATCCAACCGCTCCTCGGAGACAGCAGGAAACCTCCCTAGTGGCAAGGCACCCAGCCAAGCTTTCTTCCTAGTCGAAGAAAACTTCTGGGCCAATCTTAGAATTTTAAAAATCGGATCGAAGCATGCGACCAATAGGAAATCAGACATTGGCCACGTGACCTAAGTATTCTGTTCGTGCATACTCAACATGTTGACCGGTTTGAATCAACTAAAAGTTTTAATTCCAAAATACTACATGTTAAGCAAAATTAAACGAAAATAGATGCAAACTCTTGAATTAGCCATTCTTCAATTAAATGACTAAAATTTAAAGCTTTTTCGTTAAAATTAATAATAATAATAATAATAAATATTAAAATTTGGAGGAGAGGTGTATATTGGACAAATCTCTCTCACATTTTAAAGTTTGATTATATGTGTTTTGCAACGTGCGTGTGTGTGTGTAATGAGTGTGTGTATGCTTGTGATGTGTGTAATTATGCTGTAAAGAAGCTGTAAAGCTAATGTTAACGTCTGTTTCATCTCTCTAAAGCGATATAAGCGACGGGCGAGCCAAGAATTTGAACCCCACACATACTCATCCGCTGTCGGATATCTTACCGACACACAAGAACACATACAATACGTGTTCCTTTTCTTTAATTCCCTGTACTTTGGACTGATTATCTGGATTTTGGAATTTGCACCGTTTTGGACCTTCTTTTTGCTCGCCGGCTTGATTTTGCCTCAATAGTGCTCGATGTTGTCATTGATGACTGTAACACTCAAATTTTTGTTATTATTATTATTATTACAAAAGTACATGTACATACAAGAATAAGCAGTATAAGATCAAGTCACAATTACGCATACACACTTACACATACACTTTAAACATACACATCATAACAAAAATTCAACATCTCCAGCCAGTGGCGAAGTCGATGTTTGAATTATTAATGTAGGTGTTTAAGATGTGTGTACGCGTAATTGAGATTTGAACTTATACTGCTTGTTCGTGTTTGGGCATGTACTTTTGTATGTGTCCTTGTGTGTGTTCGTGAACTTCTTGTGCGTGTATTCTGTATCTATCTGAGCATATATCTTGCTCTTGGTTGCGCTGAATTTTTTATTCTTTTCATTCTACTACCCTAATAAAAGGTAACTTAACCGTACAGTATAATGATTGCATTATCGTCACTCTCATACATATCTGCGTCATATGAATTAGAGATGGGAAATTTGTCCGCTGGTTAGGTTCGATGAAAATGTAGGTTCGGTTCGGGTTGGGTTAGCTTTTAACAAATATATGCAAGTATATATATATATATATATATATATATATATATATATATATATATACATTATATATATAGGCCTATATATATATATATATATATATATATTTACATGTACATACACATAAATATAAATATATAATAATAAAGGTTTAACGTTCGTTTCCCCATTCAATGATGATGCGAGGGACGTCATGTATATATATAAAGCTACGAGCTAAGGTTAATGTCAGTTTCCTCACTCATACGTCAGTTTCCTCACTGACATACTCGAAAGCGATGTCAGTGACGGGTGAACCCAGGATTTGAACCCCGATATACTGATCCGCGGTCCATTATCATACCGACTTCGCCACTTCCTCCAGCCAGTATATATATATATATATATATATATATATATATATATATAATTATATATATATTATATATAGAGGCCTATATATATATATATATATATATATATATATATATATATATATATATATATAAAGGCCTCTATATATATATAATATTCCCCTTGATCACAATCAACTATCAGAATGTTGCATCAATTTCAGAGTAATATTTTAACATTACATATTACATGTACAGATGTCCATATTCAATTGGACTTATCTTGGTTAATTTGATCACTTCTTTTAAAAAATGCAATTATCATAAATAGTTATATCAAGTAAAAACATTAGTGTTTTGGTAACCAACGTGTTCTTTCTAGAAGAATCACATTCTTAAATTATAATATATGCCATTTTCGATCAGTTTAAGTATTAAAAATTTCTTAATTTTCCTGCAGATATGCAATATTTTGCTAGTCACTTGGCTTTTCTTAAATGGATTTATGCCAAATATCAGGATTTAGTAAGACATGCATTGTTTAATTGTTGGCAATTACTGTAATTTCAGCTTCAACAGTAAACCTTTTTTTATTTTACTTAGCAGAAATTTAAAATATTAAAACATATATTGTTCCAATTAAATATTGATGTACATGAAGAAATGAAAAGTAGGGTCTATTGATAACACTGTGTATATAATATACGGGCTAAATATCTAGGTTTTAGTTAAACTGACAAATAACAATAAAAAGAGCCCTTTAATGGTCCTATTTGTAATCGGAAATTTAGTCGAATCGCTATAGGCATCTAAAGTAGGCCTACGGGCCATTTTACCAACGTCATCATTTAGTTTGGAATTGGTATAGGAATTTAAAGAGCCTTATAAGTAGAATATAGGGCCCACATTGACATTGTTATACAGTTAAATACTTTTGGACTTGTGCACGGAATGACTAATACATGTATATATATATATATATATATATATATATATACTGTGTGTATATATATATATATATATACATATATATATATATATATATATATATATACACTGTGAGTCATAAAAAAGCATGTGCGCAGTATTTCGTCCACAACTTTGACAATTGTGAACCGATTTTGAAAATTGTTTCAGAATTATAAAGAAGAAGAAAAGTATCAATCTTAAATCTAGTTTTTGTGACAATTCCGGTATATTTTAAACAATATCAGACGATTTTACAAACATAGTCTGTCTTTGTTGAAATTTTAAAATGGTGTTTACTAAAGCAAATTAAGAGTTCACAAGACTTGTACCTCTTAAAGGGTTGTGGCTCACATTGGTTGATTGCCGAATTTCCAACAAAAAACTGGATTCTGGGAGGACTAGATTGCTTATTAAAGAAATTACACCGAAAAGAAGAAAATAAATAACGTGGACGAGTTGAAGCAACGCCTGGTGGACGTTTGGCAAGACATGAAGCAATCTGTCATTGATAAAGCAATAGATGAGTGGCGCAAGCGTCTCCGAGCTTGTATTCCAGCTAAAGGAGGGCACTTTGAGCATAATTAAGCTTTGACAGTTGACAGTAGCAGTATAATACTGCTTGTTTCGTTTTTTGTTAAGCCACGGATTTGTAAACATTCTGTAGCGATTGATTTACTTAAACTGAATATTTTCAGTCGCGCATATTTTCAAGCACTGCTTCAACGCAAAAATAATAATTAGCAGAGTCACTTGATGCTATTTTATAGCAAATGTTATCCTGATTATACCCATGCAAGATGTTAAAAAATCGGTTCACTAATACCAAAGTTATGAGCGAGAGACTGCGCACATGTTTTTTTGACTCACAGTGTACATATACTGTACATATACAGTAATTATATTGTCTCTGCTATCTTTATAATTTTATGACGCCAAATATTCTCATTAATATAGAGTATATTGCAGGCTTTAAAAAATAGCTTAAGTGAAACTATGAGGTCCGATTTTACTTTAAGTTCAAGTTTGAGTTAAACTTTGTCTAAGTTTAAGGCTTGCAATGGCATCCCGGTTCGGTTTGTACAGTATCATGGTTCGAGTTTGGTTTGGTTTCGGTAAGAGCCAGGGTTCGGGTTCGGTTCAGGCAAAATTCCATAGAAAAGGGTTCAGTTCGTATTCGATTCTACTCCCATCTCTAGTATTAATGTTGAAGATGCTATAGTGTGTGAGTTTAATATTGTTCTGCATTGTATCAATACGCATGTATCGTGCAAATACCATGAGTGGTAAAACGCCCTTCATCCTTCAATTCCACAAAGGACAGAGAACGTAACAGCAGACAATAGCTGAGCCAAGCACTTATGAATCTTTAGCCTTTCGCATTTCTATATATTCACGGGCATCACATCTTCGCACAGTTCGTCGCACGGTAGGCCTTCAATTCCGGCACTATAGTACTTCTCAAACTCCTCAGGTTAGTGTACAAATGTAATAATCTGAATAATGTTGATTTAGAAGGCAAAGATAACATCAACCAATAGGCTCGCATATAAAATCTACGCGCAAACGGTTCGTAATTACTGTATATCAGATTAAAAATAAAATTGTATGCAATTTTTTATTTTATTACTAAATTTAATTTGACATTAAATAATCTCTTATGAAATAACTATAACTTATTGATGTAATAAAGCTAAAGCTATTGCCAAGTTTAATGTGAACTTCCTGCTCGATAACATGTCAGTTACGTGGAGAGCACTTGATTTGAACCATGCACATGGTGATCCACAGTCGAACGAAATGCCGACATGCATCCAGCTGATCGTATAACAAATGAAATGATATAATTACTTGTGTTTTGCGTCAATAACTTTATTCTACACAAATGCCTATGTATAACGAACGGAGTTTGTATACTGGCTAGGCCTGTCGTGCTACAGCCAGGGGAGATATTCTAACGAAGTGCCTCCTCTCAATATTGAGTCCGGTCCGGGGAACCCGGCACATCGGGTATGGCCGTCCGGCCCGAATCGGGAGTGGGGACTCACTCCACGTCGTCACGTTATTTTAAAGTCTGCTGATGGCTTGTTTGCGTTATTTGCTGCGAACAGGCCTTTAGACAGTCCGTCCACTCCTGGGTTTCTACTTCTGGAACCACTCTTTTGACTGCAGTAACTCGAGACAGCAGCTTTTTCTTAGAATGATTTATTTTGGGAACCGGTTTCACGAGGAACCGAGATGCGACATTTTCGGATGAGACATCTTTTCTAGTGTCGTTCATCTCGAATGGCCTCTCTTGTTCCACTTCGACTTGGTAAGTCAAGGGTCAACTTCCCTTGCCTACATTCCGAGACCCTTCACCGTAATTTAATTCTCGTTGTTTGTGATGACCCAAATCAGCAGTAGAAGCATACTACAAGCCTGTTAGGACCTTACGCGATGACGCTTGAGTTTTTTTCATGCTCCTGGGTTATCAAACTGTTTGTAATAATAATTACATGATTAGTTTTTGTAAATGCGACAAACATTATTTATTAGCTTTAGCCCATCGTATTATTTCGCTGTCTCTTTCCCGTTCACTTCTAGGCATATTCTTACCAATCCCTTTTCTATTGGTTTTCTCGTAGTTTTTACTCTTTTGCCCATCTCTGCTGAAGGCCGTCTTTCGACTATCGTTGATGAAGGTGGTAATACACATGGTCTTCCCTGTGGTTTCTGTGTAACTCGGGGACAGTTAAGTGGTAATTGGTCATGCCATCCCGCTTCCGTCTGCATTGACGAACTCGACCCAGGCGCTTAGCAAATACCCGCAGAGATCAACTCGACCCCGGAAATGCCTTTCGCTAGCTGCCGCTGTCTGTAGAGACACACTCGACCCGGGCAATTCTGTCAACTACAACCTAGGCCTACCTATGGAGATACCAAGCGTCCCTACCCAGGCCCACCGTGGGGATAATAAAGTTTCTCTAACCTAGACCTATCTAGGTTGGAATACCAGATTTTACCAGTGGTAGCACGCCTTCAATTATCCTACGCGGCTTGGGACATCAGCCAGCCTGAGAGGCATCTTACCTATCCCGAAGGGGGTATGTAAGATGAAGGATCACTAACACTCGGTGCTAGACACTCAGTGATAGACACTAGGTGCCAGACACTAGATGCTAGACACTCAGTGATAGACACTAGGTGCTAGACACTCAGTGATAGACACTAAGTGCTAGACACTAGGTGTTAGACACTCAGTGATAGACACTAGGTGCTAGACACTCGGCACTAGACACTCGGTGATTAGTACTACATGTTGAACACCGTGTAGCCCCGTCGCAGCCGCCCTCTTGTATTCTACTCAGACAAACCAAGTAGAACCCCGCGCCCATCTTGTTTCTAATGCATCCAGCCAGCCTCTCAATGTATAAAAAGCTATCGACTGATTATATTGAATCACAGCACATTTTGACTGTTTAATCTAAGTAGTCGCAACGTCACTACTTTTTTAGGCTACCATCACATCGAAAATCAGACATAAGGGCATATTATTAGCCTCATTTATTTGCTACATTTCCCCTATTTATTTGCTATATTTAAATTGTGAAAATGTGTATTCATTACATAATGCATGAAATTTTCTCTTTTTCTTTCGGCCCTAATAGTACGGGCTTAGCCAGTGATTGATTTATATTTATGATGCTGTATTCGATGTGGCAATTGAGAAGTATAAGAAATATTTGTATTTTACCAAAGTTGAAATATTTGTATATAATTTTCTTTTGAACACTACTGGCTGTATCTTTAAATTAAGGCATTTATTAGACTTATTTCGCTGGAACGGAAGATCTTGTCTTCTCACCATGTACAGTTCTATAGCAGCTGCTGCTGAGTAAATCATTCTTTTGACCTGAAATCCCAAATAAATTACATGCTAGGAATCAAGTTTAAAGTCAGTTTCCAGGGGATATTGCAGAATTATAATGCACTGTATTAATTATACTCCTTTTGAATGGCCGAATGGATAGCGCATTTGTCTTAGCTTGAACTTATTAGTTATAATTCCAACCAGAACGTCTGTCTCATTGTCACATTGTCCTTTGTGATAAGAACGTAAACGTTAAGCTTAGCTTGACAACTTTATATCACTAATAATTGCGTTAACTCTATGTTTTCGTCGGTTATACTAGTAACTAGATAATAAATAAATGTATAAATAAAAGTCTCTTAGTATTCAATTAATTATTTATCCAGGTTGTGTCCGGTTTGCTGAATAATGTACAAACCGTAGACTGAACGTGTCGTAAAAGGCTACAAAGCACAAAGATCCGAACCAACGTCAGAAAAGGCATCCGGTTGGTGAGCGCCTAGGCTCCAGATATTGCTACAAAATCTTCTCAAATAAATGGAAAAGCTTTATATTCGTATTCCGACCCTGAATAAACGGGAATATTCAAGGGAAGATGATGTCGGCTAAAATTATGATATATCGGATTTAATTTTAGCAGACGAAGATATATTCATTTACAGATTATATATAAATAAAATTATTTTACAGAGAGTGTTGTATTAAACATAACATTCTGCGTTCTGTAAAGATAATAATAACATACATTATAGTGAAATGATCAACTACGTTGATATCTATCACTTTTAATACCGCATGTTTAATCCGTTAGGCAATTTGTCCATTTTCCGTGTAGCCAGTCCAGTGAATGTCCGAGATTTTACTCTCAGATCAGCAAAATCTCGGACATTCACTGGACTGGCCTACATATGATATGCCTACTATAATATAATTAATCTAATCATTGTCATAAATATTCGAAATCTCTTCTCATAATATTTCGTGGCAGTTGCTCATTAATTAATTAATTACAAATTTATCTTATTCAAAATATTATTTATTACTTGTATGTAGCGCAGAAATGTCTTTATCGAGGTTACTATTGAAAAACTAGTTATCTATAAATTTCATTCATTGTCAAAAATTGTGTTCTCTTGTTGCGTTGTTGTTGCTAGATTGATGTGTTTATAGCTAGCCTTGGAAACGGCACTATTCCTGGACGCTTTTCTGACATTGTTACAGCAGGGTTTAAAATTGCTGGAAAACTTGCCACGTTCGCAAACCTCTACCCACTCTCAACGTTCAGTTGCGCAGTATTCTGCAGAGCTTCTTTATACGGTTTAATTTGTTTCAGGAAAAATCAGAAATTTAGCAGAAAAGATGGCTAAAGTTTATGCTATCATCGCTCTAACGGCAACAGTTACTATTCTATCGTTTTGTAAGTTTATATCTACTTAGTTATTAACTTAAATTTGGATTCATTAATTATATTTTTCACAAAAAATATTTTTTATATTGTTTGCTTGAATTTAAAAGCGTAATGATACATCGGCCGCCATCTTAAGTCACGAAAATGTGCAGATTTTGTGTTTGACTGAGTAGTTTTGCCCTGCACAAAATCATTGCCTAGTAATGGCTGCTTCTTCGAATAAAATTTTGTTTTTAGATTTACACCTATGCAGGTCTAGGAAAGCTGGCCACTTTTAATTGAACCAGAGTTTGAACCCTACCAACTAAATCCTAAGGCGGACGTTCCACCAATGTACCATATGCCTCTCAAGAAATAACTATCTAAATATTTTTATACCGTATATAAAACGGTATTTTATTTAGGAATGAAATATATGACGCCGCGATTAAATTTATACTCGCCAGAAATTTACAGTATATACGGCAACTGATATAGCTGTATTTGGTGTAACTAGTTAGGAATTATAAATATTACGCATTGATTAAATTTATACTTGCCAAATGAAAGTGTTGTAATCAGCGTTAATTCAGAGAGACAGACAGAATTGGCTATATAGAATATATAGGATTTCTGAAATCTACGTCATTTTCACTAACACCGTAAAAGTTTTTACTACATACTATTCGGGTATATATAGGATTTGCATTCATGGTTCCTTGCTTTTTTAAAGTATGTGAATTCAAAATTAATAAATAAGCGCCAGTTAATCCAATATTAACTGGTGTACCTTTATTTAAATTAAGTTTCATATCTTTTGAAAATACATATTTAATTCTATAATAATCAAGTATTAAAATAGTTGCTTATTTTATTAGCGTAACTTCTATAGTTTTGTATGAAGATTTGAATTTTCGGAGTGAGTAATACATGGATAAAATATGATTGATAGGAAGTTAAACCACGCGATAGAGTCCGACAATTAAAAGCTGATCAAAATGCTTTAAACTTGTGTCAGCACTGTAATGCAAATTTAACAGAAAATTAACGATCTGAATTAATTTTGCAGTCGGAGCTGATGCTCTAAAGTGCTACAGCGGAGCGATCTCAGTGAGAGTGGAGCAGGACGGCTGCACAGTATGCAAAGTGAGTACCGGATCTAAACAACTTCACATTGATCAAATTAATTATTACATAGAATTAAGAAGACAAATAGAGCAATGCATGTAAAAGCATTTTACATACATTATTTTACATTCATTGCTCCATTTTACACACATTTTACCAGTGATGGGACGAGACCAAGACATATCTTGCGTCTAGATAGTCTCGAGATAGTATTTTACTGTCTTGTTCTTGGTCTTGGCCTTGTGGGTAACTGTCTTGGTCTTCGTCTTGCGAAAACCCTCTTGGTCTTGCAAGACCAATACAATTAATTTGTGAGAAGGAAATATTTTACTTATTCATATCTTAACGTTAATGCACATAAAGAAGTGCTATTTGATTAAGTTTAATCCTTCGAAAGTGCAGATTACTTAAATCTCTTTTTAATTCACTTATTTCTTGTTATGTTTTGTTTTTTGTTACTAATGTTTAAAACTCTTGCAAAATATCTCGGATTACTTTTAGGACTCAATTTTGTCGCACTCACATCGCAGTCAGCGTATGTATTTTTTATAGATATTCCTGGACTTATTACAGGCTTAAAGCATGTTATAGACCCATTCTTCTACCTAAGTTAGACTAACATTCAATTCCAAATATCAAAAAATGTTTTCGCCGTTGACCTATACATACATGTACAGGCTGACATAATTACTATTGATTTCTTAAGTCGCTGAATATTTTAGACGATTTAGTTGTTTGATATTATGTTATTATGCTTGCTTAATAGTTTAAAATCTAGCTTTGATTTCTTTAAACATTGTATCAGTACTGATGGCTGCATTTGTAATTTGAATAGATCTATATTAATCAAAATAATCAAAAAATAATAGATTAATCAAAATTGATTAATAAAATAATCACTAAGCCAAACGATTTACCTATTTGACAAAAATTTGCTTGACTTAGGCTGAAGACGACAAATTTTTGTTTGGCTTGGCTTAGGCTTAATAAATTTGCTTAAGCTCAGGCTTATTATTAAACCATCATAATTTGTTTGGCTTAGCTTTAGCTTAGGCTTAAGCAGATAATCAATGGTTTGAGAATCTGGAGGACATCGGTTAGAATCTCAGCCAGACTGTCTCTGAATGTATCCCTAGTGATACGGAAACAGACGTTAAACTTAGCTTCATAGTTTTATTTCACTAATGACATTAACTCGTGAAGTATTCGTCAGTTGTAGCAGTAACTAAATAATAAATAATTCAATTAATAAAATTCCATTAATATGCAATTAAAGTTTTATACTAATACATAGCTTGCAATGATTAAAGTTAAGAAATGGTTAAAGATCAAATTTCATAAAATTGAGGTTTTATTACAAATGTAATAAAATTGAGGTTTTCTATTAAACGTCATAATTGTGGTTATTAGAAGTTTTCAGACCTATCTGGTCTGAAAACTTCCGAAACCAATCAAACCTACTTGGCAAATGTAAGGTAATATGGAGTGAATGCTATGTAAAAAAGTAAGTTAATATTAAGCAATCCATAGGAGAGTCTATTTTGTGTGGGCTTAAAGAGGAGTGAAAGGGGGTCTACTAAATCGGCTTAGAACAGGTCATGGCAGGTTTGGGAGCTTAAACGCGACTGGTATAGACAGGACAATCTCCTTTGCGACTGTGGTCAAACTCAGTCATTGCAACAAATTGTAGAGACATGCTATTTATACAAATGTCCTGATGAGCTAAAATCAGCCAGTGTGACGCAACTAATAAAAGTTCAGTGGTTAGTGAACTCTGGCTACTACGAAATGATTGCGGTATCTGTAATGACAAGAACATTATATGTTACAAATTTTGAGTGTGTAAATGTTTATTTCAGAAAATCTCATCAAGCGTAGGGGGGACCAGTGGGTATATCTCGTCCTGTGAGTCGACCTGTACCGCTGGTACCTCCACCGATATAGGAGTCACCACCACTACCACCTGCTGCCAAACTGATCTCTGTAACGGCGCCAGCAACATCCGCACCAACCTCGCTTCAGCACTGGCCTTGTCAGCAGCTCTGGCGTGGTGGCTGATGCGTGGCTAGAAACCGCGTAAGGTCTGGCAGCATTTACAGCATCACTCGAGTAGTATCAAACTGTCCATTGGAGATATGTGATGTGATATTCATGTCATTCTGAAATATGATAGAGGTTTTGCTTTCAGGGATCAGAGACATGCATTGTAACCTTGACTGTAGTGGATATGACCCTGAGCCAACGCTACTCGAGCATTGCTGTCAAATAACTCTCCTGCTATCACCAGGCTATCTATTGCAAACTCAGACTAGATAAAATTGCAATTATCGAATTCAATGCGCAGGTGAATCTGGTTAAAGACTGAATTTTCTACTGTAGATCTGTTTGTGTTTATTTTTAGATTGTGATTTGCGAGTGTTTTTATGTGATAGCTGTGCGATAATTTTTGATTATGAATAGTTCCATTTTTAGGATAATTTCTGATAGAAAGTATTTGGAGACTATCAATTCATAAAATTTTGACAATGTGTCTATTCTAGCGTAAAATTGCATCTAACGAAAGTTTGTTTGAAATTTATTTAATATTTCTACTTTGATTAAACAAATAAAATCCCTAAATCGTAGATGTTGCCTTAGTTCGCCTTATTTCTATCTGAATTATGCTAATTGGGTAACGATGATATTTCAATAATAACTATCGTTCATTTAGGCGCCAAACTATGGAAGCATATTTTGACGTTATGAAATAAACACTTGTTAAATTAAACGCCGAACTTGTTTGACATAATCAAACTTAAATCAGGCATACTATTGGAAGTCCTTTGCAAGCTTTTAGTTTGACAATTAAAATTGTAACGAAAGTACTTCCACCTCTTTGGTCAAACTCAGTCGTTGCAACACATTGTAGAGACATGCGACTTCCCCACTGGCTGGAGCCAGTGGCGAAGTCGGTAAGACACTCGACTGCGGATCAGTATGTGCGGGGTTCAAATCCTGGGCTCGCCCGTCACTGACGTCGCTTTCGAGTGAGGAAACTGACGTTAACCTTAGCTTTACCAGCTCTATCTAGCGTGCTTCTTTTATTATGCAACTAGTGACTTAGGCCTCCTGTAGGCCCTGTATGAAACATGCAAAGTAAGAATTAAACATGCATAGTATGTAACGCATTAATCGCATTATGGCACATTAATCTATTAATTCGCTGATAACATTTTCTTGAGTAAATAGAGCTATTAATAGGATATATTTCTTTAAACAACGAATAGAATGCATTAAATTTGAAGGGTCCTGTTTCGCGAGGCTCTCTTACTCACTTGATATGCTGTATGATATGTATCTCTAATCTAGAGACATTGACTACTCTCCAATCATAAATTTTGAAAGAAATTGTAATCGACATACATGTAACTAAGCCAATACAATGTGCGTAGTTGTCTGACTGAGAATGAGTAGGTGCCTGGTTTAAACTTAATGTTTACTCAGTTACTGAATGCTTTCGATACAGAAACTGACGTAAAACTTGGCTTTAACTATTGAACTTGTGCTGTAAGGTATCTGTTTAACACGCTAGGTTGAAATGAGCTATGATCAGTTACAATCAAATCAAATAGGTTCAAGTGGAGGATATCAAAGTTTAATATGCTTAGTTCTAAATATATTATTTCCTTCGATAAGGCCAGTGTCATAGTTTAAGCAAATTTATATTTTACACATAAATTTAGGTAAGTTTTTAAAGATTGTATTAAGTTTTTAGATAAAAGAAACTGAGTATAAAGCAGCAAGTTTTCATAATCTAAAGTAAGCCGAATTATTCTCTATTTTTAAGATAGTATACATGTATATCTACGACAGTCTTGATGGAGGAGCCTTTTTATACTGTTTCCAAGATATAATGTTAATAGGTATTTTAGACTATTTAATTAAATTGAAATTGAGTTCAAATTTTTTAGCGAATAATCTGACACAAGAACGAGGCAAATTATGCATATGTGACAAAATTTCCACTAACAACAAATTAACATTTAGCCTATTGCATTGTCGCTATTTTCTCTCGACAACTACAAACATGCTTGTACCACGAATTGTATTGCCCATTATATTAACTTTCTACTAGTAATGGTATTTAGTATATTTAACGGTTGAATTAAGGCTAATGTAGATTATAGTAGAAATTGCATATATATATATATACATGTATATATATATATACATGTATATATATATATATACATGTATATATATATACATATATATATATATAAGGCAAATGATGAATTAAAGCTAATGTAGATTATAGTAGAAATTGCACTTAATATATATATATATATATATATATATATATATATATATATATATAGATAGATAGATAGATAGATAGATATACATATATATATATGTATATATATATATATATATATATAGTTTATTGTAACTGAAATTTTGAACTTTAAGTTAAATTTGCCTTGTTCTTGAGCCATTTTATTCGCTAAGAAAATGGATAATCTGTTTTTTCACTTTCATCACTATGAGAGCGATAATAATTGTGATAAACTCATGGTCTGGGTAATGCGTACATCATGACCAATATGTTCCAATATAGGCCTACATGTATGTTCTAAAAACAAAACAACAACAGAGATCAGCAATTTAATTAATATGTTCGGATATTAGTAACGTCGCTCAGAAGCCCATCATGCAGATACTTAGCAGAATCAATAAAATATAAAGCGGTAATTGGCTTTTTACATGTATACCTTTAAAAGCAAGCAACTTTAATTTCTCTTTCATACCTCTTTCATCTTTAAAATATTAAATGTCAAACCGTTCGTCATTTGCACATCTTTCATATCAAATTATGTTAAAGGGACCCAGAAGTTGAAGTTTGGCTCAGCCGGTGTCGCCCATACGTTGCAGGCGGACTCGGCCAGTATCGCTTAGATTTTAAGAATCCAGAGTGCGGCTGCCGCTGACAGAGCCAGGCCAGTGATAACGCTGCTGCGCAGAAGTCCTGCATCGTTACAACGAGGCTCCTGGCAGCAGTAGGTGGCACTGCCGGTCTTCAAGATACCACCGCCCGGCTCTCTTTTATTGCATACTGTCTGGGCGCACGAATACGTCGGTGAACCAACTATGATACCGGCCGTATAAAACACATCTTTCTGAAATTATTTCAACGTCGTTCGTATATGTTATAGTCTATGGTTTAGTTTGTAGATTAAATAAAACGTGTATTATTATTATTTTATTTAATAAGATAAAATAGTAGTAGTAGCAAATATTGACATATAACGTTGGTTTGGTTATCCATAGATCATGTTATGAATGTTATACTTATGCAGAATCTTTACCCGTACATGTTGATATCTGGTATAGTATATTGATACCTATTAGTTTACTACATTACACATACCTATTAGTACACTACTTGTAGCAAACTATCATCATCACCTTTCGTAGAATCCTAGTTTAACCAGGGTCAGGATACGAATAGACTTTCTCTAGTCCTCTCTGTCCTACACCATATTATCAGTCAATCCCCTATTTTTCATGTCTTTCTTAATTACCGCTTCCCACGTCAATTCTGGTCTACCTATCTCTAGCTTAACACCCAGCTCTTCCCTCCAAACTCTCTTTACTACATCCTCATCTGCCTTTCTCACAATATGCCCATACCATCTCAATCTCGAGTGAGCCAACTTATCCCCGGCTTGTAGTATACTATAAATTTTAAAAATCTTCTTTTATGAATATTGACCTCACTATATTTCTTAAAGAAAAATGAACAAATACTTAATTGAAAGTGGAAATGCGGTCAGCTACAATATGGTTCAGCAGAGCTACTAGCATTTACAATTTTACATGACCAAACGCCATAGCAACGCTATTTTGTACTAATTATAGCTTGCACTCACAATACTTGTTTCAAACATAAATTTTGTAATTTTTATGTTGGCTTTTTCCACACTACACGATTAATGAGCCTTATTCTAAGCAAAAAATTGTATAATCATATTAAAAAATTCTCAAGTCTATCTAGTTTAACAAAGTTGTAAAAGTCTTTTCTCGCTCAACGAATCTAAATGAATATTGAAGTTAATAATATGATTTAGGTTATATTTTGGTACATATTTACGTTGCATAGATCTATACTGTATTAACATTTAAGTTTCATGCTCGATGATCGACAATTTGAATCTACATGTATAGTCACAGCTCTTCTAAACAAACTTCTCTCAAACAAATCGTCTGTCGTTCACGACCAACTACCATTTTATCAGAAGAAGCTTTGGTCTTGAAGCACAATTTAGGCGAATTAGTACTCCAAAAATAAACTGCTCTTTAAACGTCACTCGGCTCTTGTTCATAAATTAATTGCTAAATCCGAAAGCTCCTATTTTAAAAACATCATTACTGAAAATGAACGTAACTCAAGGAAATTATAGAATTCAATGGATTCTCTGCTTAGTAGTAATATAGCTATCTTTTCCTTCCGACGTCGCATATACCACTCTAGCCTCATCTTTCCTGAATTTCTTCAGTGATAAAATTACCAAACTTTGCTCTTACAATACCCTCTTCTACTTTATACTTCTAATTAGCTGATAATTTCACTTCTTCCCCACCAACATTATTAGGTTTTCGCTTAACAACTCGTCAAGAAGTTCGTGCTGTAATTATTAGCTCATCTGATTCATCCTGTTCACTTGAACTCAATTTCAACTAAACTTATCAAATCCTGCATCGATGAATTTGTGTCTTCCTACTACTCACTTAAAAACCTCTGCCTTAGTGAAGGTGCATTTCCTTCTCAATTTGAAAAAGTCTTTCACTCCTCTTTGAAGAAGGCTTTTTTAACCTAAAAATGAACTTTTTAACTATGGGCCTATTTCAAATAATAACTTCATTTCCAAAGTCCTCGAAAAGGTTATATACTCACGTCTTTGGCTTCATTTAGTTTCCTTCTCATCATTCACACTCTTAAATCTGCCTATCGTAAATTCTACTCAACTGAAATTTACACAAACCAAGATACAAAATGATCTCTGTCTAGCCATGGACGCTCAGCACGTATCTGCCTTTGTTTTTCTCGATCACTCTGCTGCTTTTGACACGATAAACCACAATATACTCAGCTTTATCAGCATCCTGCACTCTACCTTGTGGAGTCTGTTAAGGTTGCGTGCTTGGTCCCCTCAGCTTGACAGTTTATATCACCTCCTTAAGTTACTTGCTAACTGATTCAACGCTGAAATGTCACTTTTACGCTGATGACTACCAGATTTACATCTCGTTCTCTAGTCCCGATTCTTTTGATGCTCTGTCCAAGCTAACATCTACCATTGATCTAGTTCACTCCTCGTTTTGCGCTAATCCGCTTGTGTCAATCCTACCAAAACTCAATAACTTCTCGTCAGCACCCCACATCAGCGTAATCGAATGATTAGCTCAACGTTAACATTTAAAAATATCCCTTAATTTTCACAGATTCTGCACGTAACCTTGGTGTAATTTTTGAGCCAAATCTAAACTTTAACCATATATTTCATCAGTCTGTCGTACTTCTTTGTTCCATATCCGTCAATTACGTCAAATTCGTAGGTCCCTTGACATCAATTCTGCCACTGTTTTAGCTAATGTGTTGGTTCATTCTAAACTTGATTATTGTAATTTCCTGCTGAACGATCTCCCGAAAACCTCTCCAATTCTTCTCTAACACGTACAAAATGCTCTTTCGTGAGTTGTCTGTAACGTAAAAATATTCAAATCCCACACTAGTTCTCTTCTTAAGAAACTGCACTGGCTTCCAGTCTCCGAACGAAGAAAATTCAAGAAAGTTTCGTTGGCTTTCAAAGATTTAAATTACGGAACACCATCCTATCAGAACTTTTATCAATCTATCAACATTCTCGTAGTCTTCGCTACTCTAGTAAAAATCTACTCAGTGTATAAAACATTAAATATGTCGTGGGCAAACGCTACTTCATGTTTTCTGCTTCGACAATATTTGAACTCCCTGCCACAAGATATTCGATCTTGTAATTGCATTGGTACTTTCCTTGGCAAGCTAAAAATTCATCTTTTTCCGATAAATTTTTGAACCATCTGTCTAAATTTTGACCCGCTTGCCTTGGATCTTGGAATTGCACTGTTTTAATCGATCTCGATTTCTCTTGTGGTCCTTGTGTACTCAGTCGTCATCGTAATGTTTACGCGCCTGTTTGTGCAGAGTCTGCAAGAGACGTCTCTGACATTGCCTTATGGCGAGGAATCGGACGTTAAGTTCTTATTGATTGATATTGATTAATTGAAATGCTCCTAAGGAAACCACAAACCACTCTAAAAGTAATTCGCTACTGCAGTTAAAGTAATCGATACATGGCTATTTGAATGTCTCAATAGCGTAGCGGTTAGAAGATAACGCTTCTAACCGGTAACGCTATGAAGTTTTTAATGACAGATCCTGAGGTGAATTGAACTCTCGTAAGTTATACTCCCGGCCGCTCTGATCTGAGAACAAAATCTCGGGCATTCATAGGACTGGCTAAACGGAAAATGGAATAAATTCTCTAACGGTTTAAACATGTGCTTTTAAAAGTGATAGAGATCAACATCATTGATCATTTCACTATAGTGCGTGTTTACTCTTTTGTCAACGCTATTATTATGTATTTGTTTACATGTGTAACAGAGATGGGATTAGGTGTAGATGTGGACGTGTGAAGCCATTAGTTTTGAAACGATGATGAAAGATGAATCTACTGGAACATTATCTGGGTAACTAGCAGACGAATAGTAAAGCCTCCTATTGACTGATCATGGTGATGGATGAATGTTCTGGACATTGTTCCTTGATTTGTTTGGTACTGGCCGATGCTGATGACGACTCTGTCACGTTGATATTTGTTAGCTGTATCTGTGCTAGTTGCATGCGGTGATCGGCACGAACAACGTTGATAGATAATTCAAAGTTTAATGTAGAAAAACGTCGTAGCAGTTCATTATGTAGTCAGTGTTTGTTTCTAATTAAACTATTCCAAACTAAATCCTTACACTGTAGATTGTCTCTAACTCAGTTTCTTTTAATCTATTTCTCTCTCTTTACCTCTCTCTCCTAGTTCACAAAAAATCGACGATCGATTCATCCCATCCCCTGCAGCCTCCTGATCCCGACCCCCGCTTCCCGGACACCTGCTCCATTCCGCTCCATTCTGCTGTACTCTAAATTTTACGCCTTTTCCTGCGTTCATCTTATTCTTTTCTGATCTTTTCTTCACGGCTTCCGAGTCCAAACTCTCCACGTAAACTTCCGGATCGACTGACTCAACCTCCAACTAAAACTAAACTTTTCATTGTTTCTTCTTTACATCCAGCATCAGTTGCCACGTAGCTCCTCGTTTCAACTCCTGACCAATCAGAGCCTTGCATATATTCTATTTTTACTAAATATGTTCAGTTTCATTCCAATAGTTCACTTATGTTTCCATTGGATTTTCACTTAAGCTCCAAGCGATTACCTTATATGGCGTTTATATAGTCTTATTCCAAAGGCTTCCCTTTAAAGTTCACGGCTCACGGCTTCCCTTTTGAATTTTATACCTCATGGCTATAATTTTAATAAATCTAATATTCTTTTCTCTGAAATACACGTACAAGATTTTTTTAAAATTGCTTTAACTGCATTGACAATACTTATAAGTAATAAACTAAACTTACTTGACAGAAAGCGCATCCATCCTTCTCTTGTCCATTTTCATAGCACACAATGGCATCTGCTCTATCTGCATTAGAAGTAATATCGGTAATATATTATCATATACATAGAGTATATAAAGAAAATAAGGACTATTTATATCTAAAGATATTTTTGATTGTCTGTTTTAGAAGCGCTCTTTTTTTATCTCACATTAGGTTGATAAATTCATACAGAGGAATTAATTATATTGATAAAATGAGAGCTTCAGTTTATGGGCGAAATACTTCCAATATATTTGTTATATTTTTTTAAACTTTTTTATTCTCAATTGTTATGCGCACGAAAATATTCAAAGTCATGAACAGAAAATATCACTTTGAGTAAATAGCCAATTACGAAGAGCTGATAACTCCACAGTCATCAGCAGTACGGGTACAACCAGCAATTATATAAACTAAAATTGAAAGAACAACAGAGACTTATTTAGTCCGTTTAGTGGCATATCCGCTACAACAGTACAATTAATATATGATATATCAGAAAATTAACACAAATTGAAATCTATATATGAAATCAAAGCCTGCATAAATAAAGATTTAGTATCAAAAATTGTTAAAGATAAGCAGAAAAATTCTGCTGGCCTAGTAATGCAAATCATCATACTGATCAAATGAATAATACAGACGTCTTGAGTTGAAAACTTACAGTCAATATATTTAATAATATCAGGTATAGAGCTCCAGTTTTGTGCACCATCGATTTTTCAACCTTTATCGCTTTGAATTATATTTCTAAGAGACGATTTTTGTTTGGAATATTTTTTAATGAAATATTTATCCTATCACTTAGCAAAAAGTGTGTATGGCTAATCAACTAGATCGATTTGGTTTAAGGAAAATCTGAAGCACAAGAGAAACAAGAATGGTTATGCGTGTCCTTCGTGAATGGGGATTAGAATGTGGGAATGACGTGTTTATTTGTTTTATGGATTTGAGAAGACCTTTGCAGAACTGAATGATAACGATGCTGGATGATTTTAAAAGAATAGGAATTATCTGGAGAGATAGAAGTTTAATTCTAGGCTTGTAGATTAATCAAAGAGCTGTGATCATTATCCACAAAAAATACACAAAAGAAGGCGAAATTTGACGTGGAGTAAGACAAATTTGTAGCATTTCGCCGTTGTTGTTTAACTTTTAAGATGAATCAATGATGGAGGAAGCCATGGAAGGCATTGAAGAAGGAACAAATTTAGGAGGTCACTTGCTAGCTTTGAGAATTCTAAGTACTCCAGGAATGATTGCAGGAAGCGAGAAGTCACGGCAGAAGATAATGGATAGTCCGAACGAAACAGCATTGAAGTATGATATGAAGAAACGCTGTGAGAGATAAGCTCACATAGTTTACTGTGAATTTTGTATATGTTGTTCTCTATTACGCTTTATGTGTAGTTTATTATTAGTGTTCTACGCGTGAAGCATTGCAGTAGTGTATTGAGTCCTCTCTTCATGTATGCTTCTTGTGACAATAGTTAGTCACATTAGTGGTACAAGAGTCAAGAGGTTTGATTCTAGACAGTTCGGGGGGATGCTCTCTGTTGCTCACAAGGTCTGAGAGGGGAGACCTTATGTATTTGGTTGGCAGGGGCCAAGTACGGTTATGAAAACTGCGGTTTTCGTGTAGTATCTCAAGAGTTTGCTCAGTCAATTCTATGTAAAAGAGACTGCGTGAACGAGGGGATGACGTACTAAACAGTAATATGTGATGTGATTGTGTGCGTTAAATTATATGTTACATATCTTACATACTATTACTTCAGTGTATAAAACAAGATTCACGGTAGTAGTAATTTCTCATTGAAATTTGTTTTAGTCCCATCACTGAGGGTTTCATCTGGCATCGTTGACTTTCTCGTGTCCTCTATGCCTTGAGATGAGCTAGTTAGGAAACTGCTGTCTCATGATGAGTTTTCTAGTGTTAACTTCGAGTCATTTTGGAAAGTTCTAGGATTGTTAATGTTGGCTCGTGTAAATTTCAGTTAGAATTAATTACAGTAAATGTATTACAGTTTTCTGCTGTTTTAATTCCTTTCTAACACTGTTTGTTTGATTATGTACACGCACGAGATCGGGTGGTGATGATGTGTGATCAGTTTCCACATCGATGGTGCTGCAGCAGTTCTTCGCCTCTCGGATCTTCTGCCGTTCCGTTTTTCTGTGTCGTCTCCGCGAACATTTGACATTTACGTTGCGATTCATGTACTGCTGTCGCCTTATGAACGATATTTCTTCTAAATTAAGATGTTTTGCATCTTAATTTAAACGGACGAATGGGCATATTGTGTAGCAAATGGCTTTGTCATTTGTTCACAAGTTACAGTTTATTTATTTAAGGCTGTTCGAAGCAGTTACTTATTAAGCAATACCCTTTCCAGTAGCTTTCCACTGAGGCTTCCTTTTATTATGTCTAACGTTTCTATAGTACAGTCCAAATTTGAATTTGACCAATTATGTTAATTAGATGAACACCAGTATTTAAGAGAGTGGGCGGATGTTCATTAGGTTCAGTCGTGATAAGAAGACAGTCTGAGCACAGTAACGGTAACAGTAACGGTAACGAGTAACAGTTAACCTTTTCTTCTCTCTCTCTCTCTCTCTCTCTCTCTCTCTCTCTTAGACATCTTACTGTCTGAGTGCATTTGTAAGACTATTAGGGGTTTATGGCTCTGTATATATTAAATTATTACGCTTAGTTATTTGCTTCGTTTTGTCAAAATTTATATTATATTGAGCTGACGTGGAACTCTGCCACTGTTTGGGTTTATTAACTAATTTGTAATAGGGTACACCAGGAGACAAGGCGAAGCACAACCAGTAGGGTGATGACAAAAAATTATTTTTAATGAAACCACTTGCAATCGAGGAAACTTTATGAGTAATTTAAGAATATAAGTTGTATTTTTGATTTTTTTGTTAAAAAAAGTTCCCCCCCCTCCTTCGAAGGAAAAATGTGAAAACAAATTTTTTTCCCGAAAAGGACATGATATTTTTTCTATATTCAAAAAAGTAATAGTAATAAGTAAGCAACTTTTATTAACAAATAAGATACAGAACAGTTAGTATTTTGTAAAAAATGTACAAGAAATGTTTACAAATTATTTTTTCCTATGAACTTTAGATTCAAAAATTCATTTTTTTCGTTTTTGCATGCAGTTCCTCCATCAGTGTTATAGCACGTTCAGCACTTTGGTTTGATCTGGGAATGTCAATTAATGACTCCTCGACCGACTCATTTGTCTCTAAACACTTAATTGCTTGCTTTCACTTTATCTTTGTGAGTGAGATAAACAGTTCATTGAATGACGCTTCATTGTGGATTAGAAGTGAATGGAACCAAGCATTTGCCCATTCGTAGCAGATGAAGTCGCACGCTGGAGCGAGAATGCTACGCCACTCTTGTCTATCTTGCCTGGTGTAAATTCTGGAGTGTCTTCCAGCTGATTCGAGGCCAATTTAAAGTTGTTTTGTAATGACGATATGCCTGATAAAGTTCATATAAGAACTTGAAATCATCTCGCCATCCAGGGTTCTCATCTGTGTTAACATTATCGGTCGCAACGAGGAGGTAATCAGCCTGAAGAGAATCATAGTTTTCTGTTAATTTGTCAATGAAGGAATAGTTCAGTTCTGGTTTGCTCATTGGCACTTGAATAAGAAAATGCATGGCATGCTTCAGAAGGAGGTCGAGTACATGATGCTGACAGCCAATATACTGTGGCTTCTGAAAGCCCTAGCTCAGGACATCATCCTTTATGAGCTTTACAATCCCGTGAAAACGACCAGTATTTACTGCGGTCGTGTCGCAGATGCGAATATTTTCCCAACCATCATATTCATTAAGTAGCTGATGTAGTTCCTTGTGAATGGCTGCAGCGGAACTACCGTCACATTTAAGAACACCGAGTTTGATTTCAGTTGTGATATTTTTCAGCAGCACTACTTGATACTCTTTCCCTTGCAATCTCTTACCATCAAACAGTAGACAATAGGATCTTTGTCTTGAAGTTTTTGAATTATTTTGTTTTTCATTTTCTTTCCTTCAGAGATTACTCGTCTCCAGACACCCGTCTTACTTGGAACCGGAACATCATGACTCTGTTCAGCAATGATTGCAGAACGTCATGTGCTTTATGTGTAGAAATATTGCTTTTCAGTACAAGTAAACCCGCTGTTCTAATGCTTGCTCATTGGTTCTTCGATTTGCACTTGGCGAAGATGACGTGGAAGAAGAGGCTGACGACCCGGGTGAAGAATCAGAGGTTTCAGAATCCACAGATTCTGAGACAGGTCTATGTTTTTGCGTGGGATGCGATTGAGAAGAGCTGGCTTGAGGTTGAGTTGTTAATAGTCGGATTCGTTTTCTGGGATGGATTGATTCCAAAGGGGCTTGTTTGACCGTCGAATAGCCAATCTTTCCTCCACTCTTAACTTGCCTCTGGTAGAGCTCTTTATCCTCCGTGCTTTTCCATTCTCCATTAACGTTGGTGACATCAAATAACTGAGAAATTAACTGGGAATGTTATTAAAAGCAGTCTAGAACGTCATATAAAATTCAGTGTTAAATTGAAACCGATTGTCAAAATGGGGTATATGTGTGAAGAAGGAAAAGTAAAAGGTGGGGGAACTTTCTGAATATTTTTTAAAAATTGATGTTGCCACTGTCAGTTGAATGCAATTGTTCCTCGAATGTATGGGGTTTCAGTTTTGTAGCGAAAAAAAATGAAAATAGTCATCAACCAGGACTCGAACAGACCACCATGCTTCCGTGCCGATCTGCTTTACCACTGATTAATAAGCCAAATTAAAGAGATTGAAATCCGCAATAATATACATCACATTAATGTTGTACGGCATCCAGAACAACTCAAACACGAGAGTACTCCCCTTTAAACGTTATAATAAGTTAATTATGATATATCAATTTCATGCGATAAAAAAGGTATAAGGATTGTAATATATTATATTAGAAAGTGTCTTTATAGTATTTAGATTTTATCATTTCTAAATTGTCCACTGAATCAATGCTTTCTATTTAATGAGATGTTAACAAATGTCATAAAAATGATACATGACAAACTACTGTTCTCAAAGACTAACCAGGCCTATGTGGGCCTATACCTCATGTTGTTACTTTTTACTACTGCATTGAGCATTATAAAATTTCGGTAAGCAGGATTGTTTTCTCAGGGAATGACGCCCCTGCCCAGTAAATGTTAGTCAAAGCTGAGGAAGGCATAGGGGCATACCTTATCTTAGGCTGAATACCCAAGAACAATGGTATATTAAAAGGAATTTTATAGATGATTTAAAGATCCACTTGTATGTATTGTATGTGGATATGAAGAGAAAACGGAAGATAGAGAAGAGTTGAGGCGTTATATACTTTGGACCTGCCAGGAGGCAGTGCACTAAAAGAGAGACTATTATAAATGATAATTCACTGTTGATGGTTCCTGAAAAAATACTATATTACCGTATTTGAGAGTATTTAGAACGTTTTATTGTTCATGCATATGTTGTTGATATATATATACAGTATAAATAAATATATATATATATAATACAATATATATATATACTGTATAATGTATATATACATATATATATATTCATTATATATACACATATATTGTATATATACAGTATATATATATATATATATATATATATATATATATATATATATATATATCGGGTCATACTATAACCGATGATGGGAAATGTGAGACTGAAATATGCAGTAGGATTTCACTAGAAAAGGAGTCCTTTGGTAATAGGGAAGAACTTTTAACAAAAAATCTAAAGAAAGACACAAAGATAGAGATAGTGAAAAAGCTTGCTTTGGATCACATTATTGTATGGATGAGAAACATGGACCTAAGGAAGGAAGATATCAGGAAAATAGAGGCATTGGAAATGTGGATTTGAAGAAAAATGGAAATGATTAGCTGGACTCAAGAGGTTACAATTGAGGAAGTTATGGAGATAGTTGGTATAGATAGACAGTTGATAAATGTATTTAGAAATAGGAAGAAGATTTGGATAGGACCCATTCTAAGGGGAGGGGGTAGTCTACTAAAAGAGGTAATAGAAGGCAGAATGAAAAGAAATAGAGGCAGAGGCAGGCCGAGATTAGGAATGTTAGATTATTTAAATATCCACTCATATATCGACATGAAGAGGAAAGCGGAAGAGAGAGAAACGAGGAGGCGTTATATACCATGGACCTGCCAGTAGGCAGTGCACTAAGGGATATATATTTAATAACATAATTATACAGTAGCCTATATAATTAGTATATAAAAAGTGGATTAGCTTCAACTTGTTTAAGTTAAATTCCGTAATAAAATACCTTCATATTCAAACTCTAGTAAATATATTATTTAAACTTGATCCACTTACTTAGGTAGCACACGAGTAGGCAAACCAAAGCTACACCGGTTAAAAAGATTTTAGCCATATTTTAGCTATTTCAGTTTCTTAAGCTAATTAATTGTAAATTATTAAATTAGTCAAGTGGCTGGCGATAAATGACTTGCTGTATTGCATAAACAGTTTTTGAAAAGGCGATGCATAATGTTCAGTGTTTCAGCTTTTAAATAGAGGCTTAGAGAATATGCCGTTGCTAAGAAATCTTCTTCCTCAAAGTGCCTTGTTGAATTGAGGGCACTTTGACAAAGCTGCTCCGAAGGTATGCAATATTTGCTGACTTGGCCCTATTTCAAATCAAAGCCTTACGTAAGGTATTTCGAGATCAGGAAAAAGAGTATATCTGAGCAAATTTTCATCTCACAAGTAAGGAATACTACTATTGTTTCACTATTTACCTGTTTCGTTGGTGCTCAACGTGTTCATGCATGTTATGTAATAGAAAAGAAGTACAACAATCCCGTAGCTAGGATTTGAACCAATATGAGGCCAGAAATTCCTTAACGCGACCAGACTTCTTTACTTTAACTTTTATTAGACTAGTTTTGGGGAAGAGATGGTTGGAATTATGCCGATATGCAAAATGGATTTCTGTTCTTTGTAAAGGTATATTCTTGAATGATTTCTGAAAAAAATTAACGTTTTGATAGGCTAATACACAGTATATTATGCATGACTATTAATATAAGATTAAAAAGACTATACCATTATATTATCCAGTTGTCATTCTAACATCTTTGTAGTCTTCATTCTACATCATCATCATGGATAGATAGATAGATAGATAGATAGATAGATAGATAGATAGATAGATAGATAGATAGATAGATAGATAGATAGATAGATAGATAGATAGATAGATAGATAGATAGATAGATAGATAGATAGATAGATAGATAGATAGATAGATAATAGATAGATAGATAGATAGATAGATAGATAGATAGATAGATAGATAGATAGATAGATAGATAGATAGATAGATAGATAGATAGATAGATAGATAGATAGATAGATAGATAGATAGATAGATAGATAGATAGATAGATAGATTAGATAGATAAATAGATAGATAGATAGATAGATAGATCGATAGATAGATAGATAGATAGATAGATAGATAGATAGATAGATAGATAGATAGATAGATAGATAGATAGATAGATAGATAGATAGATAGATAGATAGATAGATAGATAGATAGATAGCTAGATAGATAGATAGATAGATAGATAGATAGATAGATAGATAGATAGATAGATAGATAGATAGATAGATAGATAGATAGATAGATAGATAGATAGATAGATAGATAGATAGATAGATAGATAGATAGATAGATAGATAGTCTGGAATTAAGTGATCCGACACACAGGACTGCTGTGAGCATTCGGCCACTGATGAGAACTAAAGGCTTGGGTCACCTCAGGATCTGTCGTTTGAAGTTTAATATTTCAAGGCGTTAACACCTCAAACCCTGCACCTTCGATGTTTCGATGTGTAATGCTCACGAGAAACTACATTATTAGGTGTCCTCAGTTACGTTGCTATTGAAAGTGCACTGCAAATAATGCGCATAACAGATAAATACTAATATTTGCTTTCAATTCTCATTACTATTCAAAGGAGGTAAATCTGACTACAGCCTTGAGATATAGTCAAACGTTTCTGTCATTCAACAGTCCACATTTAAATTTTATCGTCTGAAATTTGAGAGTTTTCAACATTCGTCATTCCAATTCCAAATGTCCAACTAAATATTTCCAGATTTAATCCCAAAGTAATTACAAGGCTGAGACTTGGTGTAAGTCTCTTTCTCATATAGTCTGCTGCACACTGACACTTCCATTGTATATTATGCCTCCATATCTCTATATCTTCCGTTTATTTGGTTTTCATTCTGGCCGTTTGCTTCCGTTTGGTTTAAGTATAGGGGATTTATGTTAAATCAAAATTTATCATAATATATGAAAGCCTAGATGTGTATGTAGTCTCTCCCACTACCAGGAACGAACAATCCCCTTCGTTTTGTTAATTATTTCATAAGATTTGCTCTGATTTCCCCGTGTTGTGCTCGGCTGTGGTTGGACCACTGCAAAATAGGGCAACCGCAAACAATCTGCTGCGTGAACGTAAGAGGCGACTAAGGCAGGAGCTGAGGATGGCAAGAGGGGACCCACCTCACCATGCAATATATTCCCCCAGGATTAAATGGTAATTAATCCATCTACCTGAGGAAGGCAACGGGAAACCACTTCAGAAGCCATACTTTTCCCAAGCTATAGGCTACATAAGGTAAATAAGGCATAGACTTTGTGAAGGGATTAACTTGTTGATCTAAGGAGTGCTCTTATGGAGCGAGAAAGCAGACTTTGAGTATAAATATGTACCTTGAATCTGCCACTTGGCAGTGCACTGAAGAGAGAGCTCTGTTTAAAGTCAAATTTCCTGATCAACATTTAGAGCTTTTCCTACTTTTATAACTGATCAACATATAGGGTTTAACTACTTTTAGAGCTGATCAGCATTTAGAGCTTTAACCAGTGTTGTACGAAGTACTTAGCAAAACACTTTAAGTAAAAGTAAAAGTAAATGGTTGATAAAAGTAAAAGTATTTTATCTGAATTTTACTTAAGTAAAAAGTAAAAGCACTCGATAAAAAGTAGTACTTTTAAGTAAAAAGTAAAAGTACTCTGAATTTTTTAAGAAAACAGATTATACCTTGATAGAAAAGTTTTACACGTTCTTAAATAAGTTTAGTTAGTTACTTGATTTAATTCATATTAAGAAAGGAAACTTTAAATTCAGTGTTTGAAGCTTATGAACTAAAAGAATTTTCGACCCACATGCGCAGGCTTACATTAGATTTTAAATTTTTACATTAGATTATATTTTGAATTTACAATTAAGTTAAATTAGCATGGTTAACTCAGACTATCTCTCTCTCTCCATACAGTGTCCTATTAAGTAAGTAGCACGTCCAATGTGTTTATATTCCTACTCACATGCTGCCTTCATAACCTTCACGCTCCTTAAAGAGCACTCCACCGACTAACAAGTTAATCTCTGCTCAAATGTCTATAAATTACACCTTAGTTTTGCCGACAACTTAAATAGGAATAATATGGCTTCTGATATGGTTTCCCTTTGCCGTTCTCAGGTCTAACTCGGTCGCCTCTTAAGACAAATGCAGTTTATGAACGGTTTATTCTTATGTGCCCCGAACACAACATAGCTCAGACACGTTAATAGAGAAATAATCATTGACATATTGGCAAGGTCTACAAAATATAGCTGTAGGAGTGTAGGTTCATGATTTAAATTTTTATATTTATGCTATCATTATTAAATAGAGCAAAAAATATTATATTATGAATAAAGTATATTTTTGTATTTGTGATAATTATCTTCCATCACTTTCACTATCAAACCTACAGTTCTCTACAAAAGATTTTAAAATTAAAGTCAAATCACTTAACCCACAAATCAACAAGCTAAGATATACATAGGCTATACTTGTAGGCCTACTCTAGGCTAAATTTCTGATGAAAGTAACAATATATGAAGATTACTATTCATACAAATTAAGGAAATAAATTTCATGACAGATAGTCTGGGTAAACAGGATTGTATTCTCAGGGAATGATGCCCCTGCCCAGTAAATGTTAGTCGAAGCTGAGGAAGGCCCACCTCGTTATAGGGGACCCACCTTGTCATGAGCAGAATTCCCCAAGAATAATGGTATATCAAAAGGAATGTTATAGATGATTTAAAGATCCACTGGTATGTGGACATGAAGAGGAAAACTGAAAATAGAGGTGAGTCGATGCGTTATATGTATACCATGGACCTGCCAGTAGGCAGTACACTAAGAAAGATATATATATATATATATATAATGTACCTATAATTTTCAATTGCTAATTTTTAGAAGAACCAATTCTCAATTAGTTAGACTGTCATTCGATTAGCCTCTGTGTCACAACCAAAGATGGTCACAACTAACCTAGCAGCACAACTAAATAAAGGTTTGACAGCTGCACTGGCAGGCAGGGGTAGGGGTGTTAGACATGAACATCTCAATTTCATAAACGATACGGAAGCGAGTTCAATGTTCCTGGCGAAACCCTTTATGTGATAGGAAGACAGACACAGTGTGCCTGGATATACCGAGTGATAATATATTGAGTGTAATAAAGAGAGAGAGAGAGAGAGAGAGTTGCCTGTTATGATTGTTTCAGGAATATATAATTGAACGATTTTCTTTTTTAAGTTTCTTATTAAATTAATATTTATTTAATTCTTATTCTACATGTATTAAAAATCGTCAGGTCTTAATTGCAAACTGTTCAAATTTAACTATAAGCTTTTATTCCGCCTAACAATCTCGGAAAAAGAAAGTCATCCACAAACAATGATAGAACTATATAAAATACTATAGTCGACTTTATATCCTCTGAACATTACAAATTTTAATATTGCGCTAATCCTCAATGCAAATTTTACCAGATCCTTAACTAGACAACAAAGGTTAGTAAAGTGTGACGTACACTGTAGATCATAGGCTTTGATTTACGTCACACACCTGATTTAGGGCAGTTACTGGAGCAAAGCTGGTGCACAGATACGATATCGATGAATCTGTATTACTTTCTTATTCTCTTTGTATTAAAAATGTTATTAATTAGTACAACATTTGGCCATATAGGGGACCCACCAACTATAAAGCATTCGTGCAGTTTTCAAAAATTAATTAACGCGACTTTTTCACTTAAGTGGTTAAAAAGTTAGAGTAAAAAGTACTAAAACAAATTACTTCGTTACAAGTAAAAAGTACCCGGTCAAATGGGGTACTTCGTTACAAGTAAAATTATCACTTGAGTACTATTTACTTGTAACGAAGTATTTTTACTTCGTTACCTCACAACACTGTCTTTAACTACTTTCAGAGCTGATCAACATTTAGAGCTTTAACTACTTTTAGATCTGATCAACATATAGAGCTTTAACTACTTTTAGAGATGATAAACATATAGAGCTTTAACTACTTTTAGAGCTGATCAACATTTAGAGCTTTAACTACTTTTAGAACTGATCAACATTTAGAAATTTAACTACTTTTAGAGCTAATCAACATTTAGAGCTTTTCATAACTATATTGCATTAATGGATTACTCACTATGTGTTGATTTATTAGGATACGAGAGATACGATCGAATACGCTGCTCTTGCTGCGGATGGCCTGTTTATTGATGATAGGTCAATACAATTTACCTCGATTTATTATCGGCCCTTGGTAGTCACACCAACGCCGCAAATGGAGACAGACATGTCGCAAAACGGACGATGCAGAAAGGCGGGGTTGACGCTAAGAAAAAGATGAAATAGTCACTTCAACGTTGTAACTGAACTAGAAGCAATATGAGATCTTTAAGTCTGCGAGTAATCAAACAGCGACAACCGAAATATACAAAACATTTATCTAAGAAACTGCGCTCTGATGTCACGATTCTGCAGAATATAATAATACTTTAATTGTATAACAAAATAACTAACACTAAGTAACACTTTAGCGAAGAGTATCTTTCATTCGAAATACTACATCATCATCATCATCTTCTTCTTCTTCTTCTTCTTCTTTTGAAGCCCAGTTTAGCTAAGGTCAGGATACGAATAGACCTTCTTTCGAAGTTTTTCCATTCGTTTAAGTTTTGTAGCAATTTCTGAAGCCTTGGCGCTCACCAACCGAATACCCTTTCTGACGTTGGTTTGGATCTTGTTTTTATGTCGCCTACTACGACGCGTGCATATTCACACGGTTGATATAATCTTCAAGCAATCTGGACATAACACGGGGAGATTCGAAATGCTACAAAATCACTCAAATAATGTCCTACTCTACTTTTTCTAGTGCACTGCCTAACGGCAATTCCATGACATATAACTCTTCCAGCCAATTCTATCCTCAGTCTTCCTTTCATCCTTATATATCAATATTTTATCAGATCATCCAGCATCCCATGTCTCCGTCTTCCTCTAACTCTTTTCTTTTGCATTATCCCTACTATTATATCCTTCAATAAACCACCCCTCTTATAATATCCAGCTTTTCTTTCTAATTCTTATCAAATTTATAAACTGTCTATGTGCACTGACTCTTTCAAGAATTTCTTCATTTGTAATTTTATCGGTCCAACGAATCTGTCAGAGAAGGGTCTAAGCCTGATTCACAAATTGTCAGACACGGACGTTAAACGCTATTCCGGCCTCGATAAACTCAGTATAGACTAAACTAATTAAAACATAACAAAATCAGTGTTCAGAAATTAAATAACAAAGTAGTATTTAATACAATAAAACAAGAACACTAATACATTAATGATGGTATAATAAACTCAGAATCAAACATAGCACAAAATCACAACCCCTACATTCCACTCAAATTCAACACTGTAACACCTTCTACTCAATACAACATAGCAAAACTATAACTTTAAAGAACCACCCTTAAAACAACTACTATAACTAATTTATAGACCCGACGACTAGGTTAGGACTAATCTATAAAGCCTGATGCTATAGTAAAATTAGAACTAAAACTAGCGTGCTACTAATATAAAAACCTACAATAGGCTACTGGACTTATAAAACTCACTGACACACCACTACAACTACACCAATAGTATCCTAGTACTATAAACTAAAATATCTACGAGTAGTATCCTGGTACTGTCGTCTATAATTCAACAATTGACTTGGAAAACCTCTTACAAACTAAATCTACCTAACACGCCATGACAACAAAAATCCAAGTCCCCCGAACATCGCTCACAACAAACCGCATTATCTTCTTCGCAGCTACGCGCGACAGCAACAACAATACAAAAATTCAACAAAAAATATTGATTCCACAAGTAAGCTTCCATAACTAGAAGTACGAACCCTGACAGAATCTTTTTCCATCTTTTCCATAACCACATCTCCAATGCCTGTCGTTTCCAGACATCTTCTTTCTTTAATGTCCACTTTTGACATCCGTGCAGAAGTGTCGACCAAACTAATGTTTTCACAATCTTTATCTTTGTGTTTTTCCAAATGCCTTATGTTAGTAATTATTTCTCTTTCCGAAGGCCACTTTCCTGTTCAACTCTACCTGTTTCTTCCTTTTCCAAGTTTCCTACATAAACAATGAAATGTCAAGTGACCTCTACATCAAATACCACCATCAACGTAGCAACCTAGACCTATAACAACGGTGTCATTCCGCGGAGGCGAACAGCGCTGCGGTGGTTGCCAAATACAAAACCGATTACAACTTTCTCAAATGTTCTCATGCTGAAGAAATATTAAGCTATAATAGTTTTGCTATTGGCTATAGGCTAATAGTTTCTGAAATTCTTGATGGAAATGAACATTGTAAATAATTACTATAAGTATACTAATGCAAAATGTCAAATTACCGATGACAAACCAGATACATATGACGATTTATTAGAAAGCTAATTAATTAAATCTGACTATGAAATGACTCATCGTAGAATAACTCCTAGCATGCAATGACTCTTATCATGGAATGACTCTTTATCATGGAATAACTCTTATCATAGAATACTCTTCACTATGGAATGACTCTTTATCACGGAATGACTGTTCTTCATGGTGTGACTCTGCAGATTGGATACTGTCTTTAGAAACATCTCTCATCGATAAATAAATAATATGTTGTCTCATTCTAGAGTTAGTCGCTTAAATTAATTTTAGAGTTAGAGGCTTAAATTAATCATATTTTCTCTCATTCTATTTCCGTCACTTACTTTCTTCCCTTTCACAATCTGTCCAGTTCTATCCAGTCAGATAGCAGAGCTAGACAACAAAAATCTCGAAACATATCTGAATGATCTTTGACAAGTACAGCCGAACCTCAAACAAAACTTGGATTTCATTACAAAGATTCAGTGGTAGAAAGCTGTAAAGCTAATGCTAACGTCAGTGACATCTCTCCAAAGCGCGATCATGACGGGTCATAGAATTGTGATGAATTTCTTCAATAGATTTGTGGTATTTAATGCGGCTTCCGTGAACTTCGACACAAAATCGACTATTGAACTATTGTCAAAATTCTAGAATACCACACTGGGCTATAGGGGAAGGCTTTTCGAAAGTACTAGGTATCATGAATATTCAGAGAGATTTAAATTGCATGCAGGATTGATGCTACTCTAATACCTCCAAGATGCAGTGGGGCCTAAACTCCTTAAGAAACCCCCCACACATCAAGGCCTAAACGGTTGGATAGACATCTATAATTGATTGAGAAAATGCGAAGGATACCGGAGGGATTAATTGAATAATTCATAGTAGTAATAATTCCTCTTCTTAATACGTTAGAAGAAAAAAAAAAAGTAAGTGTCTTAGGTACCATTATCTATAAATCTTCGAAAATTTTAGATAAAAAAATACTTTAAAATTCCTTGAAAATGAGAAGATATAGGTCTAATTTAAACCTAATTTATATTACTAACATCGCTTTATTTTGTCACTGACATCGCTTTCGAGTGAGGAAACTGACGTTAACCTTAGCTTTAGCTTTAGCTTTTAGTCATTTACATATAGAAAATAAATAAAGCAAAATCATGAAATATTAATTTGTATTCTCCTATATATATATATATATATATATATATATATATATATATATATATATATATATATATATATAAATGTCCTAGGGATGAGTGAGGGGGTTGGGAACTGGAGATTTTGAAAGTGATGGGTACAGGGTTATATACTCCGGAGGAGAAAAAAGGGAGAAGGGTGTGGCTATAATATTGGATAGAAATTTAAGTGAACGCGTAACAAAGGTTCTCCAGTGCAGTGACAGACTGATGTTAGTGCGGATCAAAGCAGATCCAGTAGATTTGGTGTTTATCCAAATCTACATGCCTAAATCAGCCTCAGAGGATGAGGAAATTGAAGCGATGTACGAAAAAATAGAAGGAATGATTGAAGGAGAAAAAGCCACAGATCAAGTGATAGTTATGGGGGATTGGAACACGGTGGTGGGTGAAGGGAGAGATGGAAATGAAGTTGGGGAATATGGTCTAGGAAAAAGAATTGAGAGAGGACAGAAATTGGTTGACTTTTGCAATAGAATGAGATTAGTGATGACCAACACTTGGTTCAAACATGAAAAGAGAAGGCGTTACACATGGAAGAAACCAGGAAGCACCGGAAAAGAGGGTAGATACCAGATAGACTATATTCTGACAAAGCAACGGTACAGGAATAGTGTGAAGAATTCAAGGGCTTACCCAGGAGCCGATATTAGTTCAGACCACAATCTAGTAATGGCAAAAGTAGGGCTTCAGCTGAAGAAAATACTTAAGAAGAAAAGCAGTAAGAGATGGAATTTGAACGGATTGAACGAGAAAAGAAGTCAGTTTCAGGAAGCAGTGGAGAGAGAAGTTAAAGAAATGAAGGACTACGGAAGTACAGGGGGAAATGAAAGATGGTGTCAGCTAAAGGAGGCTACTAAAATAGGTGCAAAAGAAGTTTATGGCTTTCGAAAAGCAAATACAGCTAAAAAACCTTGGATCACAGGCGAGATTCTAGACAAAATGGATGAAAGGAGGAAATGGAAAAGTATAGATACCAGTCATGGCCGAAGGAAATATAGAAGCTTAAACAGTGAACTTAGAAAAATTACAGACAAAGCAAAAGATCATTGGTGGAATGAAAAGTGTGATGATTTAGCAGAATATGATAGAAGAGGGAGGTCGGATCTATTTTACCAGGAAGCCAGGATATTAACAAGAACCGATAAGAAAAAGAAAGGAGATGCAAAGAACATTAGTATAATGGGTACAGATGGAGAATTGACGACAGGGCTGGAAGAAGTAAAAGAAAGATGGAGAGAATATGTAGAGGAATTGTATGATAAGGCTGGGAAACCAGTTCAAGAGGATTTTAAAATAGAAGAAGAAACTAATATAAAAAACGATAAAAGGGGCCCCGATTTAATGAAGGAGGAAATTTATTCTGCAATTAACAGTATGAAGAAGGGGAAGGCAACCGGAATAGATGAAATCCCAGCAGAATTCTTGAAAATGTTGGAAGGAAAAACACTCAATAAGTTAATGGAGGTATGTATGGTAGTATACAATACAGGTATTTGGCTAGACGACTTTACCAAGTCAGTGATGATCCCAATTCCAAAAAAAGTAAAAAGTAAAGTAAAATGCTATGGAGTGTTCGGATTACAGAACAATCAGCTTAATACCTCATGCTTCGAAGATCTTATTAAAGATAGTAAATAATCGCATTCAGTCGAAAGCAGAGATGATACTGAGCAAGACACAATTTGGTTTTAGGAAAGGATGTGGCACAAGAGAAGCAATAGGGGTAATGCGGGTTCTTTGCGAAAGAAGCTTAGAATATGGAAATCACGTTTTTGTATGCTTTGTAGACTTCGAGAAGGCCTTTGACAGGATGGATTGGATAACGATGATGAATATCTTAAAAAGAATAGGAATTGACTGGAGAGATAGAAGACTAATTTTGAACTTGTACATGAATCAAAGAGCTGTAATCAAAATCCAACAAGAATACTCAGAAGAAGGTGAAATAGGACGTGGAGTAAGACAAGGTTGTAGCATTTCGCAGCTGCTGTTTAACATTTACACTGAGGCAATTATGGATGAAGCCATGGAAGACTTGGAAGAAGGAATAAAAGTAAGAGGGAGTTTGTTACAAGATGTACGATTTGCAGATGGCCAAGGAATGATAGCGGGCAGCGAGATTGGATTGCAGAGGATATTGGATAGGCTGAATGATACGGCTTTGAGCTATGGCATGAAGATTAATATAAAAAAGACCAAGGTTATGAGAGTGTCCAGTAATAAAGGTGAAGTGAATATCACAATAAATGGTACGAAATTAGAACAGGTAAGGAGTTTCAAATATTTGGATCAAACTGTAACCGATGACGGGAAGTGTGAGACGGAAATATGCAGTAGGATTGCACAAGCAAAAGCGGCATTTGGTAGTAGAAAAGAAGTATTTACAAAAAGTCTAAAGAAAGACACAAAGATAAAGATAGTGAGAACTTTGGTTTGGACCACCCTATTGTATGGATGTGAAACATGGACCTTAAGGAAGGAAGATATTAGGCAACTATAGGCATTGGAAATATGGATTTGGAGAAGAATGGAGAGGATTAGCTGGACCCAAAAGGTTACAAATGAGGAAGTCCTGGAGAGAGTTGGCACAGATAGACAGTTAATAAATGTATTAAGAAATAGGAAGAAGAGATGGATAGGACACATTCTAAGTGGGGAAGGTCTATTAAAAGAGGTCATAGAAGGTAGAATGGAAGGAAAAAGAGGCAGGGGCAGGCCGAGATTAGGTATGTTAGATGATTTTAAGACCCACTCATATGTGGAAATTAAGAGAAGAGTGGAGGCGTTATGTACCATTGATCTGCCAGTAGGCAGTGCACTAAGATATATATATATATATATATATATATATATATATATATATATATATATATATATATATATATATATATACTTCTGATATATGTATATTACAAGATATTATATGCCCTGATCGATGGTCGAAAGTTTACTCAGGAAACCGTAAATGACTACTATCGTAATAATCGCTTATTCCTTTAGATTATGTATTGCTTGGCTATCTGCTATTTCTATTACTATATTCAGTGCATATGTTTATACGATTTTATTATTACATATATATGTTATTTTGACATGAAATGAATAATTAATTAATTTAGTAAATTTACCAAAAGAGCTAATGAGGTTTTTGCCTATTGGTCAAGTGCAGCTCGGCATTGCACGAGAGCTCTGAGCTCAAATTCTAAGCTAGTCAATGAAATAGAGTCTAGAAAAGTATAAAGATAAAGGATCATTTTAAGCAAGGGAAGTAACGAAGTATTTAGGTATATTTAAACGGTGATAAATAGCAATAATCATAGAATGAAAAGTAAATAGCATTAAAAATGCAATATTAGTAAAGCAATTGTGTGACAGATGTTTCTTGTAATTAGCGTAATTAGTAAAAAGTGTTCTATCAACTAAACGTTATATTCTACTTTAACAGCTAGTTCAATTTTTTTGCAGGGTGACTGTTTATGTTTTACTAGTTTCTGTAGCTAGATAATAGTTTCCTGTGTGTAAATAGTATACAATAAATTAGCTATACTTGTTGTAGTAAGCATTACAATATAGTAAGACTTAGCGAAAAGTTGTATTATATTCTCAGCTACCGTTTCGTTGAGAATATTGCAATTGAGACCGTCGACCAGTGGAACTTGTGTTATTTTAACTGATGTTAAACTCACACATATTCATGAAGTCCATAACATCATCATGGATTTTGATGAGGAAATTAATGTTTAAACTTTAACGTTTTCTACTATATCAATAATAGTTTATTGTTTCAGTGTCAAAACATCTTAAGCGCATCTGTTTAACTTTCGCAATTTATACCTCTCTTGGAATTTATTGTTTCGAAGCAGTTTTGATTAAATAGCTACTGTGATAAAATCTTGACAAAGACAAATATTATTAGCAGTTATCAAAGTGATTTTATGTAGCAGTATTCTAAGAAAGGATATAAATTTTATTCTATTTTTATTCTAAACTAGATAATTAATATTGCTAATTATTCAACACATTTTTACTTCGATGGAGACAACAATTTATATAAAGGCATGACAATTTACGACTTAAAACCTCAATGGACAGCAATATATAAGTTAAATTATAAATACCTAAAAATCAAAAACATATTTGACTTGTTTACAATAACTCAAATTAGCAATCTAGTCTTTCTGACAGTTTCATTTATATGTAACTTTATACTACATAAATATATAAATATAAGCAGAAGTTCGGAATTGCAACTTTGTTTAAAAAAATTAGAAGCGTAGAAATGAAACTGTTCAAAATTTAAGATCAGGCGTGGAATAAATAGACATCATGGAGAATTTCTATCACGGCCTGAATATGTTCCTGATAGCGACGACCATCCCAACGAGCAGAAGGAAGAGAGTTCTACCGGCGTGGAGCTGAGTAGAGCCGTTGCAGTAGTCTGTGATGCAGCACGTCCTGGTCAAGAACTGAGTGGCCTCAGGCTGACAGGCTTGCTGCGAGCACCCGGCGACCGCCTTCGAGCTCAGTACCCCGTTAGCGTCCCTCGTTATCGTCAACTGTTGTCAGTCAATAATAAGTATTTTTACAAGCATTTTACAATATCTTACTTCCGCGTTAAAATTCAAAAGTGTTTGAGGATAGAACCTTGAGCTACAACTATTTTCTTGACTAATAGGTATGAATTCGTGTTAAGTCCAAGACTGTGAAACATAGACCAGGTGGTAACTGTAAGTGTAATAAGAGGCAACTAAGCATGGACTGAGGAAGACAACGAGAAGTCATCTTTCCTCATCATATATAGGCCATATTTTCTCAAGCCTAAGGCCATATACTGTAAGTATGGATAGGGCATAGTCTTTTGTTTTTAAATTAACTTGTTGATCTATAGAGGTTTTTTCTGAAGCGTGTAAGCAGACTCTGAGTATGGATATGAACCTTGAACCTGCCATTTGCCATAACGCTAGAGAGAGAGAGAGAGAGAGAGAGAGAGAGGATATATTTTCTTCGTAGGTATTTCAATATTAACTAATCCAGTTACGAATAACTATAAATCAAAAACCTTTTTACCAATACCTAAAATACCTAAACTTACAAATGCCTAAATTTGTCAATAAATTATGTTGTCACTGAACTAACTGACATCACTACTTAATTGCATAATTGTCTATCTTTGGCAGACTAGATTGAGTGCAGCATATTAAATCACTTATGAAGTATTCTGGACTGTCTGTATCTACATCGTTTTTGCAAACGCTTCCTAAAGAAGATTGGAACCGGCAAATTTGATTAAAGATCTGAATATACATCTGCATATACATTCATATACATTACCCGAAAAGAAATTAGAAAGATTCGGTAAGTTGAGAATTGAACCTACCAACAACTGCACGTGATCGTAAGAGATGACTGACGTAGATATGACAGTGAAGGGACTGGTAGTCACGTGGTGATTATTTCTGTATTTTTGAGCAGTTGGTGGCTCATACTCTAGACTTGCAGATTGTTAACCGCTACGCCGACTGTGGCATTATTCACCACCAGGCTATTTGACATTCATTGCCCATTCATTCAGCGCTACTGTGGCATTTAACCAAGAGCGGCGCTTTGTAAATAGACTTATTATTATTATTATTATAAAATTATTGCTCTGGGCTGTATAAGGCCCTGGGCTAAAATATACGATAATAGAGATACTTTATTTAATTAAAAGAAAGATGAAATTTTTTTTAAAATAATTCTTCTGCGCTCTGGGAGGCCGCATTCGCCAATGTGCCACGAACACAGACTGCATTAAAACGCTGTAGTGCGATAGATAGGCGCTACCATAGAAAGGCCATTTCGCGTTGATCGCCTGTGATAGCACTGGTTCTCCTGCCTAATTCGTTTATGAAGTCAGATACGGCAGAGTTGATGGGGCCCAATGTCTTTTAAATTTTATTATTATTATCATTATTATTATTATTATAGTTTATTATTATTATCTAATTGAATGTCGTAATAATTACTATGCCACAACTAACACTCAGCGGTTACTAACATTATAGAACTGTTTTCAAAAGCTGTTAAAACGCTAATTGTTTGAAGCTATATCTAACGATTAACAAGCTGTAGCTAATAGTTATAATGAAGCTGTAGTTGACGATATCAGGCTATAGTTAATGCTAGCAAACAGTAGCTAATGAGCATTCTTTTGTTGTTGTAACAGTAGCTAATGAGCTATTTTGCCACTGGCTCCAGCCAGTAGCTTTAACGTGCCGCTTTCATGTACGTATCCATTTGGCAATTGCTTCAAATATATTTAGTTTTCATAAATGTAAAAACTATTAATATATTTGATAGTACGTAGTGAATAATAAATTTGATATGACGCAACTTACGGAACAAGCTTGACAGATGGACTGGTACCCGTATCCACTAACTAGGCAGACGACGGAATAGGCGCTACCTGAAATTTCAAATTACCATTTAATTTCTGATATAAAGTTTGATTCAAATACTTTTAAGGACTACAAAAGACGATGGATAAATTATATATATGTTTATCTTATAAGCGTCTTAAACGTGTATTTGTTGGCAAAACTCTTAACGTTAGATGATTTCATTTGAATAAGCATTAGTTTAGAAAGTTTAGTTTAGAAAGTAATACTGTGGACAGGACTACAGATTATTCTTTTATTTTTGGCTTCAAACATGTCAGACGTAAGTGCATGCTACTGTTTCTACGCTTAAGTTACTGTTTCTATAGTTTTTTATAACTTGTTTTTTCCTTAAATAATAAATAAAAATCAATGCCTATATTAACTGTACAGTGCAGTGTAGTACACTGCTGTCAGCAATGACTAAGAATCACCTCTCATCATACTGGAGTGTTTGTTTAAATCTTTCAGAAATCGGTCTTCCAATGTGATCAGCCCGCCAAGCACTACCAAAGTTCAATGATGCTTAACTTGGTTTATTGAAACGCACGCTAAACCAAGTAGATTATAACCCTCCAAAAGAAGAGTTTATTGAAGAGTCGAATATAATAGTTTGACAAAAAATGATAAAGAATTATTAGCCCAATATTATTGATGAACAAATAAACTTGTGTAAGAGTCGCTAAGTACATAGATATTTATAGGAAATGAAAAACACCTATAAATATCAACCTATAACCAATTTAGAAGAACTTAAATAATAACTGTAAATAAATATTTCAAATAAGAATTTAATGTCCGGTTCCTCGTCTTAAAAAATGTCAGGGACGTCTCTTGCAGACACAATATTTTAGAATAAATATCTTAATATTTGAACATCTTAATATAATGTTATACTTACTGATGCAAAGAGAAAAAGTGACACACATGGCAATCACCCTCAAGCTCTCCATTGTAATTTATGATATTTCTGAATTAAATTTAACAGTTTTTAATTTCGTATTTGCACCAATAGCAAACTAAGGTATTCTCTACACTTAAATCTTATATTTATATTTATACTTAGAGTTTCAATTAATTTAATTGGCTATACATAAACTTAGGCTGTATTTTGTGACGTTGATTACAACTTGAAGCTAATGCATGATGCTATAGCTTTTTATACCTCTTACGAGCTCAGAACCAGAACTTAAACTCACATTGCTCACTAAGGTCATTCGGACAAACTCTGTTTGATGATCCCTAAACATTAAATCCATTATTAAGTGCATGCAGAATCCCCTCTATTGTTATACAAGAAAACATTCACTGACGACGACCCATATTTTCAATTGTTCTCTCGACCTCCACGTCACAAGCATTGTTACGCCTCACAACTTTCTATAAATAGAAGGCATTGCTGAACAATAGGATCTAAGTGGGACTGAAACGACAATAAAAAGCACGCTAAATAAAGCGTGACCCTTTCACCTTAATCATTATCATAGTTCTTGATTATTTTTCAATTTAGTCAATATATTTATCTATGTTTGATGAATATTTGATCTAGAAATCAAACAATATTAAACAGATTTCACGTTGCTAGGTGATTGAGACTAAATAGTGCTTTCCCTGCTCACTGATAAATAGAAGATTGAGAGATGCTTGATCAGATAAGAGACTGACTGTTGTTTGATTTGATAGTATAAAAAAGCATATAGAATAAGAATATATATTTAATTTAAACCATAACATCAATGAATAAGTAAAAGACACACATAATAATCAGATGATAGATAAGAAAGCCGCATATTTAGACAAACAAAATCAAACACTAGGCGGCCATCAAAGAGAAAGCAAAGCACTCTATCTATTTGAACACCCAGCTGTCAAACACTGTCAGACTGATTGAAGACTGATAACTGCTTGATATGATAGAGTAGGCCTAAAGACAGGCACCTGCTTGATCTGATAGAATACAAGACTGACAGCTACTTGATCTGATAGAATACAAGACTGACAGCTGCTTGATATGATAGAATACAAGGCTGACAGCTACTTGATCTGATACAAGACTGACAGCTGCTTGATATGATAGAATACAAGACTGACAGCTGCTTGATCTGATAGAATACAAGACTGACAGCTGCTTGATCTGATAGAATACAAGACTGACAGATGCTTGATCTGATAGAATAGAAGACTGACAGCTGCTTGATCAGATAGGCTTCTGATTTGGCTTCAGTCTGTGTGGAATCAACGAGAACGAACCGTGGATCTGAAGAGAGCAAAGTCAAAGGTTTCCCCGTCAATCCACATGGGAATCCTACTATTCATTTTAATGAAGGATACAAAAACATTTAAATGATCACGTGACCCATTTTATTTTTTGAATCCGTAACGTCAGGTAGGATTCCTATGTGGAATATTGCCATATTGATAGACTTGTATTCCAAATTAGCAGCGGTAGTGCGTTGTAATGATGCTCTATCATTCAGTTTAGTGTGAGAAATGGTATGAGACAAGGATAATATAAGGATATATATAGGATAATAAGGATGATATAAGGATAATACAAGGATATATATAAGGATAGATAGTATGAGACAAATGGTATGAGACTCTTTCACCAGCTTCGCGTAATTTCTATGTAAATCTATGTTTAAGGATTACACAGACTTCTTCTGCAGGTTGGGAGATTAATGGTTATTATTTTTGCACACGGGTACATCTTGTGTGCCTCATGTGTGTCAGGTGTATCAAGTGTATCAGGTTGTGTCTGGTGTATCAGGTGTGTCATCTGTGTCAGGTGTGTCTAGTGCCTTAGGTGTATCAAGTGTATCAGGTGTGTCTGGTGCGTCTAGTGACTCAGGTGTATCAAGTGTATCAGGTGTGTCTGGTGCGTCAGGTGTATCAAGTGTATCAGGTGTATCAGGTATGTCAGGTGTGTCTGGTGCGTCAGGTGCATCATACCTTGAAAGTGAGTCAGTTGTATCAGGTGTGTCACGTGTGTCACGTGTGCCAGGTGCGTTAGGTGCGTTAGGTGTGTTAGGTGCTGAGTTACGTTCGTAGGGACTGTCAATCAATAATCAATAAATAAGAATTTAACGACCGGTTCCTCGTCATAAGGCAATGTCAGGGACGTCTCTTGCAGACACTACACAAATAGGCGCCAAAGCATCACACGATGACGACTGAGTACACAGAGATCACAAGAGAAAACGAGATCAAAACAGTGCATGTCCATGATCCAAGGCAAGCAGGTCAAAATTTAGACCTACGGCGAAAAGAGATGTGTTATTAGCTAGCCAAGGAAAGTACTAATACAATCAAAAGATCGAAGATCTTGCGGCAGACAGTTCCATATTGTCGGAGGAGAAAACATGAAGGAGCGTCTGTCCATGGCAGATTTAATGTTTGGTATAGTGAGGTTTTTTACTAGAAGAACGAAGACTACTACAGGACTGATAGATGGATGAAAGATCCGATAGCTAGGATGGTTTGCCATAATTTAAACCTTCGAAAGAAAGGAAGCTATCTTGAATTTCATTCCTTCAGAGACTGGAAACCAGTGCAGAAGAGAAGAAATGTGGGATTTGGATATTTTTACATTACAGACGACTCGAGAAAGAGAATTTTATACGTGTTGGAGACGAATTTGAGAGGTTTTCGGGAGATCATCCAGCAGGGAATTACAGTAATCAAGTTTAGAATGGACAAGCGCATTAGCTGATACAGTGGTAGAACTGATGTCAAGGGACTTAAGGATTTGATGTAATTAACGGATATGGAATAAAAGAAAGACCGACTGCTGAAATATGTATTTTAAAGTTTAGATTTGAATCAAAAATTATACTAAGGTTACGTGCAGAATCTGTGGGTATTGTGGGGATATTTGTAAATGTTATGGTTGAGCTAGCTGTTTTATTACGCTGCTGTGGGGTGCCGATGGGAAGGTATTCAGTTTTTAAAAGATTGACAACAAGCCGATTAGCGCAAAGCCAGCAATGAACTAGATCAAGGGTAGATCTAAGCTTGGACAGAGCATCAAAAGAATCGGGACTAGAGAGAATCAAGTGTAAATCCGGGTTTCATCAGCGCAAAAGTGAAACTTCAGCGTCAAATCAGTTAGTAAGTGATATAAGGGGGTGGTATATAATGTGAAAGGGGAGAACCAAGTACAGAACCCTGAGGAACTCTAAAAGGTAGAGTGCAGGATGGTGATAAAGTGTTTTAAATAATTACAGATTGAGTACGCTGTGAGAGGTATGACGAGAGTATAGCCATGAGCCCTATCTGAGATTTCGAAGCAAGAATTAGGTCTAAAACGGAGTATATTGTGGTTTATGGTGTCAAAAGCAGCAGAGAGATCGAAAAGAACTAGAGCAGATACGTGCCGTGCGTCCATGGCTAAACAGAGATCGTTGTAGATCTTGGTTAGTGCAGTTTCAGTTGAGTAGAATTTACGATAGGCAGAATGAAAAGGTGAGAATGATGAGAAATAATCAAAATGAAGTCAAAGACGTAAGTAGGCCCTATATAATCTTTTCGAGGACTTTGGAAATGAAGTTAAGATAAGAAATTCGGCCGATAGTTGTTAAGCTCATTCTTAGGTATGGAAGCCTTCTTCAACAGAGGAATGACAACGTATTTTTTTGAAATGAGATGGCAAGACACCTTCACTAAGGAAGAGGTTTATTAAGTGAGTAATATGAGGCACAAATGCATGCAAGATTTGATTAGGTTAGTTGGAATGAGATCCAGAGAACAGGATGAATCAGACGAGTTAAGAATTACAGCACGAACTTCTTGATGAATAGCCAAGCGGAAGCCTGATAATGTTGGTGGGGAAGAAGTGCAAGAATCAGCAAATGAAAAATTTAAAGTAGGAACGGGTATGGAAGAGCAAAGATTAGTAATTTTGTCACTGAAGAAATTCAGTAAGGATGAGGCGAGAGTGGTAGATACGATGTCAGAAGAACGAGATTTTGGTATATTTCTACTGAGAAGAGAATGCATTCCATTCCATAATTTTTTGGATACTGTCAGGAATGTCAGGGATGTCAGGAATGTCAGGAAGTGACAGCTGTGTCAGGTGTATCATGCATATGACATCCAGATCTAGAGTTAAAATGGCCATTTTTCCTAAATGTGTGCATTTGTTGCACACGGGTACATCTAGCTTTATGAGCAGTTGTTAAAGTAGAGTGTGGCAATCCTAAGCCCACGTTCAAAAAACTAGGCTCCCTTTCAGGAAGAACGGGCCCCCTCTCATTCAAAGCGAGCCCTGCCTTATAATATTTATTGATTTCTTTCTAACAAGATCAATTAGCAATCTTCTTGGCACTGGGATCCTGAGATCCAACGGGACCTTCTACTTTAACCAATGTTTATAAGACTTAGGTAGGATGAATTTTATGTCTTTCCTGCACTGCTCATTAAGAGCCTAATGCCTATAGCCTTATTTAATTCATTTTGATTTATCGTTCTGTGTACAGTTGAGACTGCTTGTGCTAATTTCTATTATAGACAAAGGATAGTGTATGTATTATAGATTGAATAATTGAAGAAGAAACAAATTAATAATATAACTTATTTATAAGTATAATGAACCAGTTCTATCTGTCTGAAGTAATTATGATTTCAGCTCCCCTGGCGATTACATAAATAAAATGATAGCACCCCTGGCGAATTCAAATAAAACCTTTAACAGCATAGTTTTTAATGTTTAATTTTTTATTACCAATATCCTAAATTTTTAATGTGTGCATTAAATATCCTAGATGTGCACAGTGATGTGTGTTAGGCGTCAAGTGTATCAGGCATGCACATAATATAGATTAGTGCACATGTAGTGTACATGTTCGTCTAGTTACACGCACGGCATACCGCATGTGCTACATAGTTTCCTTTCTTTAGTTGCTGCTTTTGTAGTTATCAGTATTTCCTAAATTCCTATTCATTGTTATTAGTAATCAATGCCTTTTGCTGGAGAATCAATTGCAGCCGACGTCGATTTAGGAATAACCTTCCAACACTCTCGAGATTTTGTAATTTAAACCTGTCGACAAACACTCGATTTTCCGAGGTGGTCACCCCAAAATACTAACCGGGCGCGATGTAATTTAACTTTGTATAATTGACGCGCAGTTTAATCGGGTGCTCAAAATTAAGCCCCAAATGCCTTAATTTAAAATAGATAGTAAAGATGGAAATCTAAAATTAATTTGATAATTTTCTATATTACGGTATTATGCATATATTTATCCAGAATATAAAGTTCATTATGAATACCTTCTAGGAATGCATCTAATCCTAATTTCAAAATGTGAATGACAGAATGTTACTAGCCTCTCCACATACGCTATTAAAAAAGAATAGTTATATAGTCAAATTTTAAGGCATTTCTCATTGGATTATTTCTCTCTCACTTGAAAGTCCGTGTATATTATTGTCTATAGTCTATTGTCTATTTGAATTGTGGAATGAGAAGTTTCATGAACTCTAGTCCTCGTAAATAGCGAATTAAATCAAGTTTTCTTCACTTTGTTATGATTTTGATATACTTTGTTATTTTTTACTATGTTCTTCTTTTACCGTGACAATTACTAAGCATTGCCTTTTACGAGAGTAGAGTGTGCTAGCGAGGATTTAAGAATAACCTCTGGATTTTTATTCAAAATTACAAGCCTTGGCTGCTACCATTTCATTAAAATCCCTCAGTCCTCAAACCCATACATTCAGTTATTCATTCGGTTAGTGAAACTTCTATACAAAAGTTAAAATAGCAAGTATTGTGAAAATATGAAATATATAATAGATAGATAATAGTATTATTTTCTTTTAAAAGCACAATTTTTGAAAATAATTTTGCGCCCATCTTATTTTATCGAAGTTAAAGTCTATTTTAAGAGTTGATAAAAGCAAATTCTTTGTGATTTGATCAATGGGTTGGTCTATTGAGTTCTCTTAGGCAGCTCAAAAGTACAAAAATGTGAACCTTCTATAGGCGATTTGTCTGACTACATCAATCAAATACATCAATCTGGTAAATAAATCAATCAAATAAAGTCAAAATCAATCTGCCGCAAATACATTTCTAGTAGGATAATAATAATAGTATTAATAGTGGTGATGATGATAATAATAATAATAATTGTAATAATAGTAATCATAATAAGAGGTATGTTAATTATAGCAATGGCAATAGTAAGAATAACAATAATAATAATTATAACAATAATAATTTTTATTATTGATATTATTTTATTATTATAATATTTTTTTTACCCCGGGTGCAAAGAACCCGAGGTTTGATAAAAACGATTCGAACAGTACGTGCTGAATCGCCGCCCGGCAACTCGAGACCATCTGGCTTCTTAAAAGAATTGCTGAAGCAGACTGCATTAAATCTTTGCAAAGGTATGGAAAGTCTTTGCCAAAGAAAAGTAATCTCTTGCTTATCGCCGGTTCGCTCTGCAATTAGCCTTCCTATGCCATTAATGAAGTCAACTCCATCGAGATTCATGGGGCCCATGGTTTCAATGGCCACCGTAACAACTTCGTACCCTAAGGACAGAATGCGGTACTTCTCCATTTTCTTAGAAATTATTTATATTATTATTATTGTATTATTATAATATTATTATTATTGTTGTTATTATTATTATTGTTATTATTTTTTTTTTTTTTTTTTTTTTTTTTTTTACCCCGGTGTAAAGAACCTGGGGTTTGATAAAAACGATTCGAGCAATACGTGCTGAATCGCCGCCCGGCTACTCGAGGTCATCAATCGGCTTAAAAGAATTGTTGAAGCAGACTGCATTAAATCTTTGCAAAGTCATGGAAAGCCTTTGCCAAAGAAAAGATGTCTCTCGCTTATCGCCGGTTTGCTCTGCAATAAGTCTGCCTATGCCATTAATAAAGTCAACTCCTTCGGGATTCATCGGGCCCATGGTTTCAATAGCCACCGGAACAACTTCATATCCTAAGGACAGATCACGGTATTTATCCAACTTCCTAGAGGCGGCATGAACAGCAGCACTGTTATTATTATTATTATTATAGCAATAACAATAAACAATTATTGTAAGACTGGCTATATACATATATAGCCACTGAGAATATGATATATAACATGTAGAAAATGCAAAGATATATAAATATATAAAGATACATGTATGTAGTAGTACCTATCTTTCTATACATGTATAATATTATATATCATATACATAACAATTATGCAGGTATATATATATATATATACCAACGTCAGAAAGGACATTCGATTGGTGAGCGCCTTGGCTCCAGAAATTGCTACAAAATTTAAACGAATGGAAAAACTTCAAAAGTCTTTATGATTGGAGATGGTCTATTCGTATCCCGACCCTAGTTAAACTGGGATTTAAGGGAAGAAGATGATGATGATATATATATATATATATTATATATAGATATATAATATATATATATATTATATATATATATTATATATATTATATATATATATAGATATATATATATATATATATATATATATATATATACACTTCCATACATGGAGGTGTGTATGGAAGTGTACAATACAGGTATTTGGCCAGACGACTTTACCAAGTCAGTGATGATCCCAATTCCAAAAAAGTCAATGCTGTGGAGTGTTCGGATTACAGAACAATCAGCTTAATACCTCATGCTTCGAAGATCTTATTAAAGATAGTAAATAATCGCATTCAGTCGAAAGCAGAGATGATACTGAACAAGACACAATTTGGTTTTAGGAAAGGATGTGGCACAAGAGAAGCAATAGGGGTAATGCGGGTTCTTTGCGAAAGAAGCTTAGAATATGGAAATACGTTTTTGTATGCTTTGTAGACTTCGAGAAGGCCTTTGACAGGATTGATTGGATAACGATGATGAATATCTTAAAAAGAATAGGAATTGACTGGAGAGATAGAAGACTAATTTTGAATTTGTACATGAACCAAAAAACAGTAATCAAAATCCAACAAGAATACTCAGAAGAAGGTGAAATAGGACGTGGAGTAAGACAAGGTTGTAGCATTTCGCCGCTGCTGTTTAACATTTACGCTGAGGCAATGATGGAGGAAGCCATGGAAGACTTGGAAGAAGGAATAAAAGTAAGAGGGAATTTGTTACAAGATGTACGATTTGCAGATGACCAAGGAATGATAGCGGGCAGCGAGATTGGATTGCAGAGGATATTGGATAGGCTGAATGATACGGCTTTGAGCTATGGCATGAAGATTAATATAAAAAAGACCAAGGTTATGAGAGTGTCCAATAATAAAGGTGAAGTTAATATCACAATAAATGGTACGAAATTGGAACAGGTAAGGAGTTTCAAATATTTGGGTCATACTATAACCGATGATGGGAAATGTGAGACGGAAATATGCAGTAGGATTGCACAAGCAAAAGCGGCATTTGGTAGTAGAAAAGAAGTATTTACAAAAAGTCTAAAGAAAGACACAAAGATAAAGATAGTGAAAACTTTACTTTGGACTACGCTATTGTATGTATGTGAAACATGGACCTTAAGGAAGGAAGATTTTAGAAAACTGGAGGCATTGGAAATATGGATTTGGAGAAGAATGCAGAGGATTAGCTGGACCCAAAAGGTTACAAATGAGGAAGTCCTGGAGAGAGTTGGCACAGTTGATAAATGTATTAAGAAATAGGAAGAAGAGATGGATAGGACATATTCTAAGGAGGGAAGGTCTATTAAAAGAGGTCATAGAAGGTAGAATGGAAGAAAAAAGAAGCAGGGGCAGGCCGAGATTAGGTATGTTAGATGATTTAAAGACCCACTCATATGTGGAAATGAAGAGGAAGGCGGAAGACAGAGAAGAGTGGAGGCGTTATGTACCATGGACCTGCCAGTAGGCAGTGCACTAAGATATATATATATATATATATGTATATGCATATATATATATATATATATATATATATATATATATATATATATTAGCGAGAGAGAGAGAGAGATAGAGAGAGTGAGAGAGAGAGAAAGAGAGAGAGAGAGAGAGAGAGATTTGAAAGGCTGAAGTTCATCTTACTTGACTATCCTAGATTTATTTTGTCTACAAATTCTATCTTTTCTACTTTTTCAATTTATTCAATCTGCTTCGAAATTTAATCAGATTATAGTTTCAAATATGTTAAATATAGATATAGATTCAAATATAAATTTAACTGTTCATTATCATAATGTTAGCGTTAAAGTTTATAATAAATTATGTTCTGTATAATGTTTAGGCTCATAATGTATGAAACTCTTCTGCTATACGAAGTCTGACGACGAAGAAGAGATGCGCCACCAGTCAGAAGTCCGAACGATATCGACACAGAGTAATGAAGAAACAAGCCACCAGATGGAGTACTGATGTATCCTGGAAGCTGTTGATGGAGGTATGTTGTTCTCAAGCGGATGTGTCTGATTAGGACCACTACAGTAAGTCTGATGACAACACGTTCTCGTCCATTCTGTTGTGTTCTGTGGAGTGCAGGAACTTTCACAGTCTTTCATAATGACTGGGTCAGAATTCTGTCGCTGTGAAATTGTAGTCTGAAAAATATAAGCCCATATCAAGTCATAATGGTCATTACACCATAATATATGTAATATTCTTTAATATTAAGGCTCTGAAATATTAAAAAAGCATCATTCATTGCAAACCAAGTGTTAAAACTACTTCTATTTTTATTCAACGCTCTCTATTTTAGAGTATTACCTTACATATATTATTAGCCTAATATTAGGCTATACAATTTCACTGAGTTTAAAGTCACATGAGCTTTGTTTGGAATTGAATTTGTTAACTAGAAAGACTAAAATAAAAAATAGCAAGTAAAAAGGAGCGCGCTTGTAATTAAATTTCAGAATGAGGGAACTTCTGCCGAACGAAAAAGTAAATTTGGAACCGTCACGTGTTTGCCTTGAGATTTCTTTTCTAAAGCTATTAAAAGAATTAGCAACATTAAATCCAATGGTAACATGATAAGATTATAATTCTCTGCTCAATATCACCATACAGAACAATTTCCATCATAAAGGAAGCCAGTACTTTAAATCAAAGTTGCTATGAATCCGGGTGATTAGGATGAGATGGGTTGATAGGGCTTACAGCCTAATCCCAAAAGTTTCAAAATTTACTATCAGAATTTGTACAGTGGTCGTACTTTCATATTCAAGACCTAATGATGGAAAGCGAGTGCTGAAATGAGGAATAAGATAGAGATATTGTGTAATACAAATATTTTTTTATTATAATCTGTTAACTGCAACAAAATGCTTTTATTTTACAGATTGCAAACACTGCAGAATAAAATAACGTACTGAAGCCGTTATTTTTATATTTATAATATAGAACTTAATTCAATATACCGTAAAGACTCTCTATCATTGTCTTTTATGCCACTACTTAGTAGTACTTTAAGAGTAAATTAATCAAACTTCAGTAGAGTAATCAATCTTCTTCACATATTATATTATGTGCAACATTTCGGTTATCACTAAAATCTCGTCTTATATTAATTTAATTCAACTTAATGAGTAAACAGCATCGTATAATATATTTTATACACATTGTTGATTCTATCAGTTCCAAAACTTATACATACTGAGCAAACCGCGCAGCCATTTCTGATGCCAAACCCAGTAACGAAGCACTCAATTCCTTCTGAATGTTCTGAAATGCATGTATATACCCATCATCAAACAGTAACTTTTAACTGAAATGAAAGACTAGATCTGACATTAATAAACCATATAAATTAGGTTACGTTTGGATGTCGTTTCCGTACTAAAGGCTTATTTGCACATAATGTCAGACTTGGATTCTGCAGAATTCACTTAATCATTCAAGACTAACAATATCGACAGTATTAAGGGTTTAACAGATATTCAGTACACGTGTACGTATAATTATTAAACCCATCGCCACGCATAGATGATTGCATATTGCATAATTCGATTCAGATAAGCTCCATCGGGAGATTTATTTCACTTTAACTATTCGTTGTTTTGTAATATATTTATTATCACAGGACTTATATACAATTATCGTAACTTATGAGTCTGTATGTTCAGCTTCTAAATTACCAAAGAAAGCGAATGTCATAGTTCGAAAAGTGGAATGCCAAAATGTTTCGTAACTCTAAATTGTTTCAACGTAAGAAAAATCAAAGTAATGCTTATTCTTTTTCATATATTCTACTTCTATTATATATATAATATGCATGTATATATATATATGCAGTATATATATATACAGTATATACATGTTTTATACATGTATAATTTGTGTATATAGGCCTATATATTATATATACACAGTATATATATATACATACTGTGCATGTTTAATAAATGAATGATTTGTATATATATATGCATATATATATGCATATATATATATATATATATATATATAAATTGCTCAGTTTAAGGTTTGCGGTTGCAATAGGCATAGATTTGGTCCGGTTTCAAAGATCTTTAGATTCTCCATAGTACAACTCGGCATTTAGTTTAACGTACTGGAGCCTTGTAACTACTGAATATATTAAGTTAATTAATGCTATATTGTTTAGGCTACTCACCAAACAAGAGATTCAGTACTATCCAGATACATATGAAAGTAAGCCAATTTCCGGTAACCGTTTGCATATTTAATTTGTATTTTACTTTAAGTTAAAAAATAATTAAATAAAATTTTAAGAATGACTTTTAAGGAACGTGCTACTAAACTTTCTGGTTTATGCAGAACACTGTTTGGTATTCGAAGCTCAGTGCTTTAAAAATTTCATTGACAGTATTCTATTTACACAACCTGATCATAGAAGAGACTTAAGGTCAAACAGCTTCTCACAATCATTGAATGGATTGTTTTACAATGGATAATGGGCAGGATTACATTTCCTTGGCACTTTACGAGACCTCTTGTTCCAGAAGTTTATAGCAGAAATGAATGCTAGATATAGCTGAAGCTGGTAAGTAGGTTAAGGCATTAAATTTATTTAAAAGCAACTTCTGGTGTGTGGCTAATTATACTGGTACGATTGCATATAAGCATTCAGTTTTTAGTTCTGTTACTTTTTAACATCACAAAGTTAGCCAGCAAAGCGATGGGCTGCTTGATGGCCATACGTTCAATAAACTCTGAAATCACTTCATTAAGCATTTTAATATAGGCAAAACCGCTGCAGGTTTGAATTGTTATGCTTTGATATAGGATATATTTATGTGTACTCAGTTTTTCAGCGTTTCAATGTACATGCATTTTTGTTGTGAAATAAACTTAACTAAGTATGAAAATAAGTTGTTGATTCTGAAAATATATTAAAATTATTAAAAATTTGTACAATAAGTATCTTTTACAGAACACAGTGATTCGACTACCATTGTATTGGTAGGCTAAGTGGAGGTGCTTTTCATAGTCAAACTGATATTTAACAAGTCTTAGATAAAAGGCATTTAATTTAACTTAATTGATTCAATCATTTCACACAATACAGCTAGAAAGGTTTCACACAATACAGCAATTTATATGAAATGAGAAAGGATATAAAGGTGTGCCCTAATAAAAGAATAAAAGAATTAATCGTCATTAAAATGTCGTAGATTAGCATTTACAACATAACAATTAATGGCCACATTATTTATTTATGGTAAAATATATGTATATGCTAAGCTATAAAAACAAATATTTATTAATTAAATTCAAGTATATCTAAATTGCGCTTAAATGAAATAACACTATGTGTCGTGAACAAAGACACTGGCAAGGAGTTCCAAGGCTCAGAATCTAATAGAGAAATAGTATCTACGAGCGTCGATCGTTCTAGAGAGGTCACTATACAACTTCCGTGAATATCTACTAGATTGCCTACTAGACTAGATTGAAAGAATCATTGCAGTTACATTTACAGGAAAGAATCACTGCAGTCACCGGAAAGAATCACTGCAGTTACAGGAAAGAATCATTGGAATCACAGGACAGAATCACTGCAGTCACAGGAAAGATTCAGTGAAGTCGCAGGAAAGAATCCTGCAGTCGCAGGAAGAATCTATGTCGATACAGGATTTTTTCAAATATAAAGCCGTTAACTTAACATCATGATATCTGGGATGGAGAGTTAAAGCTAGCGTTAACGTCAGTTTCCTCACTCGAAAGCGATGTCAGTATCAGTGAGAGTTGATGTAGGATGGTTTGATAGCTTAATGTATAAATTATTCTTACGTTGATACTTAGAGAAAAAGAAGAGAATATAAATATGTGGAGGAGTTATATGCCAATTGGCAGTTCACTGAGAGAGGCATCCAAGCCATGTATCATCCGAGAATGAGGAGGAACCTTTTAACCTTTATTATTAATGCAGTATTGCATATTTAATTTACTGAATTTCGACGTTGACTGATAAATTGTGCTATATTGATTGGTACATTTACTGCCGCACGGTACACCCTTGCTTTAACGACTATTCAGCTTTTACTATGCTGTATAATTTAATTTCCTGACACAATTTCTCTCCTTTTTACCCTCTCTCTCTCTCATTAAATTTATTGAATAAGACAACGATGCGATTTTATGCCATTATACATTTGTCCTTAAAGAAATTTCAGCGCATCCTATATGTCGGACAGATCATTTGTTTAATTGTTCCTCTAGAATAATAGTTTTCTGCTTTTTAACGGACTACCGACAGAAGTAAATAAAATAGAAATTTGATCTTTAAATATATGTATAATGCAAACAAACCTATGTGTACTATTTTATAATGAAATTTACACCGGCAGCCTAACACTAACAATTACATCTCAACCTTCGATTTTCAAGACAACTTCATTGATTGGCCGTAGCAGCTAATCTGCAGAATCCCAATATTTTTCATAGGAGGTCTAGGTACCCTTCCAACTAAACTGAGTCCATCAGTCAATGACTTGCGAGACAAATAATGTTTTGATATCGTTATTGTAAAGGTCTCTAATGCTCAGTAAATTATTATAATCTTAAAAACATTGGCCCCGGCCTCGAATAGCTCTCTGAATTTATCCTAAAGGTTTTAATCACGAAAACGTTTAAAATTAAATTAAATTTATTAACTAAAACAAGAATTAAATAGTACTTACAGACAGTGTACAAAGAAACGAAAATTTCCGATAGTTCTAACGCGCAAAATACAGTAACTCGAGATATAATCCAAAATAAAATATTCCGATCGCAAACTTAGCATATAGGCCTACGACTATACGCACAAATTTATGTATCAGAAATCCAAAGGGTAAATTTAAAATAACGACCGCAAAACTACTTTAGAGATTCTATCGTAAGAACCTTTGTATTCTAAATTAACAAATATTGCAACGTTGCCTCTGTTCACACAAGTCTTCCCTTTACCAATCTTAAGGTCTCCTCAACGGTATTATCTGCTCACAGATAAGCCACAATCGTCTATAGCGTCTAGACGTGAAAGATCTGTATCTTTCCTAATATCTCTCCAAACACGTGTTATCTCTTCTAAACCCTTTTCACGTGTTCTTGAAAACAAACCTTCACCTCTCCTATTCTCCTCTGACCAGGCTGGCCCACCAATCAGGAGCTCTGAAATTATTTAAGCCCCGTCCACGACGGAGATCTGAACAGCCGATTCGTATTATTGTAGCTTTACGTATAATGTATTAGGCTAGAAAATAGCACTTTTCATCCTCAGTTACAAAACATACATAAACTATTTAATACAACAAATATGTGATCCTGACAGTTATCTTCATTTTTTATCAAAATTACTCTGTAATTATTTGATTTAGTTTTTATATTTAATACTTACTTATTTGCTCTTGCATTTATAGAAAAATCGCTGATTTAACAACATAAAGATTCTGATAATAGAGACGCTATAGCATTAAGTGATCAGTTATCTTATAGTGATCAGTTGCCAAATTATTTAAGAATTTACAACGTCTATTTTTATATTTTGATTGCAATTCAGTTTACGATATACATACCATAGGGCTATTTTATATATACATGTACATCGTTCATAAAAGATAGCAATGTGGTCAAATAGTCGAAATAATTACTAGTTAATTGATAGAAAATTGGTCAGTCATACAATATCCAATGTTCTACCAAGTGGCTGATCCAGGGTAAGTATTCTATATTCACAGAATGCTGTGCGCTTCATAAAGGTCAATCCTTTAGTGATCACCAAGTGAATTCTTTCACAAAAAGGGGATGCCTAAATCCACACTTTAATGCAGCTTATAGTTTGGGAAAATATGACTTCTGAGGTGGTTTTCATTGTCGCCTCTTACAATTAGGTTATGAGTTACGACAAAATCATCTCATACAGTTTATAGCTTTCGACTCTTGCAGTTCTCAGTTGGTCTATTCGTCAATGAAGTGGACCGGACACAACCCGGGAATCATTATACTATCTTTCCGCAGGCTGTACCGCACGTATGGGATGTAGATTTCACTAGTAAAAGAATGCTGTATATCCGAGTGTAAGGCAAGTATAGATAAGTATCAATTAGAGATTAGAAAAGGAACCGAAATTGAAACCAACCGAACCCTAAAATATTAAATTGTGACTGAAATCTCTCGACCTCGTTTATCTGCTGCAGGCCCTCGAGTACGTGTCGATAGGCCTCATAGTACGCCGAACATTCAACCATCTCGTACTCAGTATAAGGTTTGAAATCAGATTCGCTTACTTGCGATGCATTCAAAGATAAATCAACAACACCTTCGCGCAAGTTTTCAGCACTGCGCTCTGCCACGGAACCGAAGATGATCTTATTGAATCCATCGCATGAAAGACCAACCAGCGACCCAAAGATTAGTCTCTTGCTGCTTTCCTACTGAGCATTATTCAAGCGCGAAGCATAGAATGAAGTTCTGTGCATTGTTCCTGATCTCGTATGTTGAGGAGTAAGTATCTTCGTTTTGTGGTAGATGTATACGTCGGGAACGCAACTCATCGACAGTTTGTCTTTTTTCACAGGCAAACCGTTCCTTGTAGTAGAGCGGCTGAGCAGTACATGTGCAAAAAGAGGCTTACAATACGATGTTAGTATGAGGTCACAGGTGAAAAGAGCTTTGAGTTCTGATAAATGTAGACCTACAGAGAACTGCAAGGTCGTGGTAGAGAAAGTCGTGGCGTGTCATGTAGTCACAAGATTTTGATTCGATATTTCAATATCTAAGACAATTTTAGCTGTGACGTAAAAGGTCATTCATCAATTACTATGTGGCCATCCAGCAGAAACGATGTATTGGAATGAAGCAGAGGATCAAAAATGTATGACGCCAATTTTGATGTCTCTTTTTAACGATTCTTCGCATGCTGCCACACTCCCGTGAAACGAGTAGTTCTCTTCGTCTCTGAGCAGCTGCAACAGGGCATCAGTAGGAATGATCTGTGACAAAGGTGTGTGCTCCTTTAAAAATAATTTTAAAAATCAATATTTTAATATATTTAGGAAGTTTGCTGAAGAGTATGGATGATATGTTATAACAATGCTTCAACGCTTTCTTAATTGTTGGTAATTTTCTTCAATTTATTCTGCTAGATTAATATATTTATCACCATATTTATTTATTTTGATTTAATTATTTGCATTTTATTTATTTAGATATACTTATATTACCTATTGTTATTTATTTACAGGGAGCGAATTCATTAGAGATGGGAATTGAACCGAACCCGAACCGAACCCTAAAATCTAGAATTTTGACCGAACCGAACTCGAACCCAAACTCTGGCCGAACCGAACTCGAACCCAACCCGAACCCAGACTTCATTCAAACCGAACTGAACCAAACTCTTGTAGTTCCTCTATTCTTCACCAGCCTGACATTAAATAAAGATAGTAAGAGCAATACAAATATATATTAGTTTTTTCAGTTACAGGTCTTACAGTATCTAACATACATATATTCAGGTAAGGCTGGTTCCGACACAAATTTTAAAAAGGTAGCGGTATAAAGGAATGGTAGCGGGAAGCGAGACGGGCCTACAGAAGATAATGGTTAGTCTGAATGATACGGCATAGAAATATGGAATGGAGACTAACATCAAAGAGACAAAAGTGATGAGAGTATTCCATAAAAACCTGAAAATGCGTGAATCAATCTAGGTGGTCTTGTTAAATTCAAATTATGAATTTTTTCTAATTTTAGTGTGCTATCTTAATATTTTTGCAGCCAGATTTACAAATAATTATATTTGACATTCTACATGACATTGTATGTGTTAAGACTATCTGGGGTAAATAATTTTGCACCATAGCAATGCAATAATCTCATAACTATTTTCGTAACTTCATGACTGATCTGAAAGTTTCAAATTTGAAACCCTAAGGTAAATTATGAAGCTTATTACTGGTCAGTTGATAGCAAACGGTGTATATTATGATCATTTTTCTATGAAAGTACACGTTTTTACCAAATCATCTTTATTTGACATTTTTACGTTACTAAAGTGCACTTTGTCTCTGAAATATTGGATCAAATTTTTGCCAAGACATTTTCACTTAATTATAAACGTATCTAATATATAGGCCTATAGTGACAATAAAAATTTAAAAATTGATGAAGCATTCTAGTTGCTCGTTATAATCAAGGAGAATATTTCAGACACAATAATAAAGCTAAATATCTATATTATGAACATTTGTTGGTCAACTTACAATATTTTAAGAAATGTACATGTACAGGAATAAATACCACTTCTCTCCTTTTTTTCATTGTCATATTTTTACCCAGGTGAAAAAATGTGGCAGCTATTAGGACTTAATGAATTTTAAGCATATATACCATAAACCATTTTAAACATGTTTGCCATAACCATGATTATTACAAGTAAAGTTAAACAATTGCAACATTATCCAAACCAAACCATTTCGAACTCGAATCGAACTCTTGCGAGCTAGAAAGCAAGCCGAACCCGAACCGAACCCGAGTTAGAACCGAACCCGAACTGAACTTTCATTTTCAACGAACCGAACCGAACCCGAACTCTGGAAGTTCATAAAATTCCCATCTCTAGAATTCATGCGTGGAGAAAGTGAGAAACGTAAGCTGTCGGTAACAAATCTGACAGAACTTTTTCAGACAAATCTCGGACCTGTGCCTACAAGCCATGCCAAAGATATCAGATCTCGTTTGGGTGACCTATTCGGAAACTATACAACACTGGCTTCCTGTAACAGAACATCATGTGAACAGCTTATTAAAAGCACTATGATAATCTATCAATTGAACCAAAGAGCATATTAGTAGCTATCGATGGCGACAGTATCGTTAATACATGATTCATCTATTCAATCTAAGATCATGATGCCATTTTCATTCTAATTTGCAATATTTGTTTATATTGTGAATAGTTGCAGTACATTGTAGCTGTATTATTATGATATCGTAATTTAACTAATTAGGCTTAATTATTAAGTTAATAATCTAGTTAATTAATCGAAGCAATAATTTAATTAACAAAATTAGTCATATAGGCCTACTGAGTGTAAACTTATTCGACAAAGTTTAGTAAATTCTTTTCTTTGAAGCATCCAACGTTAACATTTTTAAATGCTCTGCCTTACAATACGCACATTTTCACTGTGATTTTTGTATTGTAGAATATAGATTTGTATTAAAAGATTTCACTATATCCTGTGTTTTTAAGAAACTTTACGCATATAATTATATTGCTGATTCTGGACAAAATATGCGGGGCTAACTAGGCTAAAGGCATGGATATATTTAGGAATTACGACTTGAGAAAAACAGCCTCACATGGATATTATCTTCCATTAATTGAGCTCAGTTCAAGCTTGGCAGGCTTATGTATTGATTGATTAATTAGTAGTTGACTGACCAGGCGTTTGCATTTTCCAATGTTTAGCGACTCATTCTGTTTCTACCGACAGGTGACGGATTGACTTTCCGGATTGCACGATTACTGTCTCTTTAACTATCTGTACATTATTTTTAACTTACCACAAAGTTTTAAAAATTAGCTAGTTCATATCAAATGTGACCAGGGGTGCAGTCATAAATAGACAAGTGTAGGACGCCTGGATACAGAGCGTAATGCAAACTTGCAAACAAGTTTCCATGTTTTTCGCTATTTATTAAAATGTGCAATTGCACGTACAACATTCCTAATATTTGAAGACAGAAGGGCACTCTGTGCCTAAGAGTATTTAAATTTACTTTGAAACATAGTTTACATACATGTAATGCAAGCGTAATGCCGAAATACAGTGAGTGATCTGTTTTGCATGGATTTGAGCAAAGTAGTTAGGGAACGCGTTCCTCCCCTACATGAAAAAGTGGGGGAATTTTTCCCCGTGGCCCCGCCCCACTACGTCACTGAATATGACTAGTTATTGTGGTAGTTTACTAATATTTTTATTGACTTTTTATTTTGTAAGTTTTGTTTACTATAGTGCGGCAAATTCACTAATTGAAATTTTCAGCATTGATATTGATGCGTGTATCGTCGTATGAGGGGACTATGCATGAACTGAGAAATACAACACGAAACCACTTTGGAAACAATATTTCCCAAGCTCTACTAGTCAACATACGTTTAATACATGGATAAGGCCTAACCTTTGTGAAGCAATTATTTGAAACAAGAACAGATTCTAAGTCTGTTACGTACCATGGTCCAGCCACTTGGCAGAGAGAGAGTGAGAAGTATGCTTAATTTCAAATTTCAAACGATTAACAACAGAAGTATAATCAGCTACAAGTAAATACAAAATGAAGATAAGCATTGTAAATAAATCATACAATACAAGGTGAGTAAAAAAAAGATTAAACCTGCAAAAAGTTTGAATAATAGATGAAAAAAACGTTCTTACCAAAAATAAAAACGTTAAAAAACGCTTTTTTTCCAAAAAAATAAAAAAACGTTGAAAAAAACGTTAGTAGCGTACACGTAGGCTTGCATATATTTTACCAAGCCTTCATTCCATAACACTAAACAATTTTATTACAATTAGACTTGATCTAAAGTTCTAAGGTTCTAAAGTATAACCATAGACTCCATATAAATATAAACAAATACTTTCAGGTCACTTGCAGCCACACTGTCAGTTGTTCATAATTATCAATAAAAGAAAATTTAAATCCGTAAGAAATTAAGAATAGACAATGTCTTAAAAATTAGAACATCTGCCTAACTAGGAAAGTAAAAAATGTAATGTAACCTTAAGTAACAATAAAATGTCTTTCAATTTCCTGTTTTGGCTCACAGTTGAAATAATTAGAGGTGATATCACAGTGTTTATCTTAATTTTTACGTATGACGTTAACGGTTTACGTTTTTTACGTTTTTTATTTTATAAAAAATAAAAAACGTAAAAACACGTTTTTTTAACAGATATAAAAAACGTAAAAAAACTTTTTTTTTCATCTATGGTTTGAATATCTCAGGCTATTGTTAATATTTTCAAATCAAACTTTTACCAATTACTAAAGGACTAATTGCGGATTCGATGGCCAATTTTCATTCATTTTGGTACATACATGTAGATTGGCCAGTCTTGCAAGTTTCAGCAGAGCAACCCCACATTTTTTAATGTACTGTAAATATAAATTATATTTAATTGTATTTTTATTTTGGCCCTGAAAAGGGCCGATGTAGTGGCTCAGAAAGAACCAGTTATATCTGCTCGCATTGCTGACTATTCGATATGCGTTCCTCCCGCTTCTACGCAGGACTGCAGTCGCTTTCGGAACGCTAGGACATCCTTGTTGATTCCAGCTTGTGCAATCTCTCCCAGATCGATTGTAGCACTTCCTGCAGTTTTGTCTTCCTTTTAGGCTTCGGCTGGTGTTTCTGATAGAGATGCAGCATGGTTCCCCAGACATAATAATCCAGAGGATTTAGATCGGGAGAGTTTGGAGGCCATTCATTCTTGTTAATGAAATCTTGGTTTCTCTCGCTGATCCATTGAACTGTGCATGACGAGATGCATGAGCCAGAGCACCATTCTACTGAAAGATGAAACCATTTGGTAGAAGAGCATAGCAATTATCAAACAGCTCCGGAAGCAAAGTATTGAGGTGATACCTTTACCTTCTCGTCAATGAAGTGCAATCTACCCTTACCGCTGTAGCAAACGCCATTTTTAGGTAAAAATGGGGGTTGCTCTGCTGAAACTTGCGTAACTGGCCAATCTATGTATAAAAATGAATGAAAATTTTCCACCCCATCGGAAATTAGTCCTTTAGTAATTAGTAAAAGTTTTATTGGAACAGTAGCCTGAGATGTTCAACTTTTTGTAGGTGTAATCATTTTTTACTCACCCTGTAGGTGCATACAACTAAAACAGATATAATGAATGATGCAATTAATTAAAACAATTCCAATACTATTCAATCGGTCACAAGTGAGAGCAGAACACTAAAGAGTGTATATGATGCTTTGAACAGTTTTGCAATTTGCGTTGCATAAACATACAGTATATTAATAAGAGAAATTTTTTTAGAATTGGCATTGAAAATTAATTAATTTTAAATAATGGCAAAAAGTTTATAAAGCTTTATCGTTTATCATTTTTGCACGACTTCTACAGTTGATGACCGACTTAAAATCTCAGCTGCGCGCGCGTTGCAGTAATATAGAAATAATTGAGAGGAGGAATGCAACGGAAAGTGACAGTTGCTGACTTGTTGCCGCGTTGCATAGATTTGTGTAGCAGCATGCAACGATTGTTCCAACGTTGCCAAACATGAGGTCCACAGCGGTGCAGTTGAAGGGACTTACGATGCATTCCTTTGTGACTGAATTTGCTATCAGCGCTTTAACTTCTGTTTTCTACAGTACCAAAAGTCAGGTAAAAATCAGTTGATTAAAAACAACTATATGATGCATATTATAAAATATGACGCTTTCAAGGTCGACATTAATGGAAGTAAATTGCAGAAGATTAGTATTAATGCGAAGAACTTCAGTCTCTGATGATGTCTTCAGTCTCGCAACTCACCGCTAGAGAGCCTCGTCGGAATGTCTTCGATCCGTTACTGTAATTTTGAACGTGATTTAAGCTATTAAATATGGATTATTTTCTCAGGCTTGTGTACATTAGAATTTCGATCTGCAGTAATTGTAATTGAGGTTGCCTTTGATTAATTCTATACTGCTAGAATTTGCGAAGTCGAGGCTGATTTCTATATACCGTCTCGCAATTAAAAAATGATTAACGAATGTAACAGTGCTAGAACTCAACAAAACTAACACTAAGGCAATCTAAAATCAAAATGCATAATCACTATAATATCAATACTTCGGTTTAAGCCATGCGCATATACCGAGGACTTGCTCTTCGGGCCACCACTAAGTGTCTCTTCTTACATGAACCTGAAAGCATTCTATTCCAAGTGGTTCTGGACTGGAGATTAGGGGCCAGTGAGCAGTAGCAGGGCAGTTAGACCCTAAGTGTATTGATTTCAAAATTTCAAATACATCTATATTGATTGTATATATATATACAGACTGGGGCAAAAAGTAATAATCCCTTAGCGAAATCTCAATAACTTTAAGAAAACTCAAAATTTCTCTACGAAATTTACCGAGATTCTAGGGGAGGAATTTCTGCGTATATCTAGCAAATTTGATGAAAATCTATTGAGCAGGAAAAATATTACAGCTTTTCTACGAAAAAAGTGCAAAATCAGTTTTAACAAAGGGTTTTTTACCAAAGGTCTTAATAACTTGGGTAAAACTCAAAATAGTTTTACAAAATTTTCGGGGATTCCAGAGGAGTAATTTCTACGCGTATCCTGCAAATTTGGTGAAAATATATTCAGAAGTAACAAAAATACAGCGTTTCTTCGGAAAAAAATTTAAAATCAATTTTAACAAGGCTTTTTTAAACAAAAGTACCGGACATTTTCTTCAAAATTTAGGAATAATTTTAACATAAGAACGAATTTTAGGCATCTTATATTGGAGTAGTTAGCAATGTAATGCAGGTTTAAACTCCACCACTTAAGTAAACGGCCTTTTCATTGTCGTTATTTTCTTTAAAAGGAACGACTGACATTTCAAAAAGTTTTGTTAAAATTGATTTTAGCACTTTTCTCGTAGAAAATAAAATAAATTAGTTATTACAGCATAACTAATGCTGTAATAACTACAGCATTAGTTATGCTGTAATTTCATAACTAAGGAAAATATTTTCATCAAATTTGCAGGATATACGCAGAAATTCCTCCCCTAGAAGCTCCGAAAATTTCGTAGAGATATTTTGAGTTTTCTTAAAGTTATTGAGATTTCGCTAGGGGATTATTATTTTTTGCTCCAGTCTGTATATATATATATATATATATATATATATATATATATATGTATATGCATATACATGCATATATATATATATATATATATATATATATATATATCATCGCCACTGGCTCCAGCCAGATTGTATATGTATATGCATGCATATGCATGTATTAAATGTTCAATATATATATATATATATATATATATATATATATATATATATATATATATATATATATTATATATATATATATATATATATATATACTGTATATATGTATATATATACATCATCGGTATTATACATGTATATATATAATAAACATGTAATATATGCATATGCATGCATATACATGTTTATATGCAGTATGGCTGGAGCCAGTAGCGATGTCGGTAATATATTCGACTGCAGATCAATTTGTGCGGGTTCAAACCCTGGGCTCACCCGTCACTGCCATCGCTTTCGAGTGAGGAAACTGACGTTAACATTATCTTGTACAAGCTTTACTATGGGCAAACGTCACCAACTGTAAAACATTGTACTTATTAATTGCAACAAACTTTACATTAGATATGTATTTCAATTCTTAAAAATTTCATTTTCATTTGATCTGACTTTAATTTTCTGACGCTGCCTTACCCTAAAAGTACCTGCTTTATTTACAAAACAGTATTTATCTATGAGCAAGGGCGCCTATCCTCTTAAACCTCTTAAGCAACTCCCCGCCTCCCTCCCCATTGTTTAAAAATTAAAATAGAAAATTTACCAATTTATTGAGAAAATGCGGAGGACACCGGAATGCAATTTCTGTGAGATTACTTTCATAAATGACGGTACAGGTATCTAGGCCTCTATGCTCATTGAATCATTTTAGTTGAAAAATTCCCCTACATCTGTCAAAATATGCGCCTCTAAGATTTAGACCACGCTCTCTGCGTAGGCAACAGGTCCTATGGGCGCCCCTTCTCTGGTGATGATTTATGATCGATGGATTCTGTCAGAAATTGTCGTTGTGCATTGGAATCAAGTCTTTACAATAACAAAAAGAGTTAAAGCTTTACAAATTATGCTTCTAGGTGCGCTATTCATTTATATGTGGGACATAACATGACTAGGCCTATTTCAAGTTCATTATTCTGAAAAACTGAAGATAAAAGAACCTGACACGCCGTGCAGTCATCCATGGTTGTCGATCCGTGATAGCAAGAAAAGGCTTCAGCATCTGAAATAATAACGAAATAAAACATTGTGGCAAATTATATTTTAAAAGTTTGTTAACGTTGGGTAAATATACCAGCTGAAAGGATTTTAATATATTACTACACGTATAGTTAAGCTGGTAAAGCTAAGGTTAACGTCATTTGAACCCCTCACATACTGATCCGCGGTCGAGTATCTTACCGACTTCGCCACTGGTTCCAGCCAGTGGCGAAATCAGTCAAATCCAGCCAGTGGTGAAATCTAGTTAGCACTAGATTTATTATCCAAATTTAACTCTTTAGACATCTAATAATAATTCAAATCTATTAACAATTTAAAATCATTATTTTAATAATATTGCATTTTAAACTGTGAAGACAAGAAAACTAATTGATACAAAATCTCAATATTATGTCCATTTATGACATACTATTTTTAGGTTCAATGGAAAAATTTGAATAAGATTTCACTTCCGCCGTAATCTAAAATTGACCAATTATAAATGTAAACTACTTAGGATGAATTTTAATTGTGTTAAATTTTTTAAAATAGGCAGAAAAATATATTTATAAGAAATTTATTAAAAGATATATTTCAAAACCAAAGTCGTATCTAGAGTTCAATAATATTCCTGTTAGAGAGTAAATTGTTGCACAGCTCTTAATCTATCAGTTTCAAGATTTTTTTATACAAAGTAAACTATATTAAAATGGACTCAATGCGAACAAATAGACATAATAGGCCTACTTGAAATGTCCAAGTAGAACCTATAAGTACATGTAGAACCTAAGGATGCAAGTAGAACCCATTGGTACAAGTAGAACCTATGGGACAAGTAGAACCTATGGGTACAAGTAGAACCTATGGGTACAAGTAGAACCTATGGGTACAAGTAGAACCTATGGGTACAAGTAGAACCTATGGGTACAAGTAGAACCTTTGGGTACAAGTAGAACCTATGGGTACAAGTAGATTCTATGTCTATTGCATGATATTGAGTACAAGCAGTTTCTATGTTATCAGTAGGCCTAAAGATTAATTAGCCTGCCGTGTATATTTAGCATAAATTTTGAAAGTAAATTTGTGTTAAATTTATAGACCTAAGCTGTTATTTGATACGACTTTGGGTAACATTTGATAAATTGAATATAATTAAAATGTTAACGAAAATGGTAATGTTGTATGAAATCTTAAGGAGAATTTAATTGCCTTCTATTTCACAGACATATTTGTAATATTGAGAAGACCGTATAGGAAGTTGTAGTGTAATAGACTAGTAAATGCTTGTAATTTTCCTTACACAAGTTAAATCTTCATTTTGTTGTTGTATTATATTCTTACATTAAACGAATGGATCAGTCTATGCGTATCCCGACCCTAGTTAAACTGAGATTTAAGGTAAGATGATGATGCTGATAATTGTATTCTTACATTACTTAGACAAAATATAGACTTACAATTAAAGATTGTAGCTGAAATGGCTAAGAAAGCCGCTATTGACAAAACTGTAACTTGTCTCATGATGCTTTTACTAAAAACTTCAAGTTAGGCCTATTAAAATTATCAAAACCGCAAGATCGTAAAGTCTTTGTTGCATTTAAAGTTTAGTGAGCAATCTCTTAATTGTAGTACTTTTATAGCACTGGTGTGGCGGAAGCAAATGTATAAATTGAGGATTCTCGAAATATAGTCTCCTGACAATTTCACTGTCAAGATAAACGCATTAAATATTTATATGATATGTATTAACGATATGAATTACATCAAATAGCCTACTATTTAGACAATTTTGTGATTTTTGCACAAATTTGTTAAAACTTGAATTTACATGTAATAAACATGCACATGTAATATACATTAAATTTTAATATACATGTAATTCATAATTACAATATGCATGATCGAAATTCAAATGTTAGTGTTACTTGGCAACAACGAAGCAGAAAAACAATAGACTGTAATATTGTATCTTCTAATATAATTTTACATTTTTACTAAGTCTATATGCATTCACTCTATAAATATGGAATAAAGTTGGCTGAGACGGTAGAAATTATGAAAAGGTAACCTGTGTTTGAATAGAGCAATTTTAAGGCAATGTCTCCTAGATTCAACTGAGTTGACCTGAGTCAGTGTCGCCTGGAATAACTGGAATAAAGAGAGACGACCTGAGTCAGTGTCGCCTAGAATAAAAAGAGTCGACCTGAGTCAGTGTCGCCTGGAATAAAGAGAGACGACCTGAGTCAGTGTCGCCTGGAATGAAGAGAGTCGACCTGAGTCAGTGTCGCCTGGAATGAAGAGAGTCGACCTGAGTCAGTGTTTCCTAGAATAAAGAGAGACGACCTGAGTCAGTGTTTCCTAGAATAAAGAGAGACGACCTGAGTCAGTGTCGCCTGGAATGAAGAGAGTCGACTTGAGTCAGTGTCGCCTAGAATAAAAAGAGTCGACCTGAGTCAGTGTCGCCTGGAATGTAGAGAGTCGACCTGAGTCAGTGTCGCCTGAGCTGAGCAGAGACAGACTTAGACATCTTGGATTATATTTATCAGTCCTACAGAACAACCATAAATCACTAAACCAAAGTCAAATAACTAGGCACTAGACAGCATTCTTAAAACATGACAGTTATCTATATAGCCTATACATGTTCTTCCTTTGCTATAAATGTTCCTTCTTGCACATCCAAATCTCACCCATAGCCTTCACAATTACACATCTGCCACGAATGTCAAAATAGGAAGATGTTTCAGAAGGGCACACTGATGGCCTGAGTCAGCAGCCTGATCGGTTAATCGCTCAACTTAGTATCTAAAGTTCAGCGTTTTATTTTTTTCAGGCTTTTATTCAAATCTAGCTCACTGGTCATATTTTTATGAAATAAGTTGATTCTAATTTGGTCGATAGACATTTATTTATTTAGCGTATGCACCACATGGCCGGGATACGAGGTCGTGTTTGGCTATCGATTAGAGCCGCACCTGCCCTGTTGATGAATATATATCTGAGCATGATACGTGAATGAGTTCTGCTATAGCCTTAATTGATCTTTATTAATATAAATACAGCCCGAATAAAGAAAAATGGGTGAATGGTTCATTAATACAAATGGTTCATTAATCCTGCATTGATAAACAAGTATCTTAAATTTATCTTCTATCGTTTCTATGAAGTCATAGAAACAACATTTTGCCGAGCTGAACGGTAAGAATCTTTGGGAACATTCTGGCTCATACGAGCAAAATTGGATGCTTCAGTAACTCCTCAGTTGCTCGTTGGAGATCTCAATGGCCGCCACCCCCCCCCCCCCCCCTTCAAAATCTCTCTACAAGAGAATGTCTTGTCGTGCTAGACACTTTGGCTCCAAGATTTGAATAATTTAAATTTTCGAAACTATATAATTAACGTATTGGGACTTGAGTTAGAGTATTTGTCTTGTATTATGTCAACATTTTTGTTATAAGACTCTGTTATTCAGATTATAATAGAACAGCTCAAGGTTAGGTATACAATGCTACTATGCGTGTGCAATGTAGAATTAAGAGTGGATGAATGGTTTGCATGACAGTTGTGCTATATATTTATATTCGCATAAACTTACATCTAAAAAATCTTTACTAATTACTTTAGAATTTACTTATTTTTCGCCAGGTTAAATAGTCTTTATGAATACAAGGTGTAGCGTTTTATATCTGACCGTAAATGTAGTACATTAGGATCTATTTTGTCAACCACTTAGTAATTCTCATCGACTTATCGATCCACCTGATTTGATTAATTTTCTGATTGATGGATAATATAAAAATATAACACATTGATTGAATGAATTGGTTAGTTGATTGATTTTATCATGCAATTGGGGTATTTTATAGATGATTGATTGATTGGTTTGTTGATTGATTTATTGATTGATTGGCAATAAAATAATTTAATATTTAAATGAAAGTTAAAATATTTAATTACTAGATACTCAATTATATCTGGAGTAAGACCTATTTGCATATAATTCTCCAAGGCTCTGCGAAACAGCAAGTTGTGCAAAAAATCAAAATACATTCAGTTTACACACCAATTATAAAAATAAGCTGATCTCATGGCTGAGGCATTGACTACTTAGATATTTCATATTTAGATCATTTCTCCTGACGTCAATGACTGCCCTGATTTAGTTTAATCTAGAGCTCAGTACTTGAAGCACTTTCGTTAGACTGGAATCATTAATTTATCTTATTGATACGGTGTGAATTAATTATTGAAGGCTTATGAATGTTCAGCATACAAATTACACGAATTACGAAATGCTCACAGCGTACGTTTAATCATCTTTAGCTTATATGAAGACATTAGCTGTAAGATTAGTTAACTGATCAGGAAGAAGGTCAGTAAAAGTAAGCCAGTAAGCAATAACATTAGACTCATTAGGCCTAATATTATGCCTAATATACTTGAAATAATGTATTCCAAGTATACGAACATGCTAAGATGGCCTGCCTTTTGAGTTAGGCAACGAACTCAATATATGCAATGAACTTCATTTATTTGATGAATTTTCTGCTAAGACATAAAATTAATTGTTAAAAATATGCATGGGTAATGTTGAGTTAATATACTGTATCTTTGTATTCTCTTTAGAAATATTGTTATATTATAAAGCCTTTATCATGACCTCATATGCATTCAAGCACATAAGATGTCAAAACCGAGCTAAGTAGCCTCACACATGCTCATATTTCATTGATGCCATATCTGATCAGAGTAATTTTATGGGGCATGCATTCGAGGAGACCTAAATCTGTATATTCCTGATAAGGTTATATTTTATCAGATTTATCTGATGTGTTTTAAATCGTGCAGGCCGCCATAATTGATCTGCGTAGGTGATTTGCATTTAAAGATCAATTAACCGAATATGTTAAGATAGGTGGTATATCTGATAGGGGTACATCTTCGAAAATTTATCTAAAGTCTTATCTGACTATATGAATATCTGTCAATCGATATAATATACTCCACCATAAGAATTTCAGCGACTTGTGAACACTGCATGTAAGACGACGTTTTTGCTGTGCTCACACTTTGCAACAGGCTTATGATGCTTATCTAAGAAAACTTAATTAACAGCAAGTTGATTCTGTAATTCCAATAAAAGGAAACTCCGTGCCTTAATTTATTATAATGTATTATAGTTTGTATGGCTCAATTCTGATATTCTCACGAAATACTATAAGAAAATAAACGAAATTGCTTGCTGTATGGTAATGTTGGAGGGTAACAGAGATTAGAGTTTTCATGATATTCCAGCTGAGTTGTTAAATACAACGAATCAGCTGGAACCTCCTCTTCATCATCCTCCCTTAAATCCCAGTTTAACCAGGATCGGGATACAAATGGACTGTCTCAAATCCTCTCTGTCCTACATCACACCACAAACAAATCTCCTATTCCAGACTTTTCCATTCGTTTAAATATTTGTAGCAATTTCTGGAGCCTAAGCGCTCACCAATCGAATGCCCTTTCTGACGTTGGTATGGATCTTAATGCTTTAGTCGCCTTCTACGACACGTGCAGTCACCGGTTGGTCAATTCTTCAAACAACCCGGACACAACACGGAGAAAGCTGGAACCTCCTACATTTGATAAATTAAGTACTAAGTTAGTTTAACTAATGCAAACCAACAATTGATAAATAAGGATTTACCGTCCGATTCCTCACCATAAATCGAAGTCAACAGGACGGCTCATTCAGAAATACCCATAGATTTACATCAGGATTTCTACTCAATGCAAAAATCCGTTCCTTGATTCTATATGTTAGCTTACCTACACGATAAATTTAGGCCTACCTGTCACAAATCCTATGCCCTTGCTTTACAAGTTTTCGGTGCCTGCTGTTTTTATTATTTTACTAATTTATTGTTTTTTATTTATTTGCTTTTTATTCTGCTGTGGAGATTGCATAAATGCTCTGGATGCAATCATTATGAATGAATGCAAACGCCCTGATGGATAAAAAAATTGAAGGAGAACTTTAGCTTTAGCAAGCAAGCAAAGTATTCAACAGTTAAGCCTTCCTCAGGAAGGCTACAAAATGGAACTCTATGATGGAATACGATCTTTTACAGATATCGCTGTAGATGCTGATGAAAAATTGTTTAACGCTATCATCAGTAACAAACAACATGTCCTGCGTCGGCTTCTTCCACCGCTTAAAGATAATGTTAACTTTAAGCTCAGGGAGAGGGCTCATCCCTTCTCTTTACCATCGAAACGCACACCTTTGATGGAGAAGAACTTTATAATTAGAATGCTAAATAGAGACTCTTATTAAGTTTCTTTGAAACAATGTCTGCATAATGCTATGCTTATTGCTTTCTATATTTCCATTTGTGTGTGTGTACGTTTTCTGCGATATGTCAGATTTCATGTAATAAACGAATATGTAATAAGCCTGGCGATGTGGTGGAGACACTGGCCCATTGTAGAATTTACTAACTCAATATAAATGTGCTACTAAAAATTTGGCTACCCTGTCAGTAACCACTTCCTGCACAGAACGTATTTTAATAATTATGAAAGTCTAAGTCTTAATTAAGTCTGTGCTAAATCAAAAACCTTTTCAGCGTAAATCCTAAGTCTATGCCAACAAATATACATGTATTTACTAAGCCTCAGTTAAAGCTAATCCAATAAAATATAGGCCTATGTTAAGAAAAGTCTAGCAAAGCTAAAAGGAAAATTGAAACTGCTTTAGCTGTTATAATGCGGTTCTGATAAGCTAGTCCCGGAATTGATCCAGCAGATACTCAATCCATCGCAGGATCTGTCTTCTAAGTTTGCAATTTTCATATGACTTTACCTGCCATATTCACTGAGCTATTTAGAATTTATATATAAAAATAAAGCTAACGAAGAAACTAAAGAGATTAGGTAAGCGTTTTAGAGGAAGACTTAGACATCGTTGTGGAAAAAGCCTTAGTGATTGGGACGATAAAACAGCTACATGTACAATTGTACATTTAGAATGCATGCATAATTTAAAGTAGGCCTAAGTACTGTGACGCATTTCCGCAAGATCATACGACAATCTAAGAAAGCACGGAGACAAAAGCTAACAGCAACATAAAAATATTTCGAGTGCATTTCCACAAAGCTAATACTCTATTCATCTCTTATTAAGGCCTCTATTGTGGACATTAATTATATTATGCTTAATAAATAATAACTTTTTTAACATCTGTTGATACTTCGATAATCAGGAACCTAGCAATTGCTGCAGAATAATTATATTACTAGGCAGTTTCAAATACACACTAGATGACACTAGCAAATAATTCTTATGTGCCGTTGCTTAATTAGTAGCTTGTATACATAACATAAACATAACATAACGGCACACTGGGTCAGGAAGCACAGATGCTTGTTTAAGACCCATTTCCTCCTTCCTCTCCATGGTTATTAGTAATCGTTGCCTTTTTGTGGCGCATCAATTGCAGCCGGCGGGGATTTAAGACTAACCTTCCATCACCCTGGGATTTTTTCCTTCCTAAGCTTTTACCAACACTCGGTCTTCCAAGGTGGTCACCCATAAAGTACTAACCGAGGTAGATGCAGCTTAACTTCGATAATTGACGCGCAACTAAACCAAGTGCGCTAATCCCGCCATATACTATGTATAGCTACTAGTTCCTGTAGCTACAGTACATGTAATCGTAAATTAATAAATAGATATCAGCGACGCTACAGTAGTTGTAATGATTAGGGCCTATTCACTAGATACCAAAACATTTATTCAAAATATTTATCGAAGACATCATTTACGGACTAAAATTAAAGTAAAAGGATTAAAATCGAAAAGATTTAAATTACAATAAATCAAAGAAAAATTCATTTGCCTACTGTAATATACAGTAGGCCTACATGCATATTAAATAGGGCCCACACTAATATATAAATTAGACCTAATAATATATTAATTCATTGCTGTATTTATACTCTAATATCTATGCAATAAACACACTAAACACAAATAATTCACTAGAATTTGAAGATATATTTTCTCATCTTTGTGATTAAGACATCTTTCTGATCAGGACGTACGACATGAATTGTTCTATTGTTATTATTATATTATATTTTTAACCTGGGTGTGAAGAACCCGAGGTTTGATAAAAACGATTCGAGCAATATGTACTGAAATGCCGTCCGGCTACAGGAGGTCATCTAGATGCTTCATGGAATGGCTTAATAAAGCAGACTGCATTAAATCTTTGCCAGGTCACAGAAGACCTAGCTTCGTCAAAGAAAAAAGGTCTCTCGCTTCTAGCCGGTTTGCTCTGCAATAAGTCTGCCTGTGCTTTTAATGAAGTCAACTCCAACGGGATTCATAGGGCCCGAAGAAGGTATTATTATTTTTTAACATCCTAACCAGCGCTCTCCACTCCGAAATGTCGTACGTGCAGGGGCGGCGGCACGGTTTTGAAAGTGGGGGGGGGCCAAAGTGAAGAAAATGAAAATCAATCGCGAAAACGCAAGCCGCGACACTGCATAAGGAACTTAATTAAAGGAAGCACATCATATATATATATATATATATATATATATATATATATATATATATATATATATAAGTATGTATATATTTATATATATACATGTATATTCTATCGTAGTGCGCTGCTTATTTGCAGGTCCATAGTATATACTACTCCACATACTTCTATCCTCCGCCTCTTTCTTCATACTAACATACGAATTAGTCATCAATTCATCCAGCATCCCAAGTCTCGGTCTTTTTCTCAGTGTCGCCCATACGACTAACACCATGGGGGTGCGAAAATTGTTTGAGCTGTTTGAACATATAGGTTTTCCAGACCCACTTATTTCATTAATGGAGGGGTATTGAAAATCAGAAATCCATCTCGGATAGTTATAGTCCCTAAAATACATGAAATATCTTTATTCCGTTATGGTTCCTTATCCTTGCAATGAAAAGCATTAGTTAAAACTTATTATTCCAAGCTAATATATGCTAGTAGAGCAAGCAGGCTTACTTTCAGACAAATAATGTTTAACCTTTTTCCGACTGAATAATGATTTACTAACTAATGACTTAAGATTATATCTTCATAATAAGAAATAAATTTACATTATCTTATGCTTACCTTATACAGCAATTGTTATTCTGATTGACTGATCGAATTACTTAAGTGCATTAATTATAGCCCAACGATTTAAGCGTTATTAGCTAAACAACCTAGAATATGCTAATGCTGTTCTAATAAAAGATAATTCATATTTTTGACAGACGTAACTCTTTAAATGCAAAAATCAGACTGAATGCAGATTGGCTCGGCAATGCATACAACTACAAGTCCATCCCTGGCTACTTTGTCTTGTGCCTCGCTACAGTCTGTTGAACAGAGGCTGAATCCAGACTAATTGCACGACATTAAGATAAGGAATTCAACTGAATGACAGGATTGACTGTAAGGGCAGGGTCTATCTGACGTCAGATTGAATTGACATCTGATTTGAATTAAATACATGTTGGACATTTGGCTGGATTTGCACTGTATTTTTTTCTTACAACTGTCATCATGAAGTAGGCCTACATACACTGTGAGTCATAAAAACATGTGCGCAGTATTTCGTGCACAACTTTGACACTTGTGGACCGATTTTGAAAATATTTTCAGATTTATAAAGAAGAAGAAAAGTATTAATCTTAAATCTAGTTTTTGTGACACTTCGAGGTTATTGTAAACAATAACAGACGATTGTACAAACGTAGTCTGTTTTTGTTGACTTTTTAAAATGGTGTTTACTAATGAAGCTAAAGCGCTCATAAAAGACTTGTACCCCTTAAGGGTTATGGCGCACATTGGTTGATTGCCAAATTTCCAACAAAAAACTGGATGCTGGGAGGACTAGATTGCTTATTAGAGAAATTACGCCGAAAAGAAGAAAATAAATAACGTGGACGAGTTGAAGCAACGCCTGGTGGACGTTTGGCAAGACATGCAGCAATCTGTCATTGATAAAGCAATAGATGAGTGGCGCAAGCGTCTCCGAGCTTGTATGTGCGCCAAAGGAGGACATTTTGAGCATATGCATAGACAGTTGACAGTAGTTTTATAACACTGTTTGTTTCTTGTGTTTCGTTGTTAGTTAAGCCACGGATTTGTAAACATTCTGTAGCGATTGATTACTTAAACTGAATATTTTCAGTCGCGCTTATTTTCAAGCACTGCTTCAACGCAAAAATAATAATTAACAGAGTCACTTAACGTTATCTTATTGCAAATGTTATCCTGATTATACCTATACAAGAAGTTTAGAAATCGGTTCACTAATACCAAAGTTATGGGCGACAGAGTGCGCACATGCTTTTTTTGACTCACAGTGTAGTGTTAACATGTTTCCTTATCAGGACACAATCTGCTGTCTATACAAAAGTGCTGCTATGTCGTTGATCTTCGAACTCACCGATTTCCTTCCGTATTTCTTCTTTACTGTAATTATCATCTCTAATCTCTTTAAATATTTTTGCTCGCTGGCTCTCATTTCTCTTTAGAACAATGCATAAAAGCCACACAGTCATTTTATGTAGCTGTTAGTGGCAGCGAAGGTGAATGAGAGGAGGAGCGGTGGGAAGGGAGGGGGTGGGGGAGGGGTGAAAAAGATTTGTGAGCGGTTGAGCCAGGTCGGTAAAGAAGAGAGTAATGTCTCATGGGAGGATGTGTGCGATAGTATGACTGTGACTATCTTGAGATCATATCATTAAATTTGTATTACAATTCGATCGTCTTCACTTGAACAACCATCCACAGCTTGTACCTCATGAATTCGCAATAAGTAAATTATCTGCCAACACACAGAAAAAGTCTATTTTCAGCAGTCACTAACATTTTTCTGTATCAATTGAACTTCAGTTTTGCTTAAATTATTACATTACAAAAAGTTTCCTTGTATGTATTTTCTGTAATTTTAGGACCCAAAACTGGGGGACCAAAGGTTATCCTGGCCCCCCCACCTGGAAAGGTGGGGGGGCCAGTGGCCCCGGTGGCGGCGCCGCTGCGTACGTGCCATTAATTATGCGTAACACTAGAACTCCCGAAGTATTATTACAAACACCTTTTTTCTTAAAGGCCATATTACCACTAATGATCACAAAAAAATAATTTTGAGTAATATTTTCTTTTAAATAAATATAGGAGAAAAAATTGAAGTCATAGGCGGTGGAAGCTCCTTCAAAGTGGGCGGGCAAACTAATGGCAGCGGCATTGCCCGCTCACTTTCTGTTTTGTATTGCATGGACTTGGAAATAATCAATGCAGTTATAAGGCAATCAAGGCTAGCCTTAATTTAGATATTTTTTCTTAATATGGTCACATGTCTTTTTCCCGGGTGTTGTTCCCGCGTGTGGTTGGGACCACTACAGAATTGGGCAACCGCAAAGCAAGCTGCTGCGTATATGTAAGAGGCGACTAAGACAGGAGTTGAGGATGGCCAAGTGGACCGACCTCGCCATTCAATTTCCCCATGATTAAATGGCATACAGATTACAGAACTAATCAAATGCAGAAGTTCTTTGAAGAGTCGGTGCAGAGAGACAGTTTACAGATGTGATAAGAAATAGAAAGAAAAGCTGGATAGGACATAATATAAGGAGGATGACTTGATGAAGGATGTAACAGGAGGACTTGTGAAGGGGAAAAGAGTTACAGGCAGTCCAAGACATAAGTTGTTGGATGATTTGATAAATTCTTATATAGAGATGAAAAGAAAAGCTCAGGATAGAATTGCTAGAAAGGATTCTATACAATGCAGTGCACTAGAAGAAGAAGAATATGGTCACTAAAAGTTGACTACATTTAGATGATCCTAGTAAATGATGAAGCATGATGCGTCATCAATTTTAACAACAACAACAATAATACGATTAGAGTGCTACTGTTATCTATGAGTCATGATAACATCCAGCACTGTGGAACCAAATCAAAACAGATGAGCAGATCGACCGTCATGAGGGGTCCATAGACGGGTGCGAGCCAACATCCGAGTAATCAGTCCAAGGAAGAGTACTAGCGGAATGGAGGTTTACGTGTTGGTCTCAGTTCGTTGACATTTAGTGGATAGAAAAGATCAAGGAGCAAAGCTTTCAACCGCCTATGAAACTGTTCGTAAAGTAATTAGGGCTGCCCAGTATTCGATGAGAGGGCACAGATTGGAAGGAAGAGAATTCCAGATCTATGGGACAGCATGCTAGAAGGATCGAGCGCCTTGACAGTTTGCAACATGAAGGAATGCTCGGTAATTAACTACAGTAATAATAATAATAATAATAATAATAATAATAATAATAATAACACACATTATAGTGAAATGATCAACTATGTTGATATCCATCACTTTTAATACCACATGTTATATCCGTTAGGCAATTTAGTCCATTTTCCGTGTAGCCAGTCCAGTGAATGTCCGAGATTTTACTGTCAGATCAGCGCGGCTGGGAATCGAACCCGCGAGAGTTCGATTCACCTCTGGGTTTGTCATTTAAAACTCCATGACGTTATCAACACCCTTAACCATTGCGCTATTGAGACATTCAATAACTAACTTAGAGGACCTGGTTGACGACTGCCTGGAGGCAGGGTGCCCCACTTGTAGTAAGTGAGACATGTAACCATTGGCGGATTTTACAAGTGATGGTGAGCGGCTTTTGTGTGGGAGCAAAATAAAATGCTTTAAAAATGCTTGCAGAGCCAAAAAGTGGTAGGACAAGAGATAGGGCTTGCCCATAAGGATCAAAAGGTGGACGGGCCCGCCCTGCCAATATGATCCGCCGCCAGTGATTGAGGTGGTCTAACCCGCTCTCCCCTCCTATCATGGGAATCTGAGTGCTAAAAGCATCGCAGAAATAAACAGAATTGTAGCTCTGAACAGTCATAAACAAGAATGATCGCAGAAAAGATTTCCCGAACAGATTGTCAGTGATTTTTAGTAATATATTAATTTTGATATAATTTTACGATTCGTATAAGGAAGTATAAGAATTAATTAAGTTTGATTAAAATATATATTCAGTGACGGATACAGTGGGGGCCCAGGGGGCCCGGGCCTCCGTTAGGCCCGGCGATAAAAAAAATTTAACTATACTTTCATTGTTGCTATGGCAATTTCTATGTGTCAGTATGTTTGTAAGGGTATGGAAAGGGTTACGAGAGGGAAATCAGTTTAACTAGATCAAATGTTTTCAAATATGGGACTAGGGGCCGATATATTGTATACTAGGAGCCATGTAAATTGAAGGGGGCCCGAGAAATGTTGATCGTTTCACTAGCTCTCAATTTTCGCTTTAACCACTGTATACGAGGAAAATTTGGTGCTAGTAAAAATGTGAACTCTGTCCCGCAGCAGTGGTGCAAACAGCCTTGGCTGGGAGGGGCTTAAGCCCCCCTACCGCAAAAATTAGGGCACTTTTGAAATTCGTTCAGATCCGCTGAATTTCTTCAGAGGTGAAAATATTAACCTATTTTTTCCGAAAAAAATGTAGGATTTTAGACATTTTAGGTTTTCCTCTCACTTTAGTACGGGTATGAGTGAGTGGGGGGTGGGGGTGGGGTAATATACACTCGCTCTACTAGTCGAGCGCAGTAGTGAAAACATTTTGAGCCCCACAGCCCCCCTCCACAGCATTTTTTCATTGCGTCACATGTCCTGAAGAAGGCGGGGCGTAAGCAAAAAATGTGTACATTCTCCAAAAAAAAATTTCGGGCCCACCTTAAAAAATTCCTGGATCCGCCCCTGTATATATTTAAAGTGGTTTCGCATTTAGCCGATCCTTGATGACATGTAACAAGATGTATGATATAAACATACTCGTAAAGATGAATTACAAAATGTCAAAATTTTCAAGTTAATATTTTAAAAACAATTACGGACATTATTCATATAATTTATAGGGAAATGATTAGCTGTTTCAGAATGGGATCATGCATATGCTATAACTATCAAATTAGCAAAACCTTTGAGACTCTTGGTTTGAACTATCAAGGAGATCAGTAAATATCTTCATTGCCCTTTCAATAAGCTGAATACGTCCTTTATATTATGTACATGTATATTCCGTCACATTTCTGGAGATGTCCTATTTTATAAAGCTCTTGGTTGTAGAATAATTGGTTGGACAATCTTGGTTGTAAAATAATTAACAAACATAGTTCAAACACATTATTTATTTCATTAACTTCGCTATTAGAAATGTAAAATTTAGTACGTGTAGTACGTTCAAACGGTTTTTCTTTATTCTATGACTACGTCGCTGTTGAATATCTAATATGTTATTGAATGTCTCAATAGCGTAGGGGTAACGTCATGAAGTTTTAAATGACAGATCCTGAGGTGAATTGAACCCTCGTGGGTTCGAATCCCAGTCGCGCTTATCTTAGTAAAATCTCGGACATTCACTGGACTGGCTACACAGAAAATAGACAAAATTTCCTAACGGATTTAACATGTGATATAAAGTGATAGATGTCAACGTAGTTGATCATTTCACTATAATGTGTGATGCTATTAAAACTTAGTTCTGCTACGGTAGAAATAAATTAAGAAATTTTATTGGAGAGACACGGAAACGCTGAGAGCACATTAGAAAAAATGGCAGCTCGGCAGCAGCTTAGTGTTAGCTCAAATAAATAAATAAAATCGTTACTCTTGTAAATATTCATTCATCTGAGTTAGAACGTTTAGCTAGATAGCAGTCTTCAATTTTTAAAATAGTATACGATGAGAAATATTATAAAATGTTATTTTTGTAATATTTTAAGTTAATGCTTAGCCCATATATCTGAATCTTTTTATCCAAAGCTTAAGATTTTTTTAACTTGGTTAACCTGCATCGATTTTATGGCTTCAATTTCCAGGAGCGTCAATGTTTTTGTACAATGTACATGCCAAATTTGTTTTCCTCTATGAACGCCGTTTTACGGTATAACGAATAGAACTGAAAGGTCAAGTTTTCCACTATAATGGTATACAGGAGAATTAGAGGTGATCTTATAGAGGTTTATAAAATAATGCATGGGCTTACCGAATAAAGAGCAACAGATTTTTTCAAATTCTCCAATAATGGTTTAAGGGGTCATAGCTATAAGTTGTTTAAGCCTATTGTAAGGACAGACTTAGGAAAGTTTTCTTTTTCTCAAAGGGTGATTGATAGGTGGAACTCTTTGAGTGAGGATGTTGTGAATGGGGTGTCAGTGAATAGTTTTAAAAATAAGCTGGATGTTGTAATCATGTATTATTGGGGATTAAAATAAGCCCTTGACTCTCTTCCCTTGTTCCTGCTACCTAATTTTGACTAATGATTGAATAATGAAAGATGGTAGCAGTTCTGGTAAAATTCTGGTAAATTCTTTGATTTACTGAGGGCATCGCCATTGTTAAGGATCAGTTTGCTGGTTAATAATCCAACTGAAGTGATTTTTTGTTGTATGTTGATAGTTGTATAGGAATATGTACAATACAGGGTGTTATGAAATGTATAATTCCAGGGATATTGGGAGTCCTCTTTACCTCCATTTTCATGCTCTTGTTAATGTTGAAAAATGTTAACGGCCAATGTGGTTTTCAGTAATGAGTAGTAATTACGTAGAGTCAATTGGATCCTATAGTACAATAATACGATTCTTGCTTTTCATAATTTTAAGCCTTACATATAAAATTTGGTAGAATGTAAGAGAAAGAGAGAGAAGATAGCATTCCAATAATAGATCTTTCATACTCATTCAACTAACAATACCTTGGGGTTTGGTGTAATTAGGTTGCATCTTATGTGACATACATTATGCAGTTTTTTATGCCTATCATGGTTGTTTACTGAAGAGTCTTATTCTTCTGTAAGGTTTGTCCTGCTGTAACAGAAAATATTAGTATACAAGATACATCTAGCACTTTTAGCATTGCATGTTCATCTTGTTGCAGTGTCGTTGAAAAATATCACTCAAATTTTGAAGTAGCTGCTGATGAAGTATAAGTCTGTGTATTGGAAGTACATATGACTAGGGTGGCAATGGAAAAGCCATCTTGGAAGAAATATTTTCCAAACCTAGTAGTTGCATTTTAGGTGTAGTATCTTTAGGGGGAGTTTAGGCATATCTATCCGTTGTGATTGAGTCCACATATATTAATATTTTAAATATTATTAATTTTGTGTTGGGGTACCTCTAGTATTTATACATAATTAGACTATATGTACATTCACTTCAATTTTACTAGTTATAAATTTATATATTCATTATCATCTTCCCTCGAGTCCTAGTTTAACTAGGCTTGGGATTAGAAGATTTTGTAGCAATTTCAGGAGCCTAGGCGCTCACCTAATTGGCCCTTTCTAACGATGGTTTGGATATTAGTGCTTTGTCGCATTTTATGACACGTGCAGTCCACAGCTGGTTTATTCTTCTACAACCCTAACACAACAATACTCACAAATTTATATTATTTTTATTAAATATTGTGTGTTTTTGTATAGCTTATAAAAGTTCAGGCTGTGGACTAATATTTCTAGTGACTATGTCTAGAATTGTAGTACTGTTAAGAATATTATTTGAAGACTAAATTTCTGAGGTCTAGATTTTATTGTGAACTGAATGTAGTTTCACATTACTATCTCTTTGCCATTTCAAATAAGAAACTCTAAAAATGGGATACAAAACTCCTGCTATACATTTCTGTGCATTTCTGATTGTTTTGACTGATTTAATAAGAGGAGATTTACCTAAGAATGCGATTCAATGCCCAACACTGTGCCTATGCCTAGGCAACAGTGTTGATTGTAGTAAACGATCGTTGAGCAGCGCCCCTTCTGATCTTCCTGACTGGATGGAGATGCTGTAAGTAATTCTGATGTGCTTAGATACTTTAATTTGTATTTAATTAGAATATTTTAATGTAACTCTGTGTACTGATGTTATAGATGATCATGTTATATTCACATAGCTTTGTTCTCAGTTTCCAAACTAGTGTTTCTAAAATATTATCTGCGGATCCTTGAGGTGCTGTGTTTCATTTGCAGCAGGGTTCTTGGACTGAATGTATTTAATTGTTTAGTTTAAATCTAGTTTCAAATTTCCAAGACGAGTTTTAGCTGGCATGTAAAAAGGCCCCGCCCTAAAATCTTTCTGAACATTGGATTATTAAAAGACTATTAAATTTAACTGTATACTTAAGATAAAATTAAATAAAACTAAATGACTGAGATTTTATAGAACTTTATTATATTAATATTTCTTGACTAATTATCAGTAAAGTTATTGCAATGCTTCATGAGGAATTTTGAAATATATTGATAAGTTTGGTATAAGAATTAGCCTGAATTTGTTTTTGTTGTTAAGTACATGTACACAAACTTTTATTATGTGTTGCTGTATACTGATTTTATTAAACAGTATACAGCAATGTTCTGAATGAAATTCTTATAAGAGCTAAATCTTTTAAATGTGATTGGAAAGACAGTAAATGTAAATTTTATACTTCAGTTAACACTATACTGGGGAGACTTGGAACAATGGTGCACACTGATGTTTTATTAAAATTAATATTCGCTCAGGCGGTTCCGATCTTACTTTTTGGTATTGCAGCCTCTGGTTTGTCCTTTTCTGAATTAAAAGACTTTACTTATGTGTATAACAGTATTTTCTTTAAAACATTTAAATCTTATGATAAAAATGTTGTACTGAATTGTCAATGGTATTGTGGTTTCTGGCCATTTGAAATATTGTTTGATTTTCATAGGCATAACTTGACTTTGGTGAAATAAAGATTATATAAGTATCAGCTTGATCAATCGCGATTCAAATGTGGCTGGCATTAGCTTTTTCATTCCCTAGTTGTCTCTTTAATTTTTTAAAATACATATGACCAACCTAGATGGACTTTTCTTTAGGAGAATACAATTATGTTTACAAGTCATTGTTACGTACCCATTACTCTTTAACCAACTCAATCGCACCGATCTGTAAAGACATATATGTTTAAGCTTACTATTTTGTAGCTGATGTGAGTTCACTTTTTGGTTCAATCAGTGTTCCAGGCATCAACACCACCGTGGACTGAGCAGCAGTAACTTAAGTTTCATTCTGCAATAACAAGCACTCCTGTAAATCTCTAAAATTTGTTTATGTTTTTGGAGGTATATATATATATATATATACCTCCAGGGGGCAGGCCGAGATTAGGTATGTTTGATGATTTAGAGACCCACTCATATGTGGAAATGAAGAGGAAGGCCGAAGACAGAGAAGAGTGGAGGCGTTATATACCATGGATCTGCCAGTAGGCAGTGCACTAAGAGATATATATATATATATATATATATATATATATATATATTTATATATATATATATATATATATATATCATATATATATATATATATAATTATATATATATATATTATATATATATATGATATATATATATATATATATATATATATATATATATATATATATATATATATGTGTGTGTGTGTGTGTGTGTGTGTGTGTGTGTGTGTGTGTGTGTTAGAACTTTAGAGCAGGAACGCTTTTATTCTATTTTCCACTTTCACTACAGGCTTAGGCTCTTCCCACTGTAGACACACTGTATCCACTGATCTCCGCCCAATTACTGCTTACAACCTTACTTCTCTACCACATGTCTTTGCAGATCGGTTTTATTGGATTGGTTGTGTAGAGTGGATAGTTGAAAGTAATGGTGTGTGCTATGGAAACATCCCTGCTATCATCGTCCTTGGGATGAAGAAACGGATGTCAAATCTCTATTACTAATTTTGTTATAATTACTTCTATTTTTATTGTGAAGTTGTGATCTTCTTGAACAGAATTTTGTGGATTGTTTAGTAAAATTGTACAACTTCGGTTGTTGTTCTTTTCAATGAAAGTAGATGTAAGATGCGTCCTGGAGGTTCATGTTTTCTGTATTGTATGTCCCTCTTGGGACGTCCCTCGCATCATCATTGGACTGAGTAAGAGAACTTTGAATGGTGATTGATAATTTGTTCGTTAGCTATAGCTAGTAGCTAAATGGATTATACACATATAGTTTGTATACATGTTCTTGAGAATTGAATTTGTTATAAAAATTTTCCTGAAAGTCCGGCCATGCAATAGCTTGATGTTTGACAATGTAGTGCTCCTTTTAAAACAAATTTCTAGTTATCTGACTGAGTGGGTCACTTATATTCTGTAGTGTTTAGTGTCGTTTGAAGTTATGTTTCTTAATATACTTTTTTTCTTCTTGTTCTATTGTATGAGGAACTGAATATTTAGTGTTAATGTTATTTTGTGTATGCTCAGGGATTTAAGTGAGAATGTGCTAACAAGTGTAGAACCAAATACATTCAGTGGACTGAATAGACTAACAGAACTGTAAGTGAATTAGTCTTTTATTAATTAGTATTTAAGGGGCTTGGTTTATACTTATTGAAGCTTTGGCTTTATTGTTTTTGTCGTTATATACCATGGTAATAACTCTGTAACGATTCTGTAAGAGTTATATGCCATTGTAATGACTCTGTGAGAGTTATATACCATATGTAGTAATAACTCTGTAATAGCTATGTATTGTAAGCGTTATATACCATGGTAATAACTTCTACACTGCCTACCAGCAGTACAGAGAGAAAGAGAGAGCCCTAATTCTCTACTCTTCCCTGTACATGGCTACATTATACTTGGTGTTAGGTTCCTTTATTACCTAATTACTGAATTGGTTGGTGTTTATATAGACGTAGAGGTAGCGGCGTTTGATTTAGTGTTTGGTTTCCACCTCTCTCTCATGATTGATACCTATCAGCTGTTACACTCTAATCACTCTCTAGTTCCTCACTGTGTATCCGCTTTCATTTCTCATTCCTCAATTATTAGTTTATGTCAGAATCTATAACTAGTCATTTCTTGAATTTCAGTCCAAATATCTTCCTGTGAATGTTTCAGTTGTACCAGTTCGTCGGGTGTTAGGTTTAGGATTGAAAGGATCGTTTATAATTACAACGCCTATTTTGAAAGAGTAGTACTTGCAACACCAGTTGAAAGATAAATACGAGTGTTAGGTTAAGGTTTGAAATGAGCGTTTATAATGACAACAGCCACTTTGAAAGAGTAATACCTTTAATGCATAACTGAAATGAAGAACGAACAAATACTTAAATTAACTAAATAAACCTTTGGTCAAATTTGTGACTCAAGTATCGTCTTGTAGAAGACATATCATATTGGTTAGAGTCTTAGGTGTGTTATAATTCTATTTGGTTTTAGTCTGAAATTGGAAATTTATAAAAAGCATTTTTGTAAAATGAAAGTGACTAAAATTAGAAATAGTGGGTCATATTATGAACCCTCTAAATCAGCAAGTCCATTCATTGTGGATAAAACATCAAACATCATTAGAAAGAAATGAGAGTGATCACTTGAAGATTAATGTTTTAAGGAAAGATTTGTAAAAGTTAGTTCTCTCTCTCTCTCTGTCTCTCTCTCTCTGTCTCTCTCTCTCTCTCTCTCTCTGTCTCTCTCTCTCTCTGTCTCTCTCTCTCTCGAATGCTTGATACCCTCTGACTCACAGATTCGTCCCATCAAGGATCAACTTAAGAACTGCAACAGCAGAGAGTGCTAAAGCAATTTACAACCATCCTCTGATTTATTAATCACTCGAGTGCTTAGATAAAGGAGTCATTAATACTATCTCGGCGACAGTTGCACCAGCTTTTGATAATGAATCTAGACAAGAAAAGTTAATGTTGAAATAGCTCTTTTAATCAATGTAATGGAACTAGACCAAAGGTTTTGCTATATAGTTATACAATACCTGACTTTGTTAATAATATAGTTCAAGTTTAGTTCTAGAAAGAAAATTGTTGCTTCTTTTCTTATTTCTGTTTTCAAGAACCTAGGGATGATAGGACGCCTTAGTGTGCCTATTTAGCATATATATATATGTATAAATATAAATAATTAATATATGGTAGTTCTTCGACTTTATATTATATTTACGTCAATTGATGCATTGACCATGGAACTAATTTTTATGTTATTGTAATAATCATATCAATAGGCTTTGGACAAATATACCTCAGGGAAAGAATACTTACTTAAATACTGTAGGTAAGTTTCCTGATCGATAGCGTGACAGTGACGGGGATAACACTGAATTTGAACCTGACAACCACTGATCCACTGTGAAACAACTTGTCAAAAAGCCATCGGCTCAGCCCTTTAGAATAAGTATCTATAGATTCATTTGATAACTTTGTATTACTTTCTTTCTCCAATGTTCTGCCAAGTGGCAGGTACAGGGTACATATTCCTTCTCATATACTCTTTTGTACTCTTCGTATACTGCACTAGATCGATCAAGATCAATGGATTAATCTTTTCCCAAAGCTCTGTTTTATAGCCATTATCTACATCTTAATGTAGCCTATATCTAGGGAATAATGTGGCTTCCGAGGCCGTTTGGCGTGGCCAATCTCAATTCTTGCTCATTCGCCTCTTACGACACGTGCAGTTTATGGTTGGTCTATTATTCAGAGTTTGTATTTGTGGATCTTAAGTTGACATTCACTGACTCTCAATTTGGCAAATCTCTGTTGTTTTATAAATTTCTTCAATCAAGTAGTTGTAAGGAGAAGATGGGGGGGGGGGGGGTAGAGTGCTTGACTTGACGCACTATGACACTGCTGCACCTGTGCACATTTGACATTCATAAAATCCGCATAGTATCATCATAAATAACAGAATACACTGACAAACTACTGCTAATAAATTCCTGTCACCCCAGTGGAGAGCTGTAATATAACTATCAGTGAACATCTTGTGTGCATCTAGTATTATTTATAGGCCTACTTTATAGATAGAAGTAGTATACAATTTAGAAGTACAGTAACTCGCGTATTTACACATTGAATATACATCAGATGCTGAACATTATCAGACGCTACAACGCGCAGCAAGATTCGTTTGGACTATGTTCTTAAATAACTAGTAATTATAGTCTCGCTGGATTCTAGTAAGTCCGTTTTTGTGATCAGTTTCTTTCCATAATAGGATATGATGAAGATCACTTGAGGAAAAACAACACAAAGACCATATTTTTCTTGTTGAAAATTTTATTGAAGTTCTTCACTAATATGCAATTTTATAAAAAATGATAGTAGGATCTCACTTTTTAAACTCAACTAGTTGTTAGGTATTGTAATCAGAGCAACCGTCTATTTCGATACTACAATACAGAGTTCAGTCAGATGATCTGTGTAGTATACGTTTCTTATATGATGTGAAACCAATATCTGGAAAGCCCGCAGCCCTTATTGGACGAGTATTAAGTAGAAGTGTTTTGAGAATAGCTATATTAACAGAAGGATGATTGGATTAGTAACTGTTTCTCTAAGATAAAGTGACGCACGACAATTGGATGACTTAATCTGTATTGTCTGGAACACAGCAATACAGTAGGCCTACCTATACAAGTGTACGGTTTAACTATATGTGACTGAAGTAATATATCTAAATCATCAGTAGATGCACTTATGTTATTAGTTTAATAACCCTTTTTAGCGATTCATAATGAAATTATTAGCGTTATATACTAGTATGTTATTATTTAAAGGTTAATGCTTTAGCACTGAAGCTTGTTGTGCCTCTTTCCTGTTTCTTGCTGTGAGGGTTTGCGATTAAGAAAAGGTTTTAAGGTATCAGTTACTTTGAAGTGTGAAGCATTTCATTACTGCGTCATCCATTATAATGTATTCCTATGAATACTAATGAGTTTGCACGAGTTTGTGCCGTGCCATGCTGTTACATCTGCTGTAGATAATTGTTCATTGTTAGATGAATGAGTATAGGAGGATCATACTGGTATATTGTAATGCAGCACATCGTTTTAAGTGAATTTAAAAAATGGAGGGGCGTCCTTCGTCACAATATCTTGAGATCAACCAAAAGTTCTTATTAAACAAAAGTAGTGGCTTTTATCCGTTACAAATTATGCAAAATAACCGTGAAAAGATTTGATATGCGTATGTAACAGGTTTACGTTTTATATTGTGTGGGATTTGATTTTTGGGCTCTGATTTGGAAGGTATGGGTCTGAAAAGTAAATTCTCTGTCAGTTTACTCCCATTTGGCTGAGCCATGGCATTTAACTCATAATAAATTATGTGACATTCCAATTCTAGGTGACTCCATCAGCTCCGTCATCTATACCTTAAGCTATTTTATTATCTTCCTTTATTTTTCGGTGATTCTTTGCACTACATACGATATCATCTAGGACGACATTGACATTGTATTTTCTCTTCTCGTCCATTTTCCTTCTATCTCCTCTGTTTAAATGATAAATTTAAATTTTAAAGTTTACATTTTTACATTTTTTAAACATATTTGTTTTCAAAGTCAACTCTGTTAGCTCCTTTAAAGGAAGATAAACCTATAGTTGAAGATTTATGGAGCAAGTGAGAGATCATTGTATGAATCAAGGTTAATTGATGATTATAATCTGATAGCCTTTTCATCTTCAGTCTTCTCTGGCCTCCCCCTCCTTTAATTCTTCTATTATTATTTCTACGAGCTTGTCTGTTGTAAACGTTGGAGAATCGATTAAGATTAAAGCGTCTTATGTGCAGATACAATATTCTTTTATTACAGCTGCAGTCTTTAATTATATAAAAATTATTGTTATCCTAGCGTATAAGATTTATTTTTATCTATATCTATTCTCTCTCTCTCTTCAGTGCACTACCAAGTGGCAGGTTCAAGTTACATATTCACACTCAAAGTCTGTTTTCTCGCTCCATTAGAGCACTCCATAGATCAACAAGTTAATCCCTTCACAACGTCTATGCCTTATCCATACCTTATGTAACCTATAGCTTGGGAATAATTTGGCTTCTGAGGTGGTTTCCCGTTGCCTATATCTATTAAAGAGTCGGTATTCTAATGTAGTGTAGTTTTCTGTGAATCATAACGTATTAACTGTACAGTTCTAGAATCTTATGTTTTTAAATTATGCAGTTTATTTATAAGTTGGTAGGAATAATGAAATAATAAATACGTTTAGAAATCAATAGAACACATGGATATGATATCCAGCCAGTGGCTTTGAGTGTACACGTACGTTGTTGTGCTATTGTTAGCAAAGATATGATTAACCATAGAAAGAATTAATAGTAACCTGCCAAGAACCTGTAAAGCGGTCTTGAAGACCGGACACCAGCCATGACGCCGTTATAGAAATTGTCGGAGGTTATTATTATTATTATTGTGGTTTTTCTCTCAGCTGACGCAATGGCTTGTTTTTAAATGTTATGTGGATAACTACCCTGAAGTCATCGCAATGCTATTAAATTAACGTAAAGAACTCGTTGATGTGTCTATAGTAGTTCAGATTGCAGTAAGTTATTATTGCTGAGATCGTTATTTTGTACATATTGATTCTGCTCCTGTATGGAGTGGATCACATGGAAATAGGATGTATACAGAATGGAGAAGGGTTTGGCCGAAGGGTTAATAGAATTTGACTGGAGCGTTTCCAAACACTTGGCTTTAGTCTTTTCTTTACCAGCTTCTAACTCGTGTTTGTACTGTAGATGAAAATTGAGCGGTTAATGTAAACACGGGTTTGTGCCACGCATTCAGTGCGAGCAAATGTAGTCCCTGAGGGCTATGTGTAAGAGGTAATGAATGATAGGGGACAGTGTATGTGTACTCGTATGTCTATTACTCTGTGTCTCTGTTACTCTGTATACTCGTACTATACGTGTGTTTGCACTGCATGTACTCAAGTCCGCATACCGTGTACAATAATTTTATATACATCGTCTACCGTGTAAATACTACATATTTTAAATGTCTGACGTGAAGAAGCAATGAAAAGCGATGTATCAGTGTATAATGTATGTGCGTGCATGTACGTATTTGTAATCATGTGTATACTCTTACATATATTGATTCAGCCTAAACGAACATAATACACAAAATACGTACTTAATATTTGTACATTTAACAGTTAGGGTGCTTTGTGCTTTACTAATTTAGCGATTACAAAGCGATTACAAAGATTAGAGAAGATGCGTGACTTATTTTAATCTTTTCACAACATAAGAGCACATAACCGGGAGTTTACTAGCTAAATTGCATCCTTACAGGAGAACCTAGTAAGAGAGCTACATGTCTACATGTATATATTGAGGTTTTGTATTGTTTGGAAAGAGAATTTACTGAAACATAAAGAAGGTCTATTCGTGGCACATCAGATGAAATAACATGTTTTTTAGGTCGTCACAAAAAATGTTTCTCTTTAAAACGGGTCACCAAAAATTAAAGAAGTCTGTAGGAGTGTCTATAGTAATACAATGCTGCATAATATTGTTGCTGATGCCTAAATGTTGAACATTAGTTAACTCATTGTTCTTATATTTGTAACAAAACTTAACCAGAGTATGCTGAACTCTCCTCTTGTACTCTCCTCTTCAAGTTTAACATGAAATCTGGAATCATTGCAAACGTAAATGTATCTTTATGGCATCTGAGTCATTGTATTCTATTTCTTTGCTTGTATGTGATACGCCGTTAACGACAGCAGTGATACTCGTCGTACTACGTGGCCTCTGCTAGTCGACTTCTATTTCTTCCATTAGTCACGTTACTCCTCAATCCAATTTCCTTGCGTCAATCCAGTTGCTTAATGTGTTCCGCAGATGTAAGGTCCCACAAGCGCAATATCACGTGGGTTTTCCATTAAATATTCCACATTTTACTTTAGGTTCACATTAAATATTCTACAATGAAATTGTTTCTGATCAATCAGAAGCTCTCTGTCTAATGTTGCTGTTTAGTTACTCCCCCCCAGTGAGTAGCCCCGGCAGCATATGTGCTACTCAGTCGAAGTATGTCCTAAGTAATCACCGTTTTTGTTAAGAAGGAAAAATTGACAAAATTAAGCAAAAAAATTTAACATCCAATAATTGAAATGCTTTTAACATCCAATAATTGAAATGCTTTTTAAAATTGCTTTTGAATGTTTTTTAAAGAATTAAGTTTACCTATATCAATTATGGCTTTCCATATCTCTATCCTTTAATGTTTGTTTAAGGAGGCGATGTAAACCTAAGCTACTTTGATATTTCTACTGCAGCTGTTGTTGCTGTGATATTTTGCTGCAGCTGCTGTTGCTGTTATAGTTTTGCTGCAGCTGCTGTTGCTGTGATAGTTTTGCTGCAGCTGCTGTTTGCTGTGATAGCTTTGCTGTTGCTGTGATAGTTTTGCTGCAGCTTCTGTTGCTGTAATAGTTTTGCTGCAGCTGCCGTTGATGAGAAGGCAATGATTTACGCTTACTCGGATCCTCTTACTAATTTTATTTCATCGTTTGTGCTGGAGCGTAATTGTCGGCAAATTGTTGATTTTGTGAATTGAAAACGACTGCGCGTATGTCTGGCGTCTGAAGGTTTGCAGGCAATTCTAATCTCTCTGTCGAGGAGGCGCGCTTACGAATGACAGTTCCATGACAAAAAAATCGTATGCATGTTATGTTGAATGTTCCATTTTTCGATATACTGTGCTACAGACACGAGATATTAGCTGTTGAAGCCTATAGTATCCCATGTATCGGTTGCCTATTAAAGGTATTTACATAGTTGCTGAGAATATAGATGAAATTAATCTGTTGAAGCATCTTAATTATGCAGTAATAAATAAAATACAGATATTTATAAATGTAGGTATAGGACAAATGTTATACTATTCATGTGAATTCCATTATTGTATTTTGTCACAAATAAAATCCCCAAAGGGTGTATAAAATAAATAGTAGAGGATGCATTCGAAGGTCCGTTAAAAAAAAGTTTATATCATAGCTAAAGGGTCTTCTTTCGACAAATAGTAATATTACTACTACATTACTATTAGCGATCTTCACTGCTGCTAGTAGAACTTGCACAACAGGCGAGAAGACACAGTGGAAGTAATTATCTCTAGGTCTACTTGAGAATATAACAACAATAAACGTCAGACGTCAATTATTTTTACGACCGTGAGTCGAATAGATTTTGCAGATGCAATTGAAGAAATAATAGAATTAAGTCGTAAGGATCCCGCACCACACCATGGCAGCATTAATCTTCCTCGGATGCCCCCAGTGAAGTGAGCACTGACTGGAAGACTCGTCTATCAACCGTGTTAGAGACATGGTGCGATGATTTTAAATGTATCAACTACTGTCAAGTAGGCTACAATCTATCCTATGTGTTCAATGCACATGCATAATTATAGTGTGTACAGGGGGCGCACTAAAATTAAAACATAGATCCTTATCACAGTTGCGATAACTTAGTCAATTCTTCCTATTTCGTTTTGAAATCCTAGTCGTCTGTGGAGGAGGAATAGAGCAACTCAATTCATAATAGCAACCAAGTATCTAAATTTTCAAGCATAACAATGCTTTCGCTTGAAGACCGATTGAGAAATACAAATGTAAGCTTAATTACTTGATTTTTATGTCCGGGGAGCGATATTTTTTTTCCCGATCGGTTCGAAACTTGTTTCTAAAAATAGCTCCATAGATAAGTAAATCTCATCTTCTGTTCTCACCAACTTATCTTCACTAATACCTCTGATTGTCTGTTGTTACAACAGCTTTAATTTCTCACTTTCTCTTCATTTTCTGCCATCTGGATAGTGCTACGCGCATATCCTTGTTATTAGTTTGGAATTACGTAGTAGATTGGAGTTTAATTGCAGGCTAATGTGCTACTTTAGATACTGGAAGCCGACAATTTATCAATGACAGTGCTGCAGCATGTATCTGAAAAATGGAAAAATCTTTCACCCCATTGTAGAATTATTACTACATTGACAATATCGTCACCTTTTTGAGGAACCAACTTTCAAAATTAAAAACAGAAAATGGCAATAGACTATCTTAAAAGAGAAGAAAAAACAAAATTTTAACTTTAACTGTAGTGCGTTACTACATTGTTTAAATTTAAAGGTTAACGCTCATAGGCAATAGCGGTGTTGGAGAAAGTTAAACTTAAAATATGAAAAACATCGAATAGTTATCAAATGGTAAAAGGGCAGATATTCCTAGAAATTACGTCCGCAGGCATGGTAAAAATTTGCTTAGTTTAACTGAGGAATGGCAAAAGTAAGATTTTTGGATTTCAGGTTTATTTCGATAAATGCTACAAATTAATAGTTAAGCTAGTATTTGGCCTAAAGTCATAGTCAAGCTAATAGTAGGGGCCTACAATATTAGGCTACGTTGTTCATTTCTGGTTATGATTTAAGAGATTTCAGGATTTCTAGTTTTATAGGCCTAACTGTGAAAAATCTAAAAAACTAAAAACCTTAAAAAATTGACAACCTTAATTTAAAATCAGGCGTTTCCAACCCTGGAAAAATTAAAGAAATTGTTAGAATCTGAAGAACCTAGTGTTAATTGGACGATGGATAAGCCTAGAACGCCTTTGACAGATTGACACATAGGCCTATTTCAGTCATTTAATTATTATAAATGCAGACTTGTAAGTTAAAGTGTAAGTAGGCTACATTTTCAAGGGAATAGGTCTAGGTTAAACTTATAGGTCAAAATATTAATCTTATGGAACTATTGAAACCAAATGAGATAAAGGCGTTGGCTAAATGAATATTCACACTGATTTGCACTACACATGTAATTCGATATGAGTCTCACGGTCTCTCTGGCTCATTAGTCTACCTTCAGAAATTAAATCCGGAAGTACTAACTCTTACAGAGATCTATCTTGAGCAACAAATTCAATCTATTTTTAGAACATGTTACGAACCGATCGGGAAAAAAAATATCGCGTCCGGGGAACCATGCAGGAAAAGTATCATTCTTCCAACCCAGTAACACGACCGAATTAAAGGCTGTTCTTCAAGGGATCTGGAAAGACCCACCACAGCAGTCCATTGACCGCGCAATTCTATCAGTAAGAAAAATAGACTTCTGACTTGCATCAATGCTATGGGCGCTCTTAATACATTTTCAAAATGAAATTGATTCTATTTGACGTTTCCTGTTGCATGTTAAATGAAAAAATCAAGTTGTTGTTAAACTTCAATAACTCTTAGAGTCCCAATGGGGCCGGACTTAGCGCAGTCGGTTTATCTGCGCGTCAATTGAACGAAGTTAAGCTACGTCGCGCCCGGTTAGTACTTTTTGGGTGACCACGTTGGAAGATCGAGTGTTGGCAGCTTTGAATGAAAAAACTCCCGAAGGTGGTGAAAGGTTATTCTTACTTCCTCGCCAGCTGTAATCGATGCGCCAACAAAGGCCACGATTGCTAATAACCATAGAGAGAAAGGATGAAATAACGAAAACAGCAAAATCAGCAACTAAGAAAGAAAACTTTGTAAATACTTGCAGTGGTCATCTGTGAAACTATATGACCAAAAGAGTTATACATAAACAATTATGCACGTACAGTTATTGTACACGTACAAAATAATAATGTCTATAATATGCACATGTACACTATATACCAATGTAGTCCTACGTGTAAAAGCTGGTAAAGCTAAGGTTAACGTCAGTTTTGTATATGCGATTATATATATAAAATTGTACATGTGAGCATGCACTTGTGTCAGGGTCTCTATCACTGTAGTTTCTCGTGATGAACGCATACAGATCTATAGCTCAGCACGGGGTCCATTCAGAGGCGCCTTGCTGCAGATCTGCAATGGTCCACTTGGTTGCTTGGCTTGAGCTGAAATAACGAGCGACACCCCGCAGTGAAGCGTTGTCGTCGATCAGTCTATGATACTCTCGTCTCTGCTCGTGCTGTTATGTAGATCTATGGGCCGCACTGAATGCGCTCCTGTAATAAAGTTGTGTCAAATGTAGTGCAGGAGGATTTGTCGCCCAGTGCTGGTCTCTGCCTGTGGTAGTTATAGTTGTTGAGATCTTACGTGCTCATTTAACAGACTTTTCTTCCTGCAGTAAAAATGGTCTCAGATGTCTTACATTCCTTGTGCTTGTCGGATTACTGGATGCAAGCTCATAAAGGTTTAGCTATAATTTGGCAAACATATACATGTGTATATCCATTCGGTTAAGCTGCGCGTGAATTGAACGAAGTTAAGCTTCATCGCGCCGGTTAGTACTTTGTGGGCGACCACCGTGGAAGACTGTTTGTTGACAGCTTTGAAAGAAAACAAATCTCGAGGGTATTGGAAGGTTATTCTTAAATCCGCGCCGGCTGCAATTGCTGCGCCAACAAAAGGCAACGATTACTAATAACTATGGAGAGGAATGGAGGAAATAACGAAAACTACAAAAACAGCAACCATAAGAAAGGAAACTATGTAAACGCATGCGGTTTGTCATGTGTGTAACTATACTAACAAAAAACATTTTGATCCATAATTTGCTCTTAACGTAGTCCGTGCATTTTACTGGAAATATTGAACATTTTGTTGTTATTAGTATTACGCAAACCTCATTTTCTTTATCAAAGGATTGATTTTCTTGATTTTGACGTTTGCACCGTTTTGGACCTTCTTTTTGCTCTCTTGGATTCTTCTCAACAGTGCTAGATGTTGTCATGGACGACAGTAGCACTCTAATTGTTGTTATTAACGTTGATATCTCTATCGCTGAAAATGGCACTTCGGTTGGAAGGGGGCGTGAGAGGAGTAGTTACTGACGTTAGGAATATGTATTGATTTCTGACGCCTTCAATATTATATTTTTTGTTTTTGCAGGAGGTTGGCTTATAATCAGCTTTCTGGAGTACCGTTCAACTTCACTGCGACCAGTCTGACGCATCTTAACCTGTAAGTAGTTATCCCTTTGTAGTTAGAACTACATAGTTTAACATTGTTCATTTACAAACTAAAGAAGATTAGACTACAAGTTCAGTTAAGTTATATTAAGTTATATTCCAAATTAATTGCAAAGGTGCTGAAGAAAAATTTATCCTTAATAATCTACTGATATAAATATAGTTCACGGTATTAAGCTAAATGGTTATTGATTTTTCATTATTTTCCCTCCTAGTAATCTTGCTAGATAAAGTATGTGTTAAGGGTCGACTTGTGCAGTTTGCAATGAGAGTAAAGTGCTATCACCTGAATTGTTGTGTGCTAACTGTACGGAAACCGGGAAACAATCTTATACATTGCTACTAAGAATATACTAACATGACTGTTTAATTGATTGCATTTGTTTGATCAATTGAAATGCTGATGGATTGATTAATAACGATGCATGAAAGACGCGCTGAATTTATTTGCTTGACATTAAGTACCAAGCAGTTAGTAGTTAGAATTTTACATGAGTACATATCATCATTATCATCATCATCAACATCACCAATTTCCTTGAATCCCAGTTTGGCTAGGGTAGGGATACGAATGGGTCTTCTCCATTCATCTCTGTCCCATATCATATCATCAATCCGTCCCCTATTTTTGATAGATCTCTCAACTGCAGTATCCCACGTCAGTTACATAATACTTATTTATATGTGATATGGTGTATAATTGCATACCACATATTTTCATTTGTCAATATTTTTTTTCTTTATATCAATTTATTTATTTATCAATTTTTCGATTAAATATCAATTTTCTAAGAAGTAATAATAAAATATAATGTTGTGTTATCTCCTTTGCTTGGCCTTCTCATTTAAACGTGGATATTCACTTTTTGATAAATGAATTTAAAATAATAATTTATAAATAAACTAAAAGTACATAATTTCAATTCGTTCCATGCACCTCTTGTCACTAGTCTCTTTGTGTTTTCTTGTGCAATGGTTTCGTCACTTTTGCGTATTTTCTTTTAGAAACTTCTTGAATTTTCATACATTGACTTTAATCCCTAGTGTAGTTGAAAGCAATGGTCCACTGTTTGAAGTTTCTGTTGGTTAGCGTAGTGCACAGTAAATGTTTAGTTATAAATGAAGATAATAGAGAGAGCATTGTGAAGATGGAAGAAACGAAAGTAAAGTTAGCGGCATCACGCTCAAGCAGATCTTAGCACAAACAATATAAACATGCTCGAAGCACGGTTCATTTCTTGCAATAATACAGTCCTGCTTTATTGGGAGATTATAGACTAGGCTTCTCATCTCGTCGTTCGATATCTGAATTTCAGAAGCGCGTCACAGCTCTGCTTATAACGCCTAGCTATGTCATTTGAAGATTAATCGTGATTGATAGTTGCCATGCTTACTCTCTAAAATCAGAGTAAGATTGATTAGAGTTGCAGGTATGAATAATAATAATTGTAAACAGTAAAGAAACAAGAATGGGTAACTGTGGAAAATTGTGCGACTTATTAATGTTTGCAATTATGTTTATAAAAAAGCCAAATAAAAACAATTTTGCAAAATCTCGTTTTACGCGATGCTTTGTTAAATATTCTTCTTGTCACACTTAATAATTTACTCAATAAAAATGTATTTAATTGTTTTTCTGAACTTTTCTTGTCTACTGCTAGAGGAAAATCTCGTTGGCACTCTGCCCTCTGGTGTTAGACAAGGGATCTGCTGAACGTGCCGATATCAATGCCTTCTATTAATTAAAGTAAATATTGCTTCAAGCTTTCTGCCCCCTCCCTCCATCTTTACGACCCCTTCTCTCTTCAGTCAAATTTATCGCTTTTTACATCGCGCTTCAACGGGTCGCAAGCTTCGGGATTTTCTTGTGTGTTTCAGTATAATGCACTTCTTTGAGTCCATGCGTGATGTTACTACCTGTATTTTGCACAGCATGAATTATGAGTTTAGGACAGTGCCACCGTGTATTGGAAGTTTTCTGAAGGGTGTAATTAGTAAAGTTTATTTGGCCTTGTTTAGATTTTTAACTTCAATGCAATTTTATAAATAATTAATGCATTTACTGTTAGCGTATTTAGATTAGCTTAGAAGTGCTTAATATGATTTCCTAGCTGGTTCAAACTGAAAAATTATTTTATTCTACTGCAATTCCAGTTTGTATTTATTATGGACTCAGTCACTTTCAGTTGTGTAGATTTACTAATATTCTGTCAGGGATGAAGTCTCGTGGGTACATGGAGAATGATTTGGTCTGCAAATGTGAATTCCCTGAGGTTTTCACTCCACGTCAGCAACTCTTCCATCAGTTCCCAATGCTAATTTTAGTGAAACTAAAATATTATTATGTATAGCACGTGGGAAATGAATAATTGCATTTCAATGATTAGTTTTTACTAACTTGCAAACTAGCACAGCTCTGTGTTAACACATTTAATATGACTGTTGATTGTTTTGAACACATAGTGTATAAAATATAATGTATATATATATTATTCTGTTTAGAGCGTAAAGTTATTGCATTAATAGGTTTCGGTTAATCAAAAGAATTAGAATGAAGAGTTCTGGGTTAAACGCTCTTATTATACATGATACATCCAATTGCTGTAGCATTCATTGGCACGGGTGTGTTACCGATGTCCGGTAGACTAATTGTGCCACTCGGTGAAACTGTATGATTTATGAGATCACTGCCAAATAAGTTAACCAAGCAAAGAGAACTGTAAATTTATTCCTTTGTCGTAATTGGGAATATAACGAATGAACAAAAAGTTCCGGCATGTAATTGTCATGTACATGTAATTATCAAGTCTACTCTTAACATTGTGTGTGATGGGCAGTTAGGATACTCTTAGGCGATTTACTTTAAAATTCATTGTATTAATTCTTATACTAAACTTTTGCTAGTGATTTCAATGAAATAATAGATCACGTTAGACGGATGATTGGATCGATTTTGGACAGTTCAAAGGTATGTTCGCCGCTCAGATCTCAAATAATGCCTTCGACCTATCATCTAGTGCTGAAAACCTAATAGAAAGAATGTAGTTCACTAATTTTTGATGAGCTATATAGGCTATAGATTTTGTTTAATGTGTTAATTTTATAAGCTGTTTTAATCTGTGTGTATTTGCAGGGCTCACAATTCCATAGAGAGCGTTGATTCTGCAGCCGTTTCTCTCTTGACTGGGGTTAGAACTCTGGACCTCAGCTTTAATAGAATCTCGCAAATACGCAATGGAACGTTCCCTGCTCTGCCGAATCTCTTGCAACTGTAAGTAAACTTTGCACAACGAATTTCTGATTGGCTTCATAGTAATTCTGCAGATGAAGTATTCTGTAGCTACATTTGTGTAGAGTGGCTAGCATAGCTTATATTTTATTTGGTACGTTACTGATGTTATCTTCAGTTGTGAGTAGGACATTAAATTTCTACTGGAATGAAATATTAAGTAAACTGTAACCTGCTTTCATGCGGTTAATACAAATAAGCTTCTGCAGAGTATGAATCTCTTTGACAATGCTCTATCCATTAATGCTAATTATAACTGTGTACCAATTTCGTACTAGCAATTTTCTATATTTGCATGGAGAAATCTTAAGTAGGCTTAAGCCTAGTACCTGTAATTGTTTTTGGAAGGGATCTTTAAGCAAGTCTCTACCAGTATAAGTTCTAAAGAGATTTCTAATAAGTACCAGTAATTAGTTGTTATAAGATATCCCTAGGTTAGTCTATGTACCGGCACTAGTTTGAAGAGATCGTTAAGATCTTACATAGTAAGAGCATAATGTTAACGATCTCTTCAAATTCTATACAATCCTTGAAGAGATTTTAATAGAGATGGGAATTTTATGAATTTCCAGAGTTCGGGTTCGGTTCGTTGAAAATGAAAGTTCGGTTCGGGTTCGGTTAGCAGTTGACAATTTGAGAGTTCGGTTCGGTTCATTGAAAATGAAAGTTCGGTTCGGGTTCGGTTCTAACAAGGTTTTGGGTTCGGCTTCCTTTCCAACTCGCAAGAGTTCAATTCGAGTTCGAATTGGTTTGGTTTGGATAATGTTGCAATTGTTTAACTTTACTTATAATAATTATAGTTATGACTAACATGTTTAAAATGGTTTATGGTAAATATGCTTAAAAATTAATTCAGTCATATTAGCTGCCACATTATTTTACCTGGTAAAAATTTGACAATGAAATAAAGGAGAGAATTGGTATTTGGTCCTGTACATTTCTTAAAATATTGTTAGTTGACCAACAAATGTTCATAATATAGATAATTAGCTTTATTATTGTATCTCAAATATTTTCCTTGATTATAACGAGCAAATAGAATGCTTCATCAATTTTTAAATTTTTATTGTCACTATAGGCCTATATATTAGATACGTTTATAATTAAGTGGAACTGTCTTGGCTAAAATTTGATCCAATATTTCAGAGACAAAGTACACTTTAGTAACGTAAAAATGTCAAATAAGGATGATTTAGTAAACACGTGTACTTCCATAGAAAAATGATCATAATATATACCGTTTGCTATCAACTGACCTGTAATGAGCTTCATAATTTACCTTAGGGTTTCAAATTTTAAACTCTCAGATCAACTATGAAGTTACGAAAATTGTTACGAAATTATTGCATTGCTATGGTGCAAAAATTTACTCCAGATAGCCTTAACACATAGAATGTCATATATAATTATTTGTAAATCTGGCACCAAAAATATTATGGTAGCACACTAAAATTAGAAAAAATTCATAATTTGAATTTAACAAGGAACAAATCCACCTAGATTGATTCAAGCAATTGATTTTCAGATTTTTATGGGATACTCTCATCACTTTTGTCTCTTTGATGTTTTTCTTCATTCCATATTTCAATGCCGCATCATTCAGACTACCCATTATCTTCTGTAGGCCCGTCTCGCTTCTCGCTACCATTCTTTTCTACCGCTACCAATTAAAAATTTGTATCGGAACCAGCCTTACCTGAATATATGTTGTTAGATACTGTAAGACATGTAAATGCAAAAAGTCATATATATTTGTAATGTTCTTACTATCTTTACTTAATGTCAGGCTGGTGTAGAAGAGAGAAACTGCAAGAGTTTGGTTCAGTTCGGTTTGGACGAAGTCTGGGTTCGGGCTCGGTTCGGCCAGAGTCTGGGTTCGGGTTCGGTTCGGGTTCGGTCAGTGTCTGGGTTCTAGTTCAGTTCGGTTCGGTCAAAATTCTAGATTTTAGGGTTCGGTTCGGGTTTGGTTCGATTCCCATCTCTAGATTTTAAAGAGCGTTTTAGTGAGCTGTACATATGGGCATGTTTCACAACTTGATTTAAAATGTTTTAAAGGAAGTATAGTGTAGTTAAAGGTGTCTTACAAGATTGCAATTATAATATGTTGTGTCAGGATAGCTGTTGCGCTTAACACTCTGTTGTTTAATTTATAGTCTAAACCAAGTTACTCATTTATTTAATATTCTGTTAGAGACTGGGAAAACTTTCGATGAATGACTAGTTAATGGCTGTACTGTGTGTTATCTTTTGGTACAATTCAGTCTTTGTTGAATTGGGAAGTTGTGCACAGTTTATGAAAACTACGTTAACATCAAATTGCTTTTGTGAAATGAATGCTAAAACATATTTTGGATATTAAATGACTTGATGAATTAAAATAGTCTAAATAATTAAAATTATTTTAAAAATAACATGCTGATAGAATTCAGTGGTACCCAACCTGTTTAATCCAGGGAACCCCAATTTTTTCTGGTGGCGACCCAGAGATTTTAAAATACTTTGCTACTATAGTTTGTTAATGTTTTTAAGTACTTCGCTAGTTTTTGCACTACTTTGCTACAGTAAGATTCTTTTTCCGTGAATCTAGCCCTATATATGGCGGTGCTGTTATCTTTTCCTACCACTTCACTGCCCGAGAATTTGGTACCCTAATTAAGGTATAGTAAGGTGTAGGGTGTCTCCCGGTACTAAAATGTTTAAAGCAGTCACTAGTAAACATTGGAACTAAAGTCACAGTGATGACGTCTTGCTGTTTAAGTTGCTTTAGTCACTTATGTTACTTAAAGTTACTTATGTTACTGATAGTTACTTATGTTACTGATAGTTATTGATGTTACTGATAGTTACCTATGTTACTGATAGTTACATATGTTACTGATAGTTACCTATGTTACTGATAGTTTCTTATGTTACTGATAGTTACCTATGTTACTGATAGTTATTGATGTTACTGATAGTTATTGATGTTACTGATAGTTACTAGTGTTACTGATAGTTACTTATGTTACTGATAGTTATTGATGTTACTGATAGTTACTTATGTTATTGATAGTTATTGATGTTACTGATAGTTACTAATGTTACTGATAGTTACTTATGTTGCTGATAGTTATTGATGTTACTGATAGTTATTTATATTACTGATAGTTACCTATGTTACTGATAGTTACTGATAGTTACTAATGTTACTGATAGTCACTTATGTTACTGATAGTTATTGGTGTTACTGATGGTTATTTATGTTACTGATGCTAAAGTTAGTTTTTCTTGCCCAAAGTACTAGCAGACAGCGACCTCAGTGGTTTGGAATGGCGACCCCTCGAGAGTTCGCGTCTCCCTGTTGGGAACCACTGAATTGGATGATAATATTTGCAAACATAAACAAGAAGAGATTATAAAAGATCTGCAGATATTGCATTCTTCGTAGGATTATTATGAAGTCGTATGTGTCATCATGTGAAGTACCAAAGGGCACTATTTGTGAAGTTTATAAGTGATTAAAATTGTCTTATTTATCAAAATAAAGTTATATTGAATTCTTTTCCTTGCTACAGTCTACAGTTTCCCTTATCACGATATACCACTCTAGAAGTCATTATTCCCAAGCTGTAGTCTACATTAAAGGTGGATAAGGCATAGCCATTTGTATAGGACTAACTTTTTGATCCTTGAAGTGCTCTTTAAGGAGCGTTACAGCCAGCTGCGAATATGAATATGTACATTGTACCTGTTATTTGATAGAACCCTCGAGAGACAGAGAAAGAGAGAGAGAGGGATAGACGGATAGAGAGTTGGAGAGAAGAGATAGTCTACAGTTAACTAATAAAATTTCGGGGTTTTCTAGTGTAACAGTGAAAGTGACAGCAAATTCAAAAAATATCTTTAAATTTATAGAACACTGTGGAGCAGGGTGGAGATAGGACATGAGTTAATTAAACAACGTTAATCATTTGCTCAGATAAAGTAGACGTGTAATTTAACATATTATATTCAACCTCTGATTGAAGCTGGCTTGTGAACTATATCTGCGTGAAATGAAGCTACTGATGGACATTTGGTAGTGTTAATACATTTAAGAGATAAAGCGTTGAATGCCGGTTATCGTATGATATGATATACGTGTAGATTGCGCGTATTTAAGGTTATCTGTAGTCAGTATGAGATAGATGGAGTTATTTAATATTATCTTCAGTGCTCTAATTAATAGACTTGAAGAAGAATTGTGATTTAATGAACCGAAGCCAGACATTTTATTACCCTGACTACTGTGCGCCAGAACTAGTGCAATTCTCTCAAGTTATTAGACAAAGACTGCAGTACTTTTAATAATCTGCACTATTCGTGTATAACCTATATCGACTTGCTCTTAGGTAAGTACGTAAGTTGACGGGCGGCCGGGTTATCCATCCGCATTTTAAGTAATTTTCTGTTCAGTGATATCAGTTGGGAAGCCATTAACTTATGAAAACTCTTGAATAAGCTCATTTGTGAAGCTTTGGTTGCCTAATGATAAAATCTCAAATTACAATTTCATGCTTTAGTCTAAACAAATGTTGCAAGCACTTCGTCGATTAACAAGTTCATCTGAGCAGATTTTTTAAATGTTAAACGATTGAACGGTGATTGGCGATTGTCCTCTCTTAGATTAAAACTATTATAAAATATCACATAAATTATACTGAGTAGAATAAGAAGAATGGCTTCTTCGTCTTGTGTTTGGGTTGCTTGGAGAATAGACCAATCGTGTAAATAATGCACGTGTCGTAGAAGGCGGCATAAAACAAGATCTGAACCAACGTCAGAAAGGGCATTCGGTTGGTGAGCGCCTAGGTTCTAGAAATTGCTACAAAATTTAAACGAATTAATAGGAGATTGAGTGATGACATGGTGAGGGACAGAATTGGAGAAGGTCTATTAGTATCCCGACCGTAGTTAAACTGGGATTTTAGGGAAGATGATGATGATGAGAATAAGAAGAATGGCTGCACGTAGTTTGGAAATCTCTGCAGCTGACGTGATTCAGTATTCTATTTGGGGGCGGGGTTTAGCAGCTGACGTGACTCAGTATTCTATTGAGGGGCGGGGTTTAGCGCTCTTGGTATAGCGTGCTCATCGCATTCGAAGTTCAGCATCATTTGGCGTCATAGCTTCAAGTGGTAGTGGATAAGGTATACGTGGATAATTAACACCCCTGGATGGACGATCACCTTAGAAGACCGAGTACTGGCAGTTGCGTTGAGCAAAAGCCCCGTAGTATTGGATGGTTATTCTTAAATCTGCGCTAGCTACCATTAAGTTATCAAAAGGCAATTCATCATCATCATCGTCCTCATCGTAATCATTTATTTCAGACATTCAGATAATCATTTTGTTCAGACATGTTACTATACAATAAAAGAATAAAAACGGGACATGTATTCAACGTCACGTACAAATACACACACCAATGACATACGCTTAAACCACAGTTACTAAGAAAAAAGGAGAGGAAAGAGAAAGTAGCAACAACTACAAAAACAGCAACTAAAGAAACGCTGTAAGCATTTATCTTGTGCTATGTGTAGAACTAGAGGAGCTAAAAAGGAATGATGTCAAACTGGTGTTTGACAATAGGAAAAATGTGATTTACCCAATAAAACTCAAAACAGTTAACGTTTTTATTCCATCAGTACGTTATCACCTAGTGGCTTGATGTCAAGTGCCTATTTAATCTTTTGCACTTGTTTGAATTACTCTAGATTATGATAACCGTTGTGCTGAGTGTAGTTTTTCTTTTTCTTTGTTCGATTTAGCTAGTCTATATTCCTATTAAGCCTAATGTAATGTTATATAGTGAAAGCAAGTGGCAAGTAGAATGTAAGAATTGTAAAATTATGAATTGTTCTGTAGAACGGTCTTATTGAACAGATTACATTTACAGGAAATAACCGATATGAAATCTGTAAGATTATTACTAGGTGCGTGGGTACCGAGTCGGTTGATGATGTATTAGATGATATTTTGTATTATTATAATACTATTAGCATGTGATGTGGTCTGGAAACAATCAATCAAGAAAATTTTAACTTCCGGTTCCTCGCCATAAGGAAGGGACGTCACCAGGATCGGTAACGTGCCTCATTATCGTTCCCGAGTCCGTAATATAATACAGCTCATCTTGTAGGCCCATAGCTCGTGATAGGAGCTCACTGGCCATGTTATAGGCCAAGAGCACGTGAAAAGGCTGATAGCCCATGTTATAGGCCCATAGCTCATGGTAGGGTTCTTACCCCCTATTATAAGCCCATAGTTCCTGATATGGTCTCATTGCCAATGTTATAGACCCATAGCTTGTGATAGGGCTCATTGCCTATATTACAGGCACATAACCTGATAGGGCCTCATTTTCCATCTTATAGAGCCATATCCCTTGACAGAAGCTCTAATCAATTCTATGATAGAGGCGGTGCTCGTGATAGCGATAGAAAAACGAATAACAGAGGTCTCGCAATCGTGTAAGGGTGAGTACCTGGTGCTAGCAGGTTGTCCATCTCATCCAGCCACCCTACTCCGAACCTTCCATACTCTCTTCTCTCTCCCATAGCCAGCTGATGTCTTCCTCAAAGCTACTGCCTCTAATAACAACTTCCTGCTTCTTTTTGTGCATTTCTCTCACTTTCCATGTGGCTAATTTCTTCAATATCTTTTAACAAAGAGAGCTGTCATCGTTGCTCGTTATATCAACCCATGAGAGTACATATGACCTTGACTCAGAGGCGTCACACGCTTCTTTACAGTAAAGAGCAGGACTCCATCGCAGTCCTAGTTCTTCCCTGTAATAGGTTGTGGTAAGTTTCCAGCCTGGGGCCTATCCTTCCAGTACTATTCCTCGTTTCGTATTATCAGTTGGAATTGTAATTTGCTTCACAAGTACAGAGGTAGTTTATCTTTGCTTTCCTCGGGAATTTTAGTTCGGATTTTCTCGTATGACCAGAGTCTCGCTAACCGCTTTGGTATTCCATATTACGTTGCCTGCTCTCTACGACATGAGGTTGGGTTATAGAGAGCATGGGCTGCTGGTTTTAGAGAGCATAGGCTGCTGGTTATAGAGAGCATGGACTGCTGGTTTTAGAAAACATGAGCTGCTGGTTTTAGAGAGCATGGACTGCTGGTTTTAGAGAGCATGGGCTGCTGATTTTGGAGTGCATGAGCTGCTGGGTTTAGAGAGCATGAGCTGCTGCTTTAGAGAGCATGAGCTGCTGCTTTAGAGAGAATGAGCTGCTGGTTTAGAGAGCATGAGCTGCTGGTTTTAGATAGCAGAGCTGCTGGTTTAGAAAGCATGAGCTGCTGGTTTAGAGAGCATGAGCTGCTGGTTTAGAGAGCATGAGCTGCTGCTTTAGAGAGCATGAGCTGCTGCTTTAGAGAGCATGAGCTGCTGGTTTAGAGAGCATGAGCTACTGGTTTTAGATAGCATGAGCTGCTGCTTTAGAGAGAATGAGCTGCTGCTTTAGAGAGCATGAGCTGCTGCTTTAGAGAGCATGAGCGTGGAGTATTCATAATAAACGAGAATATGCAATGATTTCAATGCATCGGGACCGACACAACAATTTCGTGCGTAAATGTCAGCGATGATTAATCTTAAGTTTTTTCTTCTGAAGTTTTACTTTAAAGTAGAGTATATATTTTAAAAAATATCTCCGTGTTTATAAATCCCAGGTGCTGTAGGCTTCTTAGATTGCTAAGAGCACTACGCCTGTAATATGACAGGATATGTACCTAGTACGAATGTGTTGTCAGTTGTGATTATTATTTCCTCACCTTTTATCCTCTTAAACTGTCAAAGATGCGGTTAGCTTATTCGTAGTCACGGCCGAGGCTTAAGGCTAAGTGTGTGAGCGTCTCTGAATGTTTTAAGTGTTTATAGAAGTTTCTATGATGACTTGTGCTAAGCCACTTACGTGCTTTTAACAGCCTTTCTTTTGTAACTGCCGTCTGTTATATATTTTATTTATAAACAGTAAATTAACTAAAAAGATCCTGTGATCTTTTCTATAGCCCCGAACTTAGTATACTATATTTATACTTAATTCCCGGGTCATTTCTGTATTGACATGCATTTTGCTAGTATCGCTTAATTATATTTTAGCCTTTAACTTATTAGTAAATTATTATTTGTATCCCGACCCTGGTTAAACTGGGATTCAAGGGATGATGATGATGATGATGATGATGATGTAACTTTCGTCCATTTGACTCCATAGTCTACTCAATGATACTCATAGTCTAATTAAAAATCCTCCAATTAAAAGAATCTGGTGCTTTCGTTCTGAACTCTAGTGTGTGGCTGGAGCCAGTGGCGAAGTCGGTAAGATACCCGACCGCGGATCAGTATGTGCGGGTTCAAATTCTGGGCTCGCCCACCACTGACATCGCTTTCGAGTGAGGAAATTGACGTTAACCTTAGCTTTTTAGCTTTTTTAGAACTCCAGATTCCAGGTAGTCGCTCCTTCTCTTCTGACCATACAGATAGAACAGCGGGAGCAGGCTGATTTAATCTCTAAAATAGTTCATCAGTCCTGACTTCTATTGGCTCGCCATAACTTAGTCATTTAGTCACTTAGTCTGTTTAACACACTGTGTTTCGGGGAAATTTGTTAATTTTATTTCATTTAAATGTTTATTTGTATTTGTCAGTGATTTGGTGTTGATGCTGAAATAAACATATATATATATATATATATATATATATATATATATATATATATATATATATATATATCTCATTTAGAACCCTATTCTCTCTGCGGTACACTTTTGAAAGTTGTTCTTAGGACTTCCCTGACTTCACGGACTTTAAACGTAATTTACCCTGTACATTGTTATTGTTGGTGTTTAGGTTTCTGAACGGGAACAGTATTGTGAGTATTGATCGGGTAGCATTGGAGAACCTGACGTCACTGGAATGGTTGAAGCTGAGCAAGAACAAGATCAAGTCCCTCTACAAGAGCACCTTCTCTACTCTCAGAAAGCTAAAAACATTGTAAGTACGAGTCGAAAATTAGGTGCTAGACTAGGTATGGTGTAGGCAACTTAAAAGGCAACTAGTTTTAAATTTAATTTGCAACTTTCAAATTACCCGGATAGTATGGCATAACTTAATGTGTGTAAGTAATCTTAAGTTTTGCCGTCCTATGGTGGTATATTAAACAAAAATTAGGTTACAAACGAAATTAATTTGTTATTTAGGAGAAAATTATAGTAATAATAACACTTTTTTCGTGTAATGATCAACCATGTTGATACCTATCACTTTTAATGCCACTTGTTTAAACCGTTAGACTATTTAGTTCATTTTTTGTGTAACCAGTCCTGTGAATGTCCGAGATTTACTCTCAGATCAGCGCGGCTGGGAATCAAGCCTACGAGAGTTCATTCAACTTCAGCATCTATCAGTTAAAACCTCATGTCGTTACCTGACACCTTTAAACGTTGCGCTATTGAGACTTTCATACTAACTAGTGACGACATTTGTAGTTGGATTGTTTACGTTGTAGAGAGTTGGAGAGGAATCGTCTGCAGACGATAGAGGGTCTGATGTTTCAGGGTTTAGACAGTCTGCTGCTGCTGAAGCTTAAGCGTAATGACATCAGTCAGCTGATGGACGGAGCTTTCTGGGGACTGAAGAGTCTGGAAAACTTGTACGTAGTTGAAGGAAGCCTTTTATGAAGTAGCTCAAATGTTTTCTGTGACCAGAGCTTTAGTGTGATATTTTCAAGCCACATTTGTTATACGAGAATATCCGCGTTGATTATTGTGATTTTTGTTTCTCTTGTCATCACCTGGAGTGTCTCTATTCAAAGGGTTATGTTTAGGTTAGTCTTAAATAATTATGATTTAAATTTAAGACTAAATTTATGTTTTTGCGAATACTTGTGCTTTGAATACAGTACAGTTATAAATTAGCATAAATTAAAATGTGCAGCGAGTGTAACGTGTAGACCTAGTTAATTATTATGTATCTAAACATGTTAGTTTTGCAAGGAACGCTCTGTATACTTGCAGAGGTTTTCTGTTGGTCTAATTGTTTTATTTTCTTACGTGAGAAGTCATCATTATAGTTGTCGTCATCTAACAAAGGGGAATCATCTACTTTATGTCTCTAGATGACTGTCATTTAGTCATATGTGTATATCATGTGCAGTTGTTCTCTTGTTATTTCATGTAATGCGCACTATACCTAGAGGGCTTGTAATGAGACTGTGAATGGAAACGAAGATCTTACGCATATGTATCTGTGGGCGAAAATCAGCTGTGTTGCTTCAATATGTCGTTGTTTTCACTACAAATTTACTAAATTTGTTTAGTTAAGAGAGTAAAATCTACAACTTTTTCATGTTTGTTTAAGAGTTGCAGATGATCAATAGTCGTTGAGTGCCTGCATGTATGCGCAGTGTTTACTTGCTAGGGCTTTCCACAGTATCACTTAGGATTTCAACTCATTCTTTCATACCAAAAAAAGTTTACTTTCTCTTGTGTAACTACATAAATTAATAAAATTTTGTGTTTATTAAATCAATATGGTACTATTTTGTTGTAATATTCTGTTTCTAACAGAGATCTGAGTCACAACAATATAAGCGTGGTGTACAACAAATGGCTGTATGGACTGGAGACACTGCAGCATCTGTGAGTTTTCTGTTGTTTCAGAGAGTCATTTAAAGTTAAATCTGTTGACTAATTATAGTATTTCATCCAGCTCATATAACTCTAACTATTATGATCTTAGCGCTACGTATTCTAATTTTTACCATAACAATAAATAAATCAATTAAAATTTATGTTTTGGGCTTCCAATCGTTTCATACCCAGACGAGAGCATAAAGAATAGAATCTGATCTCTGCTAAGCATGGGCGTCAATTTTAGTAATCCCATGTTGAGATGGCTTTGTTTTCGTAGTCTCAAAATCACATATTGAGATCTGTGTTGAAGCTTTAGAAGCACTCACGCACTAGGTTCCAACTGCCAACAATGCGTAAGTTTTAGAAATAATAGGTTTCGTTAGTCGTTCGAAGAAGTCACGGAATTTCGTCTTTGCTTGACTACCGAGAATTGATATCGATACCTCTGACGCAAAATGTAATTAAACCTAAATGCGCTGAACTGTTGTAACCAGAAAACTTCATGATCTAATAGTAAATGCTTAATAAGAATTAAGAATAAGAATTAATTGCTGTTATTCCTCACGAAACAGGGAAGATTGTTATTGCTACATTTGACTGCCCTAAAATAAACAAAAAGTATGATCTGATGGAAGCTACTCGAATTCGGCATTCCTGCTATATAATGGTTCCAGGCTTGACTCTGCTTTGAAAATTTATGAAAATAGAATTGAAATGTTTGTGTGGCTGTCCTGTTGACACAGATCACTGAATCATAACGCTGTGGTGAAGATAGAGAAAGACGCGTGGAAGTATTGTCCCATGCTGGTTACACTGTAAGTGGAGTAGCAGATACTTCGTTTAATATTCTTAACGGTAGTTTAAAGTGTATTAGACTAGTGAGAGACATGAATTCAGTTGCTGTGCTATATTGAAGATTTTGTCCTTTTATGCGAACATTAAATGCAACAGGTTCGTGTAACTTGTATTCGACTAGTTTAGCCTTAGGTTTTATTTAAAAAATATTGTGTAAAATTTACTTCTCCCAACTGTAGATATTGTGTTTTAAGTTGTAGAATTTGTTAGTTGTAAGTGCACGAAATTTACCTGATTGGTTGGGTATGATCTACAATATATTCTGATTTAAAGCTAAAAGTATAAAAGCTGGCTGCCTCTCAAACTCTCTCTAGTGCACTATCTTGTGGGGGCTCAATGCATATATTTCTGTTCTTTGTCTTGTTACCTGTTCTTTGTCAAAAAAGCATAGTTGACTATCTCAACAAGTTGTTACCATGAAAATGTTTTTTATCTTTGTACACTTAAAATAACGTTTACTCTTAAGATAAATTGTCGAGTCGATTTTGCGAATTGACTTAATGAATGTTACATGGTTACGAGTCTACATGCCTATCCATCCGGTTTATCTTTTACACTGCTCTCATGTCACCAAAGCCTGGAAACTGGGATGCGTTAATAATGGCTAAATTCGTCGGTTTCGTCGGATATATGCTGTATATACGACATATATCTTCATTTATTTCAAAATAATCTAACAACCGAAGATAGATAATGTACAAGCTTACGAAATGAAACATACGAAATTATTTCAATGTATACCTGTACGTGAAAATTCTGGTATAGTAATGCAAATAAAAATAGCGTAGGTAAAACATAGATTAAATTATGTATAGTTTAGTAGCTTCACTTAGTACCAAGGGAGTTATAAAGTTTTTACTGTGAAGGCAGAATGTGATAACTGCATGCTGCTGTTTTGTTGCTACTGCAGGGACCTAAGGTTTAACGGTCTGACGGCTCTGAACAAGAATGCATTTGAGGGTTTGGGTTCTCTAAAGAATCTCTTACTGGGGCACAACCACATATCCTACATAGCTGATGAGGGGTTCAAGAGGCTGAGCGCCCTTCTTGTTCTGTAAGTAAATATGTTGTTGTTGTTGTGTTGATGTTGTTGTTGTATAGTTCGTAACTTTTGCGTGGTTATATGCCAATAATAGGAGTGAAAAATTATATCATACTGTTATGGACTGCTAGTGCAGATGTACGTCTACTCTATATTACCACGTACTACAACTACACTACTACACCATGTGCATGGGAGTTGAGAAAGATATTTTAGACCAGTTCTAATTTTTTGTAAATTAATTCAAAGATAAAAGATAATTAATTATTAAATAACCGCATTTAATTCATTTATTAATTTGTAGATTTGTTGCAGACTTACATGAGAATTTTTCTTTTTCTTTATCAATGCTGAATTTTACACAATTTTTTAAAGTCTGTATGTAAATTGTAATGTCTAAAATAGGTGTAGTCTGCAATCCTGTAACTTGTTTCTAAACCGGTTAATTTAAACGTTTTATTTGAAAATTCCCGTGACCTCTCTTTTAACGACTTGTCATGGACCATCGAAGACACCAACGCGACGTTAACTGGTACAATACAGCGCAATATTAGCACATTGCTAACACAATAGTAGCACAATACTGACACGATACTAGCACAATGCTAGTTTAAATGTTTTATTTGAAAATTCCAGTGACCTCTCTTTTAACGACTTGTCATGGACCATTGAAGACAGCAACGCGACGTTTGACTACCTGCCGTCACTGACTCGTCTGCTGCTGCAGAGCAATCAAATCAAAGTCATTTCATCGGGAACTTTCTCTCAGCTGAGCAGCTTGAGGCAGCTTCACCTGGAGGAGAACAGCATCAGCTCAGTGCAGGAGAATGCCTTCAGTGCTGCCTTCAGTCTGCGTGAACTGTAAGAGCAGCCACTTGTCGCTAACAAAATCTCGTCTGCGGTCGGATTTTTATAAATGTGTTAAATTTATACTGTGCTAAACACGTACTCGTACGCGCTAGTGTATAAGTGATTTGCAAATATTAGTGTTTTTACCACCATGAAAATTGTTTCTTGCAGTGTGTTTGGATAAATGGAGAACAAAATCTTAATTTGTTAGACATTTATTAATTTTGTAGAAATTTGAAATGGGTCTAAATATTTGACAATATTGAGCTGAGCCAGTGTAATGTTAGCAAGTTGTTCGACAGCGGATCAGTAGATGCAGAGTTAAAATTCAGTGATCTCTGCGTCACTGACGTGCTATCGAGTGTAACGTCTGAAAATAGTCGTTATCAGTAATAATTTATAATAAATAGCTCGCTTATTGATAATGACAGAGTGATTTATCAGTGTTTTGTGTTGTGCGACTGACTCTGTCTCTAGTGCTATGTGATTATTTAATTGTTACTAGGCAATTGCAACTAAATTCATCTCTTATCATATGTGATTGATTAATTATTTGTTGTGTTGCTAGGCAACTGAATTCATAATTAATTGATGTGTTGTTAGGCGACTGAACTCATCTCTCTTGCTATGTGACTGCCACCTGTCATGGCTGCCGCGCTGGTTGGAACAGTCTGGTTTCTCACTGACGACAGATTTACGCTGTCGATACCCTGAGGCTCTTAACGGGCTGAGTGTGTTTGATGTCAATGCTGATGATTTTAAATGTGGTATGTACTTAAATCATCGTAGTCTCTCTCTCTCTCTAACTCTTACTCCAACTTACTCTCTCTCTTCATATTTATCGTTCTCTCTCTCTCTCTCACTCACTCTTACTTTGGTACCATAATCTGTTACTCTTCTAATTTATTGATTTATTAATTTATTATTACGGAAGGGTAAGCGGAGTTGGTGAGCGCCTTGGCTCCAGAAATTGCTTAAAAAATTATTATAATAATAATAAAGGTTTAACGTCCGTTTCCTCATACAAGGATGATGTCAGAGACGTCCCCCCATCACATGTCACTGTAATATAAAATGAATGGAAGAGATTGACTGGTGATATGGTATGGAACAGAGGAGTGAAGAAGGTCTATTCATATCCTGACCCTGGTTAAATTGGAATTAAAAGGAAGGTGATGTTGGTGATCATTATTAAGGAAGGACTATTGCTCAATGGTTGAGATGTTCACGGAGACAACTAATGAAAACAATGTACTCCGATCTGTTTTCAATCGACAATATCAGATGTCTCCATGATAGGTTCTGCGTAACTAGCTACCTACCTAGTGGCTGGTCGCTGAAGAATGCAATAAATCAAAAGTGAACTATCCATGACCGTCAACAGAAATGTGCCGAACTGTCGAAGATCGGTTCTGGTTATGAATTATTTGTATTAACCATTCTTGAAAACAAAGTAAGATTTTTCGCTATATCGTGTAAAAACTCAGGTGATAGTTGCGAATTGCTTCGTTAAATTTTGTAATAATTTGTGGAATAGACAAAAAACTAAATAAGTTATTTATCTACAGTTTAACTGAACTTTTCATGTAAGATAGTATAGGCTGAGAGTATGAGTTTTAGCACTTCTCGTGCTTGTTGATAAATGAACGCATGTGTTGATTTTGACTGATTTTCAAGCTTTTGGAATTTTCACCATTTTTGGACCTTCTCTTTGCTCGCCGGCGTGATTTTGTCTTAATAGTGCTCGATGTTATCATTGATGACTGTAGCACTCTAATTGTTGTTGTTGTTTGTGCCACAGTTGACCTGGCGCGGCCGGTGTTCACGGAGCATCCGAAGTCAGTGAAGGCTCTGAGGATGAGCAACGTGTCGCTGACCTGTGGAGCAGTGAGCAGCAGCTCAGAGCAGCTGAGCATTGTGTGGAAGAGAGATCATCGGGTATCACTTGTTAACATCTCATTAGATTAGCAAATCATTTGATAGATCTGTTTATCAATCAGTCGTTTGATAGATCTGTTTATCAATCAGTCATTTGATAGATCTGTTTATCAATCAGTCATTTGATAGATCTGTTTATCAATCAGTCATTTGATAGATCTGTCATTCAATCAGTCATTTGGTTGATCTGTTTATCAATCAGTCATTTGATAGATCTGTTTATCAATCAGTCATTTGATAGATCTGTTTATCAAGCAATCATTTAATAGATCTGTTTATCAATTAATCAGGAATCTAGGAAATACTTTACTCTAGGCATATTCAAAAGCCTTAAAATTAGTTGATTGAATGCACTTTTTATTTACACTTATTATTTGAATATTAATCAACTATTAGATACAGTTTTAATAATTTGGGAGGTAGTAATGTTAATATTTTATACACAGGCAGTATTATTATGTTAACATCTTCCAAATGGCTTTCTTTGCATAGTCATATTGATATGGTACTGATGTAATTCTTAAAGAGAATTTTGAACTTTCCAGACTTGAATTAATAATTCTAATAATCTGACGGTATAAAAAATATCAAGAAACTATGTGTTTGAAATCCCGCGGAACTATCTCTGGTTAAAATAAAGATAAAAGAGATTTTGTTTAAGTTAATTAACTAAAGTTTAATAATCACTTAAAATACTCTCACTCTGGGATGACGTATCAGCTTAAGTGCTGCGGAAGCAAACATCATTGAAGCGCTGGAGTGCACAGATTAATAAGGAGTAACACAGATGAATGTTTTTTCTGCTGACCGCTTGTAATAGCGCAGGTTCTCCTGCCTAATTCATCAATGGAATGTGAGACAACGGAGTTGATTGGACCATGGACTCAAAAGCAAGGGGCACGAAGATCTCTAAAAATCTCTAGCTGCTAGAGATTTCTGCATATTTCTGGATCTTCTTATTTGCAGCTGCCCTGCTGCAGAATTAGCAGCAAACAGCAAAGAGCTGCCCAGCAGCAGAGACAGCAGCAAAGAGCTGTCATGCAACAGAGCCAGCAGCAAACAACTGCCCTGCAGCAGAGCTAGCAGCAAGCAGCTGCCCTGCAGCAGAGCCAGCAGCAAAGAGCTGCCATGCAACAGAGCCAGCAGCAAACAACTGCCCTGCAGCAGAGCCAGCAGCAAACAACTGCCCTGCAGCAGAGCTAGCAGCAAGCAGCTGCCCTGCAGCAGAGCCAGCAGCAAAGAGCTGCCGTGTACCAGAGCTAGAAGCTACACACATTGAGTTGATATTATTATCTGGTCGCTTTCCGTCGCTACGGACCAAACATAGGGCCTCCTTAATAGCTGGAATGTTGCTTTGACACATTGCACCCCGTAACAAACCGTTTAAGTGGGTAATGATTTAGCCGGCACTTCTTCTTTACAGGATAAATCGCTAGTCCGTAAAGCGTTGACCACAGATAAACGCGAACGTGAGATGATGATTATTACTGTATTTATTAATTTACTAATGATTACAATGTGTATCGTGTAGGTAATGCAGACGAGCTCAGCGGTGAGCACTACGAGACAGGAGAACGGTGTGACTCGAGTGCTGAGTGTGCTGAGCTTTGAGATGATATCAGATGAGCATGCCGGGGTCTACCAGTGTGTAGCCGTACATATACTCGGCAGTTCTTTCTCTGACAAAGCGCTACTCTCCGTTAATGGTTTGTAACAATTAAGTAACATTAGTCATTATTTTTTTAAAATTATGGTAAAAATGATCGAGTCATAGATAGTGATTAGTAATTAGTTGTATTGACCACGCCTACAGATCTATGCTGATTACGACGAAGCATTACTAGTTTGACCACATTTGGGTATATTTGGCGTAATGATTTATAATTAATAACTTCAATATCTGTGCTTTCCTTGTGAATTTATAGGCCTATCATTACACCAGCGAAATATACTAACATTTCTTTATTTGGAATTCATATTGAACGTTAGCAAGCTGTAAATAGTTAATATAATTACTATTAGTTACTAACAGGATTATTAAATGTCAGAAATTGTATGTACTGGTCATACATCCGTGAAACGAAGATGATAATTTTTTAAAGTTTAAATGATATGTGATTTTCCCCATGTGTCCGGGTTGTTTGAAGAATAGACCAACCTGTGATTGCGCGTGTCGTAGGAGGCGACTTAAGCAATAAGATCCAAACCAACGTCAGAGAATGCATTAAGGTGGTAAATTCCTAGGTTACCAAAATTGCTGCAAAATTTTACAAAACGATGAGAAGAGAGTATAGGGGATTGACTGATAATATGGTATGTGACAGAGAGGAGTGGATTCTTATCCCGACCCTAGGTAAACTTGAATTAAAGGAAAGAAGATGATGATGACAATGAAATGATATTTGATTTTGTGTCAGTATACTGCATCTACAAAACTCTCATTAAAAAACTAAACTTTGCGTTACTGTTTCAGTTTACCCCACGTTCATCAAGACTCCCAGTGACGTGGTGGTGAAGCAGGGCACCACGGCGAGACTCGACTGTGCCGCAGTGGGTCTTCCTGTGCCGGAGATAGCGCTCCAAAAGGATGGCGGAGACGACTTCCCGGCTGCCAGAGAGAGGCGGATGCACATCTATCCGTCTGACGAGGTTTTCTTCATCGTCGACGTCAAAGCAGAGGATGATGGAGTGTACACGTGTATGGCTCAGAATGACGTGGGAGTCATCAAGGCTAATGCCACGTTAAGTGTGTTAGGTGAGATAAACCTCTAGAGTCTTTATAGATTGATTTCGAATATGAATAATTATAAAATGATTTAATACAAAAATGAACGTTGGGTAGATTAGACAGATGAATACATCTTTAAGATCTGAGTGATATATTATAATGTAAATTATAAATCTTTACATTGAGTTAATTGTGACAACATTTACAATTGCTGAATGATGATGTTTTCGTCATTATGTATTCTAACGCCCAATTTATATAACCGTATTTTTCAAAATATTAATGTTTAATGTTTCTAACAAAAGTTTTGATGTGTTTTAATAGATGTTTCTTGTAATATTAATAATAATGGTGGACAATACACAATCATGTAGTGATTTGATGTTCTGCTGTCTAGAGCCGCCAGCGTTCATTAAGAAGATTGTGGACAAGGTGACGTCAGAGGGCGAGACGACCGTGCTGGAGTGTATGACGTCAGGTAAGCCACGCCCACGCCTGGAGTGGCTCAAGGACTCTGTGCCGCTAGACTCGTCCCTCAGACATCACTTGACGGCTGATGGACAGCTGCTCGTCATCGTCGAGTCTCGTCGCAGCGATGCGGGAAGATACACGTGCGTCGTGTCGAACGCGCTGGGCACTGAGCGACAGGTCAGCACAATCAATCAATCAATCATTAAGAATTTAACGTCCGTTTCCTCGCCATAAGGCAATTTTAGGGACATCTCTTGCAGACCCTACACAAACAGGCGCCAATGCACCACACGATGACGACTCAGTACACAGAGACCACAAGAGAAAACGAGATCAAAACAGTGCAAGTCCAAGATCCAAGGAAAGCCGGTCTAAATTTAGACCAACGGCGGAAAGAGATGGGTTTTTAGCTTGCCAAGGAAAGTACCAATACAATTAAAAGATCGAAGATCTTGTGGCAGAGAGTTCCATATTGTCGGAGCAGAAAACATAAAACGTCTGCCAATGGCATATTTAATATTTGGTACAATGAGAAGGTTTTTACTAGAGGAACGAAGACTACGAGAGGGCTGATAGATTGATAAAAGATCAGATAGATATTATCAACAACAACAACAACACCATTCTAGTGTAGAGTGGCTTAGATAGGATTGTGTTCAGAGGAGCTTAAAGCGTTAATAGCTGCATGTAACTAAATAAAGCGAACACACTTGTTCAGTGGTAATAGAAAAGCCGCGCTTAGTGTCGCTGATTGATTGTACTTGTAATAATAATAATAATAATAATAAAAGTTTAACTTCCGTTTCCTCATCCAAGGATGATGTCAGGGACGTCAATGTTGATAATAATGGTAATCACTGTTATAGAAGCGAAATATGGAATGAATTATGGAATGGAAGATTATTACAATGCTATCATTTTAATCATTTTACTCCTTGTTTAAAAGCGCAGTCTAAAATCAGCTGGATGAAGAAATTCTGCATCTTCATAGCTGCCACTTTAGCGTTGATCATAGATCTGCACTGTGCCTTTATAGCCTGAATCGTTGTTATAAGTTGTTGTAGTAAAATAATGTTTTATACGAGATAGGCATCAGGAACCAAATTCACTGACGCTTTGTTAAGTCATAGCGACTGGATGAAATCAACCCAACGTTGACTGATTGTGTTTGTCACCAGGTGGCTAAGCTGAGTATCGTCGACCCAGTGACGGGAGTGATCCTCGCTGAGCCTGACAGAGCTCTCGGTCAGTCAGTTCAGTCAATCTCCGTCACGATAGGTATCGTCATCATCGTCGTCGTGTTCTGCGTGGTGGGCACGTCCCTCGTCTGGGTCATCGTCATCTACAGGTCAGCGCGTAGGAGGGGTGGAAGAGATTTCTGCTGCGCTGGACTTTGCTGCTGCGCGAGTGATTCTAACAGCGCAGCGCGTGCCAGTGAGGTTTATAAGGTTCAGTGCTACGGTGATGTGATGGCGGAGTCGAGGATTGAACCAGGAGGCGCTGTGAGAGAAGATGTGAGCTGTTACCACTCGGCTGTACTAGGAGAGAGAAATGGAGACGTGACAGGAGCGCAGAGACTGCTCGGCCCCACGCACTCGTTCACGAGTATGTAGCGCTCTAATGTTATCAACGCAAGTCGTCTATGGGAA